>CM053599.1:3384060-3429513 GCA_028646575.1 Pseudocheirus occidentalis
TCCAATATCATTATAATACGTTACTTGGTTCCAAAATTATACTAAATAATACGAGGGTCTGTAAATGCACGTTTTCGCTGCAAGGTAGCGTCGAGTAGCTGGTAGCCAATGTCCAGAATGGTTCGGAGTGCAAAGGGTTAATCTTGAGATCAGACTGAGAGATTCCTGCTTGGTGGAATCTTCCATCTTAACGGGTTGTTCCTTATAGTGATGCTTCTTGCTTTTCCCTTAATTTTTTCCCCTCAATCTTCTCTCTTTCTATAATGACCACCCACTTTCTCAGTTCTTTTGTTTTCTTCTATGATTTTTCCCACCAAACTGAATCCTCCTAAGTCTATAGATTTGAAAATAATGGATCATGAGGGTGAACATAAGGGCAGGTCCTGGAATGCCTTGATTTCAGCAAGACATTTGACACAATTATCATATCCGAGCTGACCTGATAAGAGATATCTGCAACTGATGATGGTATAGTTAGGTGGCTTGGAAGTGGCTGGATCCACAAGAGTACTTAGTATTGGAGTGATATCAACCTAGAGGGATGTCTCTAGAGATATGATGAAGGGATCTCTCCAGCATGTTCTGCTACTCAATATTTTTCTGACTTAAATGTTTAGTTTTATCAAATGTGAGGATGACACAAAGCTGGTAGGGAGAGCTAAAATACTGGATGACCAAATTGAGATCCACAGAGTTCTTGGAAGATTAGAAATATAAGCTGAAACCAACAAGATGAAATTTAATAGAGATAAAATTTTGTTTTAGTGGACGGAAAAAATGAAAAGGATTACATTTAATGGACAAGAACAGATTCTATCAATGTGGGAGTTGCCTCCAAATCAGCTTAGTTAGACTGCTATGTTCTTAGAGCAAAGATAAAATTTTGTTTTTTAAGAAGCTAGAAGAATAATAACGAGTCAAAGAATTTAAATAATTTCAAGCAAGTGACTGGTAATGGAAAATGGGTGGTGGGTGATTATGAGTGATATTGCCACATAAAATAGAGAGTACCAATGGGAATTAAAACAATTTAAAGAAAGCTTTGGCAGGCATTTAACTAAAGAAAGGCATCCCAAGGGCATTTAAGGATGAAAAATGAAGGATAGCAAACAGAAAAAAATGGAAAAAATCTTCAAAAAGGACATAATACCAAAAGTGTGGGGAAAAAAAATCTCAGTGTTATATGACAACTACCAACTAACATGCCTACTTTCCCATCTCTACAAAATCTTTGAGAACTGTCTACACATCCACAGGAGTCTATTAGATAAGGGTATAAGTAAGGGTCAGGTAAGCCCTCATGAGTAAGCCATACACCACACAGGGTTACACCCTGACCATCTTGAAATTGGGTAGAAGGTGCAGACAACAGGGGATCCCACTGAGCTTCCTCTTTGTGGAATATGACAAAACATTTGATGGAGGGGACGTTGGCAGAGCATCACCTTAAAGTTGCTTCCAATGAGCTACTTCCCATTCATGCTAGCAATAATTTTAGATTCTTTGAAGAAAGTGACAGCTGAATGAACACTTTCCCACAATCTTCTGCTAGTCACTTCAGATGAGACAGAAAACAAGGTGAGGTATGACTGTCAAAGGAATGTGTCCCATGATGGAGGAGACCCAGAACAGAGTATAAGAGGAAAGAGGATCCTGCCTACAGGTTGAGGTCCTCCACTTGCTCCTGACTGCATCACTCCTCAAAACATTAATGAACTTTAGAGAAGAGACATAGAACCACTCAAAAGAGTTTGACCTAACTCTTCACATAGAAAAGGCAGAGGGATTAAAGAATTCCAAGTGTACAAGAAGCTGTTAGGTGGGCAGTGGGCATACTCAGGACAGACGGCACAAATGGACAACCAGCTGACCCAGAATGGAACAGGAGGAGGAAAGTGAGCTGGACTGCCATTCAGCAAATTGCAGTGATCCATTTATGACCCCAAGCAAAGCTCTTTCTTTTTTTTATTTATATTTACCAGTTTTATTGTTGCCTGATCATGAGACACAGAATGGAACAGTCTCTGGAGAATTAAGTTCATCTGGAGGGCAGTGGAGAGGTCCCTTGAGGGGGTGAGGGCTGGGAGGGTGAACAGGCTGCCCTAAAGGACCAACAAGGAACTCCAAAGAAGGACAGGAATAAATTAAGGAATTGGATGACAAAAAAAAAGAGATGGGATAACCTGGTTAGTGGATGTTAAGAGAGTCCACAGGGACACTCATAATATCAAGAGAAACTGAGGAAGGGCCTGTGGAATGCATCCCTTGTGGTGCTTATGGGAGGACATGGGCAAGAGATGGATAGGACAGGTGGGTAGGGAGGGATGGGGATCAGACTCTTTCCAAGGAGCATCCAAACTGATGAGATTCCAAGTCCATTTGAGAAAACAAAGCCATCCATTTTAAGTTAAAGACAAGCAGCAACACAACAAGATGGAAGAGATCTAGGATATTAAAAAGATCTGGGGGGTATTAGTAGACCTCAGGTTTAATATGAGTCAGTGGTACAACATGGTGGCCAAAAGATCCTCGCTCAATTAATGGGTTCTTAGGCAAACATCCATAGTGAAGAAGGTGGTAGAAGGTCCTTTGTCCTCCACCCTGTTCAGGCTTTGGCTGGAGTCTGGTAGCAGCTCGATGGACTATATTATAGGAAGGAGACTGAGAAGTTGGAACCCAGGTAGAGGAAGGGGGCCAGAACAGAGGAGACAGGACACCAGGCTATGCAAGTGTGGGTGGGAAGAACTGGATGGGATAACCTTCAGGAGATGTAAGGGTCCACCTGCCAATTCTCTTCAAATATTGGAAGGGCTGTCACCTAGCAGATGGAAGATAGCCCCAGAGGGCACACCTAGAGATGGTGAGTGAAGCTTACAGAGAGGAAAGCCTTCTTAACAACTAGAACTACTGGGTTCCAAGGGGTAACTTAAGGTTCCCTTTCAGTAGAAGCCATGAGTTGAGGTGGGACCACCATTTGTTGTATAGAGAGAGTGCCCATTGCTAGATGACCTTTGGACTTCCTTGAAGTCTATTGTGTCAGGAACTTGGGTTGGACCTCATAACAGAAGAGGCCTCATTCAGGACCTGAAACCCAGGACATCTCCATTTAGCCTTCCCTAGGGGCTTTTGGTTCATTCCTGCCAATCCCAATTTCACCCCCTCTGCTTTGACTCCCTCCTCAGTCATCTGTGCACATTTCTCCCAAGGCCTGTTTGGCTCAGTGGGTGCCAGCTTGGCCCTGCACCTTCCTCTGACCCAGTGGTTCTCAACCTTCCTAATGCTGCGACCCTTTAATACTCATATGTGGACGTATCTGCATGTTGGTGGACCAACCTGGAGATGGATAGAGGAGCGGTGTCTCATTCCTAAGACCATTGAAAATATGTTTTCCAATGGTCTTAGGTGACCCCGTTTGACCCCCAAAGGGGTCACGATCCGCAGGTTGAGAACCACTGCAGTCTAACACCACTTTTGCTCCTCCCACACTAAACACTCTGACCCATTAGTCAAGTTTGCCAGCACATTTCACATAGAAAATGGATTTGAAAACCTTTACTGGTTCCACATGGAAGCACTCACCTTCCCATGAACTTCAGGAGGTTTTTGGAAGAAGCACCTAGATTAGGGAGAGAAGGAATAAGTTAAATCTGACACCAGCAAATGCAGGCTCCCTTAATGGAAAGCCTGGAGGGGAGAGTTTGAAAGGTAAGAATAATAAAAAAAAAAAATAGCCTTGACCTCACTGGAGTCTCACAATAAGCCAGCGAGGCAGGTTTCCACTATCAGCCTCACTTTGCTGATGGGGACACTGAGCCTGAGAGGAAGTAAATGACTTGCCCAGGGTCTCACAGGGAGGAAATGTCTGAAGAGGATTCAAACTCACGTCTTCCTGACCCCAGTCCTTGAACCCTCCCCACACCGAGGCGTTTGGGTTTTCAAAGCTCAGGTTGATTTTGGAAAACAAGTGAACCAGGGCTGGAGACACGTCGCTGCCTCTTTTTTGGAAGGTCTGAAGGGTCTGCCTGGTGGCCCCATTCTGAGCACTTCAGTCTCTTCACCCCCCCAAGGTGAGGGAGTGGCTCCTGTCACAGTCTCTGTTTCCTGAGTCACCTTCTCTTTCCTCTTCCATATTGGTCTCTTACTCACTTCCCAGATTCAACTCCTTTCCCTGCCTTTTGGCTGTGGTTTCACCAGCTTTATTTGAGCTGGGCTTCCCTTCTCACTCTCCCCCTCTACTGGGATGTCTTTCCTCTTCCCAATAGCTCTCATTTTCCCATGGCAAAATGCTCCCCAGCTGCACCCCAAGTGCTTGCCCCCATATCCCGCAGGGAGACAAATGGCCAGCATGGAAGGGCTACCCTTCCACGTGGTGGAACTTTACATATATTATCTCATTTGACTGGAACATTCAGCAACAAGTTTAGTTTTTTAAAAAGACGTGTACAGATAATACAAGTAAGGGCAGGCAACTGAGAATTAATACAAAAACATGGGATTGGACTAAAGCAACAACATCAGGAGTGCTAAAGCTTGGAATACGTCGAGGCTGATGAGGAAAGCTAAGAGTGTTTTCTTACTTGGCTTTTTTTTTTTTAATTAAGATGGGGGAAATAGGGCAACAATGAAGGAATGGGACCAATGCTTGGGAATGGGTAGGAAAAGGTCCACCCAGCAATGCCCAAAGCCCCTCCCCCCCCCCCGTTTGCTTCTAGTTAAATTTCATCCCATCCAGGACGTCACCCACCGGGTTACCTCTCCCTCCCTGCTTGGTGTCATCTGCAGACCTGATGGGCAGCCTGTCTATGCTTTTATCCAGGCCACTGATAAAACGTTAGCCAGAACAAGGCCAAGGACAGATCCCTGTTTCTTAGCAACTGTTATACATGGAAGTTATAGTCCTGGCAAGATGAAATTTTATAACACGTATCTATGAGTCTTTTTTATTATTACTAGAAAAAACCACCCACGAGAAACAGAAATATTCAAATATGCCCTTTCCAACCTTTACAAAAACACATACACTTTCATACAACACGATATGTCCTATCATTTCTATTATTGGAACTGTAAGCTATTTAAAAAAAATCAACTTTCCCGTCTTCCCTCCTTTTTGAGATGAAGTATTGCTCTGGGATTATTTCTGTACCTTCCCCCTCTTCCACGTGCTTTGCCATGTTTATTTTTTTCTTTTCTTTATCTGTGAGAACCACAAACAACTGATTCCCCTTTCCCTACTCCTCCTCCTTCCCCCCAAAGTCTGCGTGTAGCACTTAGTTGTGAATCAGAACACTACTACCGCTTTGTCACCCTACGGTTGAGATTTAGGTGTCAACAATAAAACGGCATCTGTCGCTTCCTCTGCTAAACGACATCTGGAGGATCCTCTTTGCTCTTAAGCGGTTCTATTTGTCATTAAATCTGGTTTAATGTTGGTGCTCTCCTCCACAAATGTTTGAAATTCCTGTGTGATCTTAAATGGCCTTCATCTTCAAAGGGAACTCTTAACCAGAAAATTCATTTGATGAGGAAGCTCTGTATTTCTTAATTTTAGTATGTTATATTACAGATTCAATCATTTCTCAATTATATAGAACTATTTTGTGCAATTTTAGCTACTTGTTTTTGACATTTGATTTTTTTTTGCTTGATTGCTCATAATACCCTCTGCTTATCATTGTGCTGTGGAAGCTTGACCATGATATGTCTGAGTGAGTTGAATTTGGAATTCACTTCTACGAACATAAAGTGCATTCTATTTGCAATGCGGCCTTCTTTTCCAGCATTTCTGAGAAAATTTCCTGTATGATTTCCCGCAATGGGAAATAGTGCTCAGATTCCTTGGTGCGGTTTTCAAGCAGTTGGATAATTTTAAAATCTTTCCTTACCCTGTTTTCCACGGCTGTTATTTTTATATCCTGTGTAATTTTCTTGACATGTTTTTCTGCTCCCTCTGATGTTTCTGACATTTTATTCTTCATTGAAATAATTCTGTTTTTCATTGAGTCTATTGTTTTATTTCTAAAATCATTGTCTTAGTAATAGCTGACATTTATGTAGTTTCTTGCAGTTTACCAAGCACTTTACATATATTATCTCATTTGACTGGAACATTCAGCAACAAGTTTAGTTTTTAAAAAAGACGTGTGCAGATAATACAAGTAAGGGCAGGTAACTGAGAATTAATACAAAAACATGGGATTGGACTAAAGCAACAACATCAGGAGTGCTAAAGCTTGGAATACATTGAGGCTGATGAGGAAAGCTAAGGGCATTTTCTTACTTCGCTTTTTTTTTTTTTTTAAATTAAGATGGGGGAAATAGGGCAACAATGAAGGAATGGGACCGATGCTTGGGAATGGGTAGGAAAAGGAGGCCATAGGGAGCAGATGGAATTTAGTGAGTAGGAAGGTGAGATGGTCTGACCTCCACTTTGGAGTCTGAATGGAGGAATGGAGGATGGAATGGAGAGGGGAGAGAGGAGGCAAACAGACCACTCCCCCCCCCTCCACCCAGCAGTTATTGCAGTGATTCAGGTGTGAGGTGATGACGGTTTGCTCCAGGGTGGGGGGTGGGGATGGGGGGGCACTGTCAGAAGACAGAAGGAGGTGTACTGGAGAGATGCTGCAAAGTTGAAATCACAGCCTTGGCAACACCCTGGATATGGGGTGAGAGAGAGCGAGGAGCCCAGGGTGACTCCTACCAACCTTAGGGACTCACAGGACAATGGTAATAGGACAGGGAGGAGGAAGGGAAGATTTTGGGGAAAGAAAGTGAGTTCTGGTTTGGACATGCTGAGTTTAGGATGTCTGCGGGATGTGAGCTGTCTTTGGACTCCTGGGTTGGGAGCCTGAAGGACTGGGAGCTGAGCCTAAGAAGGTGCTTCCTTTCCATCCAGTCCTATGATGTCACTGGTGTAGGGAACTTCCAGTGAGGCTGTTCCTTCCACCCTCTCAGACTGGCCCCTGCTCCACAAGCGATAAGGGTAAAGAGCTGCCTGGGGCACCAAGGTTAAATGACTCATCCAATGTCACATGGTTGGGATGTGCCAGAGACAAGACTTGAACCCAGGTGATTTCAAGGCTAGCCTCTGTCCACTATGCCATACTGTCCCCCAAGACGTGTAAGAATGCAAGTCTTGGGTTAAAGTAATTTGGAGGATGGGGGAGGACTAGCTAGATAGCATCTCACTTGAAGAAGACCTGGTGGTCTTAGTGATCTGCAAACTCAGCAGGCCAAAAAGCTGATGCCATGGGAGAGGGCAGAGGAAATATACCAAGGAAGTGAGGGCAGAGAGTGAAGAGAACAGCATCCAAGACTCAGTCTTTCTGGGTCATTCATGTTTAGGGTTCGAGAGATGGGTGACAAGCTAGGGAATGAGAATGAGGAATGGTCAAAGAAGTAGGAGACTCTAACATATCATGGAAGTTAATAAAGGGAACAACTAACATTTCTGTAGCTCGTGCTTCACAAATATTGCCCCATTTGATCCTTACAACATCCCGGGGACGTGCTTGCTACTCTGACCCCCATTTTGCAAATGAGGAAACCGAGGGAAATGGCAGTTAAATGACTTGCCCAGGGTCACACAGCTAGTAAGAGTCTAAGGCTGGATCAGACTCAGGTATTCCTGATTCCAGGTCCCAGTGCTCTGTCCGCTGTACCATCCGTCTCACTGAGAGGAGAGCGTCCAGGAGAAGTCTCAAACGCTACAGAGGTCAAGGAGGAGGAGGACCCCGAAAGTCCAGGGGCTTAGTTAGCGATTAGACCCTGGTGGCCCTCGGCGAACCCACAGATCTTTAGCCGGCACAAGCTCAGAGCAGCCCTGCTTTGTGCGCTCCGGCCAGCAGCGGGCTAGTGGTTAGAGCTCGGCGCCCATTCTTTTTTCTTTCTTTTTTCTTTCTCCTTTTTCTTTCCAGTTTCACGCAGTGTTTAAATAATCCGGTCACGCCAGTGAATTACAGGAGAAGCATGCGGCTTCACAGCGATTGCGCTCGGCTCTTTTTGGAATTTCTCGCTCGGATCCTTCTGATTTTTAATTAGATGGTGACATAACTACGGACAGCACAACAAAGTTGGGCCGGCCCTTGGCCGGTTCGGTCTCTAACCGGCAGCAGAGGCCACGCCTGTCCACTCGCGCACTGTCTGGGAGTTACTACAGCCGCCTCCCCTCGCCCACCCACTTCTTCGGCCCTAGGCACGTGCCTCGGAAAGGGAAAGGGCGCCAGCGTGGCCTGGGGCATGCTCCTATTAGCCTCAGCTTCTCCCGCCTAGAGGGGCCAGAGCTGAGAGAGTCTGCCTGACCGGCTCCCTTGGCCCCCTCCGCCCCCATGCTCTCCCACCCTCCCCCACGCCGCGTTACTGACCATAGCCGAGGGACAGCGCACGGCCGCCCCGTCTGGCTGAGGTCAACTTGGAAGACAGCCGTAGGACACACGTACCGTTTTTGGAAATATTCTGGTAGTCCCGATGATTGCAGCGGTTTCTCTGACGTAGGCGGAGATAAATAGAGTGGTCCGGGAACCTGAAATGGGTTCACAGACACTTAGGACGTTCAAATAAAAAAGATCCAAAGAGACGTTTGGTTTTGGTGGATTTTTGGTGGATTTTTTCCCCAGCGGGAGGCTGTTTCTACCTGCTCAGTGAGCTCAGTAAACGAGCGTAATGTGACTACTTTCTCCACTGACCAGATCAATGAGTCAACAAGGTCTTTGTGCCTGGTTCCCTGAAGCGTGCTGGGGCTACTAATACGTGAACCACGTGAGATGGCGGAAAGTGACTTCGGAGCCCAAGCCACTAATGGTCAGGTTTTGTTGTTCCGGTCCCTCTGTCACCCAGGCTGTCCTCAGAATTGTCCAATAGACTTCCTCCGTCTGCAGCCAATTGCTGGCCTTAGACGAGCTGCGCCTGGAAGGCCAGGGGTGGGCTGGTCACTGGTGAGGCAGGCCCAGATAGGGGCCTCCAGGAGTCTCAGGTCGCCCATCCCCCAGCCCAGATGAAGATTTTTAGGATATTAGCATAGGCTAGCGCTCATCAGAGGTAGGGTTGGAAGCCAAGTCTCCCCAGGCTTCAAGTCCAGGGCTCATCTGCTACCTCACTGCCACTGGAATTTTGAGACAAAATGTGACTGGAACAATTGCTCTGTGGACTTTTTATAATCGGTAGCATTTTAGAGCGTTTCAGGCCAGCAAAACCTGTCACCCTGTCCATCTAACTTCATCCTCATAGCAACCCAGGCTTAATATTAGCTCTCATTAGAGGTGAGCGAAACACCTACTACCTGTACCAGACCTTGGGCTCCCCTGCTGGGGAGACCTAGAAAGTTCTGAGCAGTCCCTCCCCTCTGGGGCTCCTGATCTAAGAAGGCAGACAATACAGAAAGGATATATTCAGCATGAAGGGAAGGGAAGCTCAGAAAGGGCATTAGTAGTACGTGGGTCTATGTGTCTATACATGTGTATGTATGTATCTGTGCACACCTCTGTATAAGAGTGTGCAATGCACGTGTGTGATAGGTGAAAGGGAGGACCAGGAACTGTCTCCTGCAGAAGACAAGATTTGAGTGGATACCAAGTCAGACTTTAAATACAGCAAACACAGTTATGGAGGCTTAGCTTCGTCCCTATCCAGGAGCTCACAGGAGATAGTCTCAGGAAAGAAGAAATCTAAACCTCATGGTTGCTAATATGTATGCATAAATACACAAAGTTTGTACACAAGCAAGATGAACTAGAGGGCCCAAGGGAACAAAGGTGTGTATGTATGTGTGTGTCTGTGTATGTGTGTGTGGGTGTGTCTGTGTGTGGTTGGGAGGTGAAACCCACGAAAGGCAGATAACCTTGGAGGGGTGTACCATATTCAAAAGCCACAGATGAAAGGGAAAGTGGTACCGCATTGTATGTTAAGGAGGCATGAATAAGTGGAGAAGTCCTCTCTAGGGGAGCTGAGAGAGTCTGCAGACCACTGGACTTGAATGCTTGGCAACATTCTAGAAGGCATTTGTCACAACGGGCTGGTCAGTGAACATTGAAAAGAGACAGCCATGAAGCTAAAGACCTCCAGGGCTACACTAGGAACGAATCAGGCCAGAATAACTTGCCTTGGTTCCCTTTTGGGCAGATTGAGGGACTGCAGGCAACATTTACCTGAATTTTGAGTCTCTCATCTATTCTTGTGGAAAAATATGGAAAGATGTGGGTGAGGAGATGGGGAAATTAGGTGTTTGAATAGTTGACTTCAAAGAGCTTCAAAACTGATATTGTTTGTTTTTTTATTTAAAAAAAATTTTTTTAGAGGGCAGTTGGGGTTAAGTGACTTGCCCAAGGTCACATGGCTAGTTTTTTTTTGTGTTAAGTGTCTGAGGTCGGATTTGAACTCAGGTACTCCTGACTCCAGGGCCGGTGCTCTATTCACTGTGCCACCTAGCCGCCCCCAAAACTGATATTCTGAAGCTGATTTGGAAAGGTCTCCAGTGGGGTGCCTCAGGGATCTCTGCTTGGCCCTGTGCTGTTGACATTTTCATTACTGACTTTGAAAAGGCAACAGTGAGAACCCTATTGAATGAGCGGATGAGACAAAATCAGAAGGGAGAGCTAACAGGCTGGATGACAAGATCAGGATGCCAAGAGATTGGATATGCTAGAACATTGGGCTGAATTTGATAGGGATGGAAGGGTGGGGGTTGGCTGAGTCAAGCAAGCAGTCATTCATCGCCTTCCACTTAAAATAATGGACTAAGTGCTTCATTTCTGATATTTCTTTTAAGTGAGAATGGGTGAGAATGAATGAATGAATGAATGAATGAATCAAAGGTACTAAATACACACACACACACATATGCCCTGTTGGTCCTTGGAACCAAGACAAATTGGCGTGTTTGGCATAATAGAGGAAAGGGCCATTCCAGCTAAGCTTCTGAAAGAGAATCACTAGATGGGGCCAAGAAAGGGAGGGAAGGGAGTCTCCTTTCCCTGTCCCCGTGGCCAGATGAGGACTCTACAAGTAGCCCAGCAGAAAAGTTACCCCAAACCTAATGGAACCATTCCCAGGACTCCAGCCAAGAGGTCTTTAGAAGCTGGAGTTCAACCCCTCTTTGCCACCCACTTGAACTTGAATTTCTAAGCTTGAACCCACTTTTCCTTGAATTCTGTATGTACCTTTGGGGGGGTATGTCCCACACCTTTGGGAAAATGTTTTGTACCAATATATTATCTTAAGTAAAATAAATTACACTTGGCTGACTAATTGATACCAACTAATAATCATTAGAGGAAACACACCAAATGGGGGCTTACAAACAATGAAAATCATTGCCCCAATCCCTCAGGTTTCCCCAGAACCTTGAAGGCACAGGTACCCATCTGCCCTCTGGGGACCTAATTTGCTTCTATCAATGCAGGATTGGAATGGATTGGGAGCCCCAGAGCCTGTGCTATAGAGGCAAATATCAAGTCATTTGGCACACATGAAATCCAAAAAGTCAGTTTCACAGGTATCGGATGGAAAAGCCACGAGGAGAGAGTAGTTCATCTGAAAACTGTATGGAGGTTTTATCGACTGTAGGCTGAAGAGGGGTCAGTCATATAACATCGGTCACTCCCCACCCCAGCCCAAGTTAATGCAGTCTTGGGTTGCATCAAGAGAGGCCCAGCTTTTAGAAATATGGGAAGGAGTGCTTTGCTGTCCTGGGCCTTGGCCAGAGAACGTCCAGATTCCTGTGTTCTGGACAGTTTAGGAAGGACATTGATAAGCTTGAGGGGCTCCTGAAGAGGGCAGCCAAGATGGGGGAGGCCCATGTCCTCCAAGGGCAGTTTGAATGAATGGAATTCACTTAAAGGTTACTTCATGTAAGCACTCCCATGCTCTCTGTGTGCCAGGCATCATGTAAGTTACTGTGGATCCAAATTCAAGAAACCAACTCTCCTTGCCTCTAAGGTGCTTGTATCCTAAGCAGGGAGGGTGTTTTGTTGTGGAGAGTGGCAGGGATGGTGAGTGGAGCAACATGCAGGGAGACAGTGCAGGTGTAACCTGGTGAGGGATCTGGGTCAACCGTCTGTAGGGAGCTCTCACCCATCAGGACAGCATGACCCTAGGATGGGAATTCCAAAGCTAAGAGACATAGCTCCTCCAGGGCATGGTCTCTGAAGGAACCAGAGATCTCTGCCCTCAAGAGGAGAAGGCTAGGGCAGGGGTATGATGGCTTAAGTCCTACTTCTTATCCATGCTGGCTAGGTGACCCTGGGCATCTCAGTTTTATTCTCAGTGCCCTTGGCACTTCTCTAGGACTAAATTGTCATGTAGAAAAGGAGGACCTGCCCTGGTAGAGGGAGTTTCCTCATGCACCCATGAAATCGCAATCTAGTTCCTAACTCTGTGACCAAAGATAGCCTTTTCTTTCACCAGAAAATTTTATTTCCTTGCTCCAAATAGGGAACCTTTCCTATAAATTCTATAAATTGAAGTTCTCATTCTTAAGAGCTGTGAGAAAACTGAATAATCAATAGCCCATTTTGTGATAGAAAGGATTGTGAAATGGAAACCATATAAAGGCAAGGTTGCCTTGACCTTGTGCTAACAAGAAATCAAAGATACTTTGCTTAAGAGTTTAGGGCATGTAACACCCCCACCCCAAGATGGAGACTTTCCCCCTCTGTGTCTCTCCCTCTTTCTCTTTTTCTGTCTCTGTACTGACTGTTCCCCACACCTGGAAGGTACCTCCCCCTAACTCCTATTAGAATTCCTTCTGGCTTCTTTCAAAGCCCAGCCCAGGGGCCACCACCTCCCTCAGTTGCCAGGACTTCCCCCAACAATTTCCTTGTATTTCCCCTGAGTATCTTGTATTTAATATGCATGCGTGCTGTTTCCCTGTATAGAAGGTAAGCTTCTTCAGGGCAGAGTCTGTTTCAGTTCTGTCCGCCTCTTCCATACTTAGCACATAGAACCTAAGCAGTGGAAGGAGTGGGCTGGTACCAAGGACTCCATTCCTGACTCCTAGACTTTGTCTATCTTGACCCTGCATTTCCCTCATCCTAATTTTCAGCTTCACTTTGGGTACTATTTTCCTCCGTTAGAATGTAAGCTCCTTGAAGACGGGAACTATTTTTTTTGCTTGTGTTTGTATTCTCAGTGCTTAGCACATTCACTAATTAAGTATTTACTGATGCTTAATGAATCCTTTTTGGCTTGCCTTGACTGACCTGCCACAGAAATGTGAAATGGGCAATTAGCAGAATGGGTAAACTCTTCAGCCTGGAAGCCTCTTTAGTCTCTCTGAAGATTGCTGCTAAATTCTGTCCTGATCATTCTGTAATGCACACTATGATCCTTTTATGCTTAAAATTCCCTTTTCTGCATGGGAATAGAATCTTATTCTATCTCTGATTCGTATTTATACAATTGGAACCATTGAAAAAACTTTCCCCTTTCTGGTATCCTTTTAGATACCTTAACTTATTATTATATGACTAGTAACTTTCCTCAGGGTGAGGGTGAGGGTGGTGATCCAAAGGGTATGAGAATTGGAGAGTCTACTTCCCTAACCAAGAGGTCCAGTTTCCCTTTACTAATGAACCTGGACAAGCCACAATGGCTAGGGAACGGTCAGGAATGGCTGCGGGTCACCAGCCCTGGGATTTCAGCTGAGCAGCTGTATCTAGATGGATTATGGATTATGCTGGATTCGTTAGGTGTGTCTATGAGAAGGTTTATGCTTCCGACTCGTGTGTTGTGGATTCTGGGCATGCTTGGAAACCCCTGCTTCTCTCCCGGGGGAGGAAATTAGGGAAGTGCTGAAATAAATTAGTGAGAGTTTTAGCCTGATATTAATGTTCTGAGCTTTCATCGACAGCAGGTGATCTTTCTAACTTCACTTGCTGAGTGGAGGAAAGCTCAGCTCCCGTTAAGAGATGCTAGTTGTGGGATTCGTGCTGTAAGATCAGTGTCCTTGGGGATCCCACCAGGTCTTCTGGGACAGAGAGAAAGGGAAGAAAGCCAAGGATGAGCCAGCAAGCAGAATGTGGAGGAATGCCTCCATGGATGAATAAATACAAGCTTCTAACTTACAAAGAACAGCACCAACCCATGTATATGCCCAAGTAAATGCAAAATATATGCAGAATAAATTCAAAATGACTTCCTAAAGGGTGTGTGTGTGGGAGCTCTGGCAACTGAAGAGATCAGGGAAGGCTCCCTGTAAGAAGTGGCCCCCTGAACTGCGCTATAAAATAACCTAATGGTTCTACAGGACACAGGTGAGGCATGACAACATTCTAGGCAAAGGCTGGGTGGTGGGAGATGGGACATTGTTGTTTAAGAGGAAAAGAACAGAGTCCAGTTCAGCCTGAGTGTAGAATTTGTAAAGAGCAGTCATGGGAGATCTGCCTGCAAAGACAAGCGGAAGCTGCTGTGAAATACTTTAAATGCCAAACGGGAGTTTTAGAGGTAATGGGGGATGCTGGAGTTTACTGAGTGGGGGGGCATGGTCAGAGCTGGGCTTTAGGCAGTCCCTTTGTCCACTCCATGGAGAAGGACTGGAATCAGCAGAGATGAGGCACCCAGTGAGAGGAGATGGGGGACCAAACTGGGAGAGGTGGCTGTGTGAGGAATGAAAGGTTTAGTCCTTTGTCATCCCTTGGTCCCCTCTCTTCTCTGTTGGAGTTTTTGGGTAGGGGTGTCCTTTGCTAGGGTCCTGATAGAGAAATGTGCAGGACAGTCACTTGAGTCTGCTTTGAAATAGAGTGAGCTCCCTGTCCCTGAAAGTATTCAAAAGAGGCTATTGACACCGTGGAGGATGCTGGACCAGAGATTTGAACGGTGTGACAACTGTCTCTTTCCTGTGTGAATCAAGGTGTGATGTGTGTGCCACAGGAGGGCAGAGCCAGAGGGGAGGGGCCGTGGTCATCAGGCCCAGGCCAAGCCCCCTCCACATTCCCCCAGTTTGAGTCATAGCCAGGCTGAGTGGAGGGACCATTTTACAACAGGGAAACTGAGGCCTAGATAGGACGGATGACTCGTCTAAGGTCACACAGTTACCAGCAGAACTGACTCTAGCTAGTAGAATGACATCTTCCTGAGGGCAGGCACTTGCACTTTTGTCTTACGCAACCCAAAGCCAGGTGCCTAGTAACCACTTAACAAATGCCTGCTGACAGACTGATGGACTGACGGTGGTTTCCGCAGCTATGCGACTGTCAAGCACCACATTCCACCCATTTTCCTGAGCGTTCCTCTTTTGTCCATTCTCCCCTCCCCTCACCCCAGCTCCCACCTCACCCCAAACTCCCATCTCTCAGTGACCTTCCAGTGGATTTCCACTGCCTGAGTGACCTCGGGCAAGGCACTGCGCTAGACTGAACCTAAGATGAGGAGCGTTAACTAGGTGGCCTCCCGGGTGTCTGGAAGCTCTCCCTCCATGAACCTGCATTGTAACCCAAGAGAACTCCTTTTGCAGAAAAGGCTCTTTTCACTTACTCAAGAATAAATATTTTCCCAGGACTGTGAGACGAGAGACCAGGTGCATGAATGTGTTGACTCAGCCGAGCCAAGAGAGGAGGTGCCGACCTCAGAGCTCAGGTTTGTTTCCTGACACACAAACTTCGGAGCGAAGGCAGATGGGCGGGCGTGGCCTCCAGGGGACGCCGTCGAGCTTTGGGGGGGGGAGGAGTGGCGAAGACTGGGGGCCAGAACAGAGCCTTCCACTGCCGTCCCGGACACCCAGGCTGGGAAGGGAGGCTCCCCTCACCCGCACCTCCATCGGAGGAAAGGCCGAGTTCATGTGACTCCTGCCCTGCGAGGCTCCTTCACCCCCTTCGTCTCCGCCCTCGCCCTCTCCCGCCGGGCTGCTGCGCTCCGCTCTTGGCTGGTCACCTGCGCTGCTTCGGCCCTCGCTAGTCCTCCGCGCAGACGCCAAGGGGATCCTTGCAACGCACAAGAAGGATCCGTGAGGTGCCCCAATGGCCCCTCCCCAGTTGTTCTGTGCGCTTGTGGTGCCCCAGACACACCTGGTACAGGGAGGCAGAAGGCTCAGTCTGATGATGAGCTGCCCTATGACTTTGGACAAGTCATTCACCTTCCCTGGACCTCAGTGTCCTCATCTGTACCATGAAGGGGTTAGGCCAGAAGTCTCTTCTAGCTCTAGGTGTAGGATCCTAATGTACACAGTAGGTGCCTAATACATGTTCGTCGAATTAAGTTCTACATATTCTGTTCACAAATATCCATTCTTGTAACCGGACAATAGGAAACTCCCTTCTGCACTGCCCAACCAGGAGCGTTTTCTTTTCTAAAATTCTACCTTTCATTGATAACTTATTTACCTTTCCCTTTGATTTCTCAGCAAACGCCTCACTTCCCTGCCAGCCCTTATAACCGATCATTTCAAAAAGTAGAAGGAAAAACCATCTCAGTTGGGCAAAACTAACCACTACCCTGCTTTCTGTCTGAAGTTTGCACCACAGTCTCTGCAGGTGGGATATCTGTCTTAGTCAAAAGCCAGCTTCATGTCAGGTCCCCTGAAACTGGGCTGGGGCTCAGCAGGGGCTGCCTCGCATGTCCATTAGATGAGGTCTAATGATCCTTGTCCATTCTCTGGGGAGAAGGCTTGATCTCAAGCCCCAGGCCTCTCCCCAAAGACCCCTTCCAGTGTGCATGTGAGTGCTCATGTGTGTGCATGTATGTGTGTGTGTATGTTGCATGTGTCTATACAGGCACATACACTTACCCACTGGTAGAATTCAGAAATCCTGTTGTGCCAGAGAACTGTGGCCAGTCTAGCTCATTGCTCAAAGCCATTGGCAGATTGGAGAAAGTTTTCTAAAAAAGAAAAGAAAAACGAGGAATCCTAATCTGGCTCCGGCTCAAGCAGGCCAGGGGACAATTTTTAGGAAAGGCTGTACATTCTGTTAGAATTAATGAGAAATATGAGCTACAGATGAGTGGAAAACCCACCAGAGTTTCCAGGATGAGAACCCCCAATTCCTCCTTGGCCTGATCAGGGTGGGTTGGCCCAAGCATCGGCCGCTCCTTGACCCAAATCATCTCTTGCTGGTTTTTATGCCAGGTGCTTATCATAAAAGGTGGAAATTTAGCTGGGACTTGAAGGAAGCCAGGGAAATGGGGAGGTGGAGATGAGGGAGGGGAGCATTCCAGGCATGGGGAACAGCTGGGGAAAATGCCCTGAGTCAAGAGATGGAGGGTCTTGTTTGGGGAACAGCCAGGAGAGTCGTGTCACTAGAGGGAAGAGTAGGTAGGGGAGTAAAGTGTAAGAAGACCGGAAAATAGTGGGGCACGTTCTGAACCTAGATGCAAGAGGTGATAAGGAGCCATCCAAGTTTATTGAGAGTATCGTGGTCACCTCTGTGCTTCAGTAAATTCACCATGACAGCCAAATGGGAGAGAATGGAGGGTAGACTGAAGGGGCAGAAGGTGAGCTTGAAAGTGGCCATGGGGAGCACAGGGCACTCCAACCAGTGAGGTTGTTCTCACAAACGGGAACCAATTCCTTATAGACCCTACAGAGCAGATCCTTGTCACAGAGGGCTGCTATCAAGGGTTTTCCCCAATTAATTGCTTCCCATCTCCTTTTAAGAATATTCATTGAAGAGGGAGATTTCTCCATCATATGTTAGGAGCCATTTTTTCTTGGTTGTCTTTCTGTGTTCTACAAAATCTCCCATTCTCGTTTTTCCTTTGGATAATTTGCCGAGTTTCTGAAGTGCTCTGAGTTTTGTTTCAGAGGTGGGGGGGGGTGTTCCCATTGTTGCTGCCACATTCTCTCCCTTCTCCTCATTGTGAGGCTTTCTCATCTCTTTCCTTTGTGCCATCATGCCTAGCCATCCTTGGGTTTGGAGACCACTTGGATGATGTTTGCTCTTTTTAAAATTTTAGCCTCTCTCCTATGCTTCCTCGAGGTTTGTTCCAATGATGGATTCCTTTCCTTCCCCTCTCTTTTTTGAACTTTTGTATTTTTTTTTCTTTTTGGAGGGGGGAAGGTAGGACAATTGGGGTTAGTGACTCGCCCAAGGTCATAAGGCTTGTTTTTGTGTTAAGGGTCTGAGGATGGATTTAAACTCAGGTCCTTCTGGCCGGTGCTCTATTCACTGCCATCTAGCCGCCCCAGACTTTTGTATTTTTGTTTTATTCAGAGAAATCCTCGCTGTTTGGGGGTGAGAAAGGGGGAGCTGGACTCCAGCAGGACCTTGCATTCAGCCTCCCTGCCCCAAACCCTTTCCTGGTACCCTCGGCTTTCCTCCCCACCTTGTCAATTCCACGTCTCTCCTCTCAGTCTTTTATTATTTATACTTGATGCACTAACATCATGGTTTATTAATTCCAGGAGGTGAGTGATCCACTTGTCTAGAAGCCAGTCCTTCTCTCCCCCGCCATGTCGTTGCCTTCAGATTATTTCTGGGGAAGTCCATTGTATTTCACCTTGGTGACTTAGTTTTCTCTTTTTCTTAGGGAGGTGTCAGAAATTATGACAAAGGAGAACAGCTCGATGTTTGTTTGTTCCCCCCCCCCCCAAGGATGAGTACATTCTCTCTCCTTCTGTCCTTGGGAGAGAGTGAGAAAAGGCCAGTACCTTCCGGAGGTTTCTATATGCTCATTGGGGTTCTTGGTCGATCTCGTTTAAAGCTGCCCGACGCCAATATGTCTCAGGGGTGGGGAGTCGTTATCTTGGGGAAATAGGACGCCCACTGTTACACTTCAAAGGGGATACTTGGAGGAGGTGGGGGTGACTCGGGAAGAGCGCCGGCCTGAAGTGATCGGTTCAGAACTCCCAGAATCACCAAACAATAAACACGTACTCAACATTTTCTCTGTGCCAGGCTCCGTACTGGGGATAGAAAGGCAGCCCTGAGACGATGCCTGCCCTCCGGAGCTTGCAGTCCAACAGAAAGCCAATATGGACCTAGAGCAGCATCTCGGGTTTCAGAGGCAGACTCTCTACCCCGCTCCTTTTGCCCAGAGAGGTGAGGGGACTGCAATGCGATCGCACGGCCGCATGGCGGTCGGGAGCCGTCTTCTGCCTCCATCCTCCTCTCTCCTGTGGTTATCTTTGTTTGTCTTTCCTTCTCCAAGAAGACCATGGACGTCGAGAGCTCGACTAGCGCGTGATCGACTTTGAGGGAGGCAGAGCCGCTTCCCTTTAGCCCTGGCCCCAAAGAGCTCTCAGGCTTCAGACGATGTCCAGGTGAGAGAGCACCGGCCATTGCTGACCGGTGCTGAGTAGCGTTGCTGACCTAGCACAGAAACAGACACCCCGTATAACGTCCAGCCCCGGCACAGAGCTCCAGATTCTGATTCAGAGTGCCACGGCACCCCTCACCTACTCCCCTACCCCAGTGATTACAGAATCCTAGGGCCTTACCAGCCGGAGGGAGCAGGGAGATTAGCTAGTCCCGGCTCTCCCAGACCGGAAGGCCTCCCTCCCACAAGTATGGGTCTCCTCAATGACATCCTTGACATATCCTCCAGCTCCTGCTTGAATACTTCCAGTGACAGAGAGCTCACTACTAAATAAAGAGGCCCATTTCGCGGCATGCTGCTAGCAGATTCTTCATGAAATTCCTTTTTTGGTTAAGGAGTTCTTTTCTGCTGTCTCACCCACCGGCCTCTGCGGCTTCACGGCGCTAGTCCAACATGGGAAGATAGCTACCTTAGGCATCACCCAAGTCCGTGTTCTAAGCTAAAAAGAGCATTTGATTTCCTGGTCCTTTCCCAGCTCGGCCAGCCTCCTCCAGATCCCCTCTGGGCTGTCAATGTTGTTCTGAAAATACTCCACCCCACCCCTACTCCCTCCCACCTCAAGTGAACATAGCGCCTCAGGCGAGGTTGGAGCTAGCCAAGCTGTAAATTGGAGCCAGGAGGCCAGGCTATCTCTCCGCTGCCAAGATCAGAGACTGAGAGCTGGAAGATGAGATGAATGAGGTCCGGAAAGCTAAATGACTTGTCCAGGGTCACCCAGTGAAGGAGTTGTACTTAGGTCTTTCTAAGGCTGGTGCTTGCTCTATGTGCTCTGAATGTTTTGAATTTGGTTTTCTGAGCCCTTGTGTCCACATCCAGCATTCTCCTCTGTAGCCATCATGAACTCTAAGGTGAAATGTCCATTGTCTCCCAAGACTTATGATGCTTCCCCTTAATGGACCAGGTCCTCATTGGTGATATAATTAGGCTCAGAGTAGCAATTCGTTTTGCTACTTCCTCTAGTTTCTGAGAGATAAGATTGAAAGAAAGCTACACCAAGGATTTGTCATAACCTCTCTACTGTATTTTGTATTTTATTAGGTTCAACAGACCTTTTTGAGTTTTATGTGCCAGACCCTACCCTCAATACTAGGGATACAAAATCAGAAATGAATCCATCCCTGCCTTTGTTGGACTCACATTCTATTACGTGTATTTCTCCTCCTAAACAGTCCATGCGGTTGTATGATCAGCCCCAAGTTAAAGGATGAGGACCAGGCAGACAAGAAAATCAAGTCAGATCTAAAATGAAGAAGGGGACCAAGCCTGAAATAGCCCCCCTTGAGTCTGCACAGCAAATGAAGGGCCTCAGATGGCTCTGGATTCATGCCGTCCTTCCCTTCGGTATTATCCAAGAAATCTTGTTGGGAGCAATGCCATGCAAACTGAGTGATTCCAAATGCCTTTCACAATTATGCAGATTAAAATAATTTTGTCTTTTATTTACTCATAAATGCTGTTGCTTGGCTTTCTCAGAAAGTAATTTGGGGCAATCGAGAGGTCACCTTTTTCTTGAGAAGAATGCAGAGCCTACCAGCATGTTCTCTCCATTGCTGGCAGGTAGAAGGCCTGAGCGCTCCCCTTCAGCATGTGGGACAAGGGCACTGAATGCATCAGAACTCAGTCTACCAGCTGTCAGGTCTGGATGTACAAAGAGTGAAAGCAGCAGAGAGAGCCAACTGTCCCCTGTGACTTGGTTACTGTCTGCAGAATTGAGGGACTGTGGCAAATGCAGAGCCCTTTTCTGAAGGAAGAGATGAGCAGTGACTCTGCTGGTCACCTTCTTTCCCAGTGCCAGCATCTTGATCCACAGCGTCCAGGAAGCAAAAAGAAGGGTTTGGATTGGTTTTGTCAAGAGAATCTTGAAGACCAAAGAAATCTAACTTTTTTAAATGGCCCAAATATGGATGTGCAGTTGGATTACCAAGACCAGAGTGCCATTTTCCATGGGTCTCTTAATCTTTTTTCCCCACTCCATCCTCCCTGTTAGGTTCATAAACCTCTGCATCTGGGGATTCTCCCAGGGAGTATGGAAGCTGGACTGTGGAGATGGCCCAAGAGTAGGAGATATTCTGCTGCAATGGAAGGAACACCAGGCTTGGGGATGTGGGACCTGAGTTCGGATCTTGGCTTTGCCACCCACAACCTGCGTGACCTTGGGCAAACACTTAGCCACCCTGGGCCTCTGTTACCTCTTCTACAAAATGAGGGAGTTGGGCTGGACAACCATTAAGGTCCCTTCAGACCTCAGTCCACGATTCAATGCACAAGACCCTGTTTAATGAACTGAGTCAGACAAAAACCTAATCTCCCACATTACATAATGTGTGACCTGGAAAGACTGGCTCCTCCTGGGTCCTGGTGAATGCGCCTTTGCTTCCTCCTGACAAGCCGAAGGATTCCTCGGGTCCTGGACCATTTCAAGGAGAGCGTGGGCTGCCTCTCAGACAGTGATAGAGGAGGGTACAGGGGGCTGGCATCCCAGGGCCCTGTGATGGGCATTTGGAAGATCAAATTTGTCTGGCTCAGCTGCCCTGGCCCTGTCAACATGCCCGGAGATGCTGCCTCGATGAAAAGGCAGCTCACTCGTGAACAGATGGGGGCCGTGGCAGGAGGGCACCGTCTCCTGCCAGGCTGGAGAACCTGGCTGTCGGCTTTTTTCTTCTCCTTTTTTTTCCTTTCAGAGGAAAGTTAGTCAAGCGGAGACGGCCTTTTTCAAAGACAAAGAGGCTGATTTACATTTGAAGGTCTGCTCATGCCCCCAAACATCATTTTGGGCATCTGGAGGCTGACGGGCTTGTAGTTTGCCTGTTTTGTCTCTGCCTGATTCCCCAGAACAGCACAGTGGTTAGAACGCCAGGCCTGGAGACAGGAAGACTCAGAATCCTGAGTTCCAATTTGACCTCATACACTTACTAGCTCTGTGACCCTGGGCAAGTTGCTTAACCCTGTTTGCCTCAGTTTCCTCATCTATAAAGTGAGCTGGAGAGGTAAATGGCAAACCACTCCCAAATCCTTCCCTAGAAAACTCCAAATGGGGTCATGGAGAGCTGGACTGGACTGAAATAACTGAACAACAGTGACTGGGGGCTCCTGGAGGAGAGCTGGGGTCTCCAGCCACCCCTTGTGCCCTGGGTACCTGTGCTCTTGTCAGAGGCGAGAAGGGGAAATGATTTCTGGAGAAGCCAGGAGCCCATTTTCACCCTCTTCTGACTGAGCTACAAATATCTTTCCAGCTGAGCAGTCTGGCAATGAAATCCACTGGAAATCTCCCCGGGGCCATATTGCTTAACGAGGGGATGGCCCCAGAACCAGGAGGGTGGAGGGATTTCTGTTAGAAGTGCTGGGAGAGAAGGAACCACGTGGGTCCCTAGAGCCTCTCAGGTGTTCAGGGGGTGGGTGGGCTTGGAGGGTCAGGGTGTGAAGGCGGCTGGAGTAGAAGAGCATTGTTGCTTTGATCCTGGCTCCTCAAATCCCTCAACGAGTCAAGGACTCTGGAGGACTTGTGGGGGGAACCCCAGCTGCAAGAACCTCCACCAGCTAAAACTTGGGTCTAGAGCCTTCCCTGATCCGCAGAGAGCCGAGGTCACAGCCAAGGGAGCTTCCGGAGCCCCGTCTTCTTGGCATCAAGGTCAGCTCTATAACTACTAGGCCGTCCTGCCTCTCTCAGGTTGCCCAATGAGCCTTGGTCTCTACAGACAACAAAAAGACCTCCTTGACCCAAGAGGCAAAGGGGGAAAGGTGCTGTTTCCACTCTCTGGGGAAAGACTGCCACTCACCTATTCCTCACATCCCATTCTACCCCTGTGCACCCTTCGGCTAAACTGTCCTTCATACTCCTAGTCTTCCTACAGGATGCTTTATCTCCAGCCTCCTTGCCTTTGAATCAGCTGTGCCCCATGACAGGAATGCCGTCTCTGTCTCTCAAGGCTCAGTTTAGGTACAGGAGGCCTTTCCTGATTCCTTGCTTGGTACCATCTCCCTCCTCAGGTAACCTTGTATTTACTTACCTATCAGCCCCCAGCAGAATGAAAGCTCCCTGGGGGCAGGCCTATTTTTGTTAGCATGGGGTCTCCAGGGCTTAGCGCTGTGCCCTACACTTAAGAACAAGAGTTCTTAATAAGTCTTGTCTAAATTGAATTAAACTGAATTAGATGGACCTATTTTAAAAAGGGTCACCCACCCCACAGAACCCAGACAGCCTTGGGCTGGAGTTCTCTTTGGGTTTGCCAACAGCCTGACTGGAGGAGGCCCCTGGAGGAACCCCCCTCCCCCAATCTCTTTTCCTTGATGACTTTCTCTGTTCTGGCCTTGACACTCTCATTCAGGCTCTTGGGAGTAAATGCAATTTGAAAGCCACGTTCCCAGCTCGAGGGGACTCAACAGTCCTGAAGTCTGGCCAGAGATCTGCATTCCCCAAACCTGGAAGTTGCTAATCCCCAATTCATGGAAAAAACCCCAAAGCTTGAGGCCACCAGTGAAAGCTGGCTGGAGTCAGGAGAGAAAATGAGAGAGTGTGGGGTCTTAGACCGAGGGCTGGCCTCTGATTCCCGGTAGGAGCCCTCCTCCTCCTTCCCCAGCTCCCAGAGGAGTTACTGAATGTGGCTCCTGGAGCACCGGGGCAACACTGCAGGATTGGGGGGGGCTCCTTAGAGACTAGCAAGCCCAACCCCACCCTTTACACATGAGTCAGCTGAGGCATAGAGGGGCAGAGACTTGCCCAGCATCACACAGCCAGTCAGTATCTGAGGCAGGGGCTCTCTTCAGAGTGGTTGGCATGGATTCCATCGCGTGGGCTGTTCCCAGCGCTTCTCTGGGGCTCCTCACATTTCCCCAGTGTGTGAGACCGAAGCAGAGCTTGCCCAGAGCTACATCAGAGATGACAGGTCCGTCAGAGACACCTCCATCCGGCCTATACCCAAACAGGATTCCTCTTTCCACCATTTGGTTTCTGCTTAAGACCTGAGAGTTCTCAGCTGCTTCCCACCTCCACTTTGGCACAGCTGGGAGTGTTCGCATGTTTTTTTTTCTGACCCCCAGGCCCAAATGTGCCAATTTGAAGCTTCTACCCATCCTGTCCTAAGGGACCCAACAGGTCACAGAATGTCCGAGACCAAACCTTGGCATCCCCAAAGACTCCCTTCTCCATCACTGGCCCAGAGTCCTCACAGCGTTTGGTCAGTCCTGGTCTTGGGGATGTGCTGAATCCCTCCTCCCATAACCTGCAGGGGAACAGGGGAGAGGAGGCTCAGGTGGAAAGAGGAAAACGGGGGGGGGGAAGCTCAGAGATCCTTCAGAAATCATGCCCACCTGGTGAGCACAGTGGGGAAGTTCTGCTGACCGCTTTGTGTGCCAGGGTAGGTGCCATTATCCAGGATGCTGCAAGTATGGAAAGCTGCTCTGAAACCTCTGGGACCTGCTCCCAGTTCAAAATGACCCACCAGCTGGGGTCAGAGAGACCTTCCCTGCTCAAGCAGAGAACTCTGGGAAGCCCGCTTCTAATCTTTCCATTCTCCCGGGGAGAGGGACGTGTATAATCCAAAGACATCGCTGGAGACCTCAGGGTCCCCACTGCAGCGTGGCTTCAGCTGTGATGACTCAGAAATGATGCAAAGCCCCATCGTCTCGCCAGGCTGGTGTCTCTGGGCACGAGCAGGGCTAGTGCCCCTAGAGCTTATGTTGGATGGAAAGAGGCAGCGCCAGCCAAGTGCACATATGCCTAGCATCAAGTTTTTTCAAAGACCACCAGACAATTCTGGCAGGGCTAGGCCTTTCTATGAGGTGGAACTGGGATTAAAGAAAGATAAGCATCCTGACCATGAGTGACCCAAAGCAGATCAGTGATTATTGTAAAGACTGAAATGACATTGCTATCATTGCCATGGTCAATCATGTTGCTGCCATGGTCAATATTATTGCCACAGTCAATGATGTCATTGCCATGGTCAGTAATGTCACTGCTCTGGTTAATGTCATTGCCGTGGTCAGTGATGGCATTGCTCTGGTCAATGATGTCACTGCTCTGGTCAATGACGGCACTGCCATGGTCAGCATTGCTGCTACTTTACTTAGGTGACACTTCTGTCAAGTTTGACCCCTACGAGATAATCATTATACATGACATTTATATAACCCTTTCAAGTCTGCAAAGCCCTTTAGCATTCAATTAACAAACATTTCCCAAGCATCCACTCTGTGCCAGGCATTGGGGGGAGGGAGAGGGGGACGAGGAAGGGGTACAAAGGCCCAAAGGTACTGAATCCTAAAAAAAGGGCTGACGTTCATTCTCTCAATCTTTTTAAAAAATCACGTTTTTCTCAGTGAATGGAAATCTACTTCCTCTCCTCCCTATGTCTCCACCACCTCCAGGAAAGAGAGAAAAACAAAAACCTTGCCCCCTGTGCCCTGTCCCCTGTGCCCTGTCCCCTGTGCCATACGCCCTGCTCCCTGAATCTTGTGCCCTGCGCCCTGTCCCCTACGCCCTGCATGTGGCACCTCGCTGTCAGGGGAGGGGCAGCGTGTTTTTATCGGGAGTCCCCTGGACCTGGGCGGTGGCTGCGCTGACAGATGTGGCTAAGACCTTCAAAGTAGTTCGTCTTGACGACATCCTCGCTATCGTAGAAGTCGTTGGCCGGGCTCTGCTCACTTCATCCGCACCGGTTCCTCCGCGGCTCCCCAGGCTTCTCTGAAGCCTCCCCTTTCATCATTTCTTCCGACAGCATCATATTCTGTCGCCTGCTTGTGCTGTAATTGGTTCGGTCAGCCCCCAGTGGATGGATGCCTTACTGTTTGCTAGTCTGCCGTGACAAAAGGAGATGCTATAAATGTTTTTGCACAGATGAATCCCTTTCTCATTTAATCTTTCGGCCGGCAGCTGTGTGGGGCACGTGCTCTGATGATCACCATTTCACTTTATAGGAAAACTGAAGCTCCGTGGGTTTCAAGGGCTCTGTGGCCACAACGGCCAGAAAGTGTCAGAGAAGGTATTCAAACCCAGCTCCCTCATTTTGTAGTTACAGAACAGAGGCACAGAGAGGCTATGGCTTGCATATAGGTAGTGGTCTGTGAGGTGGGATTAGAATCCAGATCTTGTTGACTCCAAATATAGGGTCTTATCTACTTTCTTGGCTGCATGGCCTCGCCATTGTTCTTGGTTCCTGCCGTTTCTCAGCAGCCCTTCCATCTGCCAGCTGTTCATAGGGGGCCCTTGTCTGCTTCCTGGAATAAGCGTCCCAGCGCTCTCTGCGTGGGAAGAGTCTTTGGGGGGCCTCTATCCGGAGGTGACCTTGGAGCCCTGGGTTTGGGAACTCGAGAGCTGTGACACGCCGCTGGATCGGGGTTCCGTTGATAAATAACAGCATTTTGGCGGCTTCAGCATTCATAGTGTCTCTGCTGTTACTGTTTTGGGTTCCTGCTCTGACCTCAGCCCCCGGAGGCCCCCTTCCGTCCGCTGGAGGCCTCCCCGAAGTGTAGATCCGACCATGGCCATGGCGTTAGGTTACCACGGAGGTAGAGGCCACCAGGCCGACTGGATGAGGCCTCATGTACTAGTGCGGATTCTTATTGAGCCGCAGCCCCTGACGGCTCTGAGATCCTTCAAGGACGAAAAAGCACGGCAGATTAAGGGATGGAGAAGTGAAGGCTCAGGGAGCCAGGAGAGGCATCGTCAGGCATTTGAAAAACTGCATTGTGAGGAGGATCTGGACTGTCTGGGAGAAAACTATTCAGAAAGAGGGGCGGCAAGGAAGGGGAAAGGTCCTGAGTCCCTGGGGCTGGGCAGAAGGCACTGGGAAGATCTCCGGAGGGCTGCTGTAGGGGCACCCAGGGGAGCTAGTGGCAGAGGAAACTGACCTCCTCAGGAGGGCTGTGCCAGAGTGGGAAGGACTGTCTGCAAAGGTGTCAGTCCCTGCCTCCCCGGAGCTTCTCAAGCGGCCGGATGGCCACTGCTGAGCATGTTGACCTCGGGGGTCTTCCCCAAGAGGGAGGGCTTGCTCCTGAGTCGGCTGGAGCTGAGAAAGGCAAAGGTGAGAGGGCCAGCAGCCTGGGGCTGACTCTCTGCCCTGCTGAGAGTTTTATGTTGACTCTCTTTCTGCCTTAAGAAGTTTGCTTTGGTTCACATAAAGGATTTGGGGTACGCCTGACGGCAGAATTTTTCCAGGAAGATGTTAAAAGTTACCTGGAGTCAACCCTTCTCCTGAGGATGTGTCAGAGGATGGGAGATGGGCATGGCATGGGATCTTCCCTGTTGAGGGACTGCTTTGCCACTGAGGTCATGGACTCATTGAGAACAGAATGATCGCTTTCAGCAATAACCATGACAGTAGTAGCAAGATTGCCCATTTCTTTAGTGCTTCCTAATTTACCGCCGCCAGGGGGCACCATGGTGCACAGGGCTCCAGGCCCGGAGTCAGGAAGACTCATCTTTCTGAGTTCAAATCCAGCCTTAGACGCATCCTAGCTGTGTGACCCTGGCCAAGTCACTTGCTAAATGGGGTCATGGAGAGTTGGACACAACTGAACAGTGACAAGAGTTTCCAAAATTCTTGGCAGACAATCTAAATTTTCTGTTTTCCAGATGAGGACACTGGGAAGTGCCTTGCCTGCTCCTGGGCCCCAAGGGTGGGAAGCCTAGGCACCGTGGCCTGCCCCTGGGTCTCCAGCTCAGCCCAGGGCTTAGGCTCTGGGAGGGACTGGTTTTTGCCCCTTTTTGTAGCCCCAGCACTTAGCAGAGCACCTTGCACATAGCAGGGCTTAATTGTTTATCATTGATCTACAGGGCAGGGCAGCAGCAGGAGGATGTCCCCAGGCTATGTGCAGAGGAGGAGGTGGCACAAGAAGACGGTACTTACCACAGACATGTGTGCTGTTATCAGCCACTCGGGGGGAATGTGGAAATGGGCTGAGGCGGAGTCCCCCAGCACAAGGAGGCCCCTGGCTTCTGAACCTAGGAAGGACAATTTCTTGGTGTCAGCTCCATGCTCTGGGTCTGCAGGGTCTCCAGACTGGGCAGCAAAGAAACCCCACAGTGTCCCCAGGGCAAGGTACAGCATATGGCCCCTTTCTGCAGCTGGGAGAGATTTGTGATCTGGATCCCAAAAAGAGATTTTCCTGTCAGTCGGAAGCCCACTCTGACTAAACAAACATAGGTGTGTATGGCCTGGGACCTGGTTTCCAATTCCACCTCTGACCCTATTGGTGTGACCTTAGACACATTACTTTATTTCATTTCCTTCCTTTGTAAACAAGGGAGTTTCACTAGGCAGTCTCTGAGCCCTTCTGTTCTGGGGCTGTGACCCGATCCTCCAGGTGTGTCTTGGGCCCTCCCCTACCAAGAGCCACCCATCATCATGACAGAGGAAGGCTTTCTCACATCCCAGTCTCTGTCATGATGGGAGGCCCTTAGAGTTTTCTAGTCTAGGCCTGCCCCTTCCTTCATACAGGAGGAAACTGGGTTCACTGGAGCACAGAATTCCATCTCATTGCCAAGGCTGAACATTTGCCTTTTGAGAAAGAAAGGCCCATTCTGTGGGGGTCAAACTCCAGGCTTCATGCTGTCCTGGAGCACTCTCTGCATTCTGGGCACAGTGACCCATGCAAAGCCCTGAATTCTGCAGGTGAAATCTGCCCATGCTGGCTTCTAACTGAGGGAGGGAGATGTAGAGGCCATCAGGAGCCTTCTACACTCTCCTTGGCTAGTGCTCTTTTAAAAATTTAATTTGATTTAATTTGTCAGTTAGCAAGCATTTATTTTCTCCTGCTCCTATTAACCCTGAGGCCCGGTCCTTGGCTGAGGAGGGCCCTTAACGGCTGACAGGCTGGGAGCCCCGGTATCATGTCTCTGATCTGACTTTGGGCAACCTTGGAGAGAGAGACAGCCTCAAGGGTTGTCCCTGTCTGGGGACAAGGAAGGATGTGCCTAGGAAATGTCACTCTGTATGCGCCGGGCACATATGCTCTTTAGGCCACATTCTTGCTGGATGAGAAGTGGACTCTCTGAGGGACCTGGGTGTAGACGTGGCTGAAGCTCTGTCCCGCCCTGGGCTTGGTCCTCTTCTCTCCAACTTCATCAGTCCTCACAGGTTCATTTCTTTTCTCCATTGCCTACAATTCCCAGATTTCCAGCCCTCCTGTCTAGCCTGGGCTCCCGGCCCACATCACCCATCGACTGCCTGCTTGACATTGCCACCTGGATGTTCCCTAGGCTGTCCAAGTACAAAGCACTGTCCTCTCCTTATTTCTGTCCAGGACATCCTCCATTCTTCTCTCCCCTCTCCTCCCAACCCCAATCCAATATGGCACCACTTCTTGTCAATCTCCCATTGGTAGAATCTCTCACTCATCCCAGAAAGCTCATGTTCAGAAAGCGCTGCCCTCCTTCAGAGCCTGCGACCTCTAGTCTGGACCTTTACAGGGACCTTCTCCTCCCCTGCCTCCACGCTCTCCCCTTCCCACTCTACCCTGTGCCCAGGCACCAAAGCCATCTTCCTCAAGCAAAGTTCTGGCCATGGTGCTTGTGGCTCCCTGGGCATCTTTGGCCCCTTCTCACCTCTAGAATAAAGCACCAGCTCTTCTGTTTGGCCCTGCTAAGCCTTCTGGATTGGACTCCAGATGATCTTCCCAGAATAATGGCAGATGACGACCCTTCGAGGTGCTCTCTCTCCTCCCCGCCCCATTCTGCCCCTCCACTCTTCCCTTGAGGCTTCTTGGCTGCTCCCTCTAGCTGACACCTTATCTCCCTTGTCTGACTCAGTGGCGAAGACTGCCTCCCAGGCCAGGAATCCTCTCTCTCTTCCATTGGCCTTCTTGGAATTCTTAACTTTCTCTGAGACTCAGTATAAGCAACCTACTTTCCTGAGTCCTGCCATGGTTAACGCTCACCCTTTCGCCTCGGATTCAACATGCAGTGCCCCATTGGGGTTGCGTTACAGAGGAGCCCTTTGCCTCACTTCAGAGCAGACACAGTTATCCTCTGTTTGCTGCTGGCCATAATGACACTTAATTGGCTGCTGACCTGGACCTCTATGGATATACTTAAAGGAAATCCCTGCTCCTCATGTTCTCCCTCCTTCAGGCTTCAAGTTCTCCAGCACATCTTCTCTGAGCTGTTTCCTAAAGTGGGGTTGGCCTCATCCATCTTTCCTCTCAAAGCTGGATGCCAGATGTGCCCAAAGGGGCTTGATAGAAGAGCTCTCCTGTCACCCTTCCCCCCGGCCTTCCTATAGGTGGGGACCCCTGATCTTCACCAACAAGGAGAGAGTCCCCTGCCAATGGGCTTTGGGACTCAGGCTACACTTATCAGTCCGTTTTATCTTTGCACTCACTGCCCGGCTCTGGGCTAGCTGGTCTGGTCTGGTTCTGAAAGCACGGGACAGACTAGGCAGAGATACTGGAGAGAAGAATGTACCTTCACAGAACTTCTTCTCGTAGGGGACGCCATCTTTAGGATCTATGCCCTGCCAAGGGAGAAATCAAGAGATCAGCACATACTTGTGAATTGTTGAGACAAAATAAATGCTTTTCAAGTGGCTGTCAGAGGCACAGGAAGATGAATAAGGCTGAGATCCCCTATCAACGTGTGTCCAAGGCATCTCAATATTCATTCATTCAATGTCTTCATATAGGAAAAGTACCCAACCAATTTAGAAACCCATTGGATGAAGTGGAGCCATGTGGCACAGGAAATGTATTTCGATTGGGTGAGAAGCCCCAGTTGCACCCTTCATGCTTTGTGTAAACTAGCAAGCTAATTCAGACCTCAGCAGGAGAACCCTGGGCAGGGGAGGCAGAGAGGAACTGTTCCCACCAACCCCTGAGAAGAAATGACTTGAGAGGGGGAGAGCAGGAGAGCCCCTACCTCTCTCTCTCCTCCCCTTTCCTTCCCTCCTCTTCCCTCACTCTCGGCCAGCGATGCCTTTGTGAGCTTTGGGTGGTTAGAGGATTTGGACCTTCTCGTTGATGCCCTGGCAGCATACCCAGACCAGCAGTAGCTGGTGGCCATGTCCGGGACAGGAGCCAAGGACAAATGAGACAGCCAAGGCAAAGACAGCTTCAGGATTTTATGAGGAACCCAGCAGAAGTCTACACCACACCTGAAAGCTCCATGAGCACTCTTCAGAGGAAAAAGGCTTTCAGTGACCAAAAGCCATTAGTTAATCTTTTGCTACATGTGTTATTTAAACATGAGCCCATCTTTCCTGAGAAGAGTGGGTCATAGATTTATTTGTACCAAATGTTCTTACTGTATCATCCTAGTAAATACCAGTGACCTAAGCTAATTAAGTCTGGCTAACTAATTCACATCAGCTGATGATCATGGGGTGGGGGGAACACGAGGAGGCTCAAGAGCTATAGCATTATAAAATAACACTTAACCCTTTAGGGTTGAGTGTAGGGCGCTGGGGGGCGGGGTTTAACACCCACCCCTATTTCTACTGCTAGATCTAGCCTTTCGTTCTAGGTGGGGGTTGAGAGTTTAGTTTCAGAGAAGGTGCTACATGAGCTACATGACAAAGAAAGTTTCCAGTGAGAAGGGCAAAGAAAAGTATCTAAAGAATCAATGTGGCCACCAAAGGAGCTCTTCTTGGAGCTCAGCTATCCAAAGAGTTCATACAAAAATATCAACAGAGGCACATAACAGGAACAGCGCAAAAGTCTGGATTGACCCTGGAACATATTTCCAGCATGACTCGGAGGCCAGAATGAGCATTGGCCAGTGCACAATGCCAAGCACAAGTAATTGCTTGTTTACCACCAATGTCCTGGAGGTGGCATCACAGTGCGGACAGATTGGTGAGTTGATGGAAGATGACAGAAAAAGAATGACCGATTTTATTTTTTTCCTTCCTTATTCACCAACGAGAACAATTTTCCTATTTGAAAAGGCCATGAAGTGGAGGTGGAGGGTGGGGAGTGTTATAAAAGGAAATTGAAACCCAGGATAGGAGAGATTTGTAAGAAAGACCCCACTGTTCAGGCCCAGAGGAATGGTACCCCAGGATACTACAAGCAGCCAGAAGGGTGATTACAACAGATCTATCTGTTAGGCGCTGGCGAGAAAGCATGAAGAACAGACAGAGCGCCGGGAAGGCAGAGACAGAAAAACGTCCTGATTGGGAAGGTGGATTCCATGAATCGCTGCCTGGTGAGGCTGCTGTCGGTCTCTGGCTAAGTTTTAGAATGTTTGGGTCTCCCTGGTGAATATAAGCTCCCTGAAGGCAGGAACTGATTGTTTCACTTCTGCGCTTTTGTCCCAAGTGCTTGGCACGGCACAGGGTATGTGTTCAATAATCATTTGTTGAATTGAAACTGTTTAGAAAAGCAGGTTCTCAGACTCAGGGCCGGAAGGAGTCTTAGGTTCTCTCATTTTACAGATGAAGAAACTGAAGCCTAGAGAAGGTAAATGGCCTGTCCACTGTCACACAGTCATTTGAGGGGCTGGGCTGGGTTTAGACCCAAGAAGGACGGCGTCCTCCCTGTTGTACCACACTGTCTCTTCTCAGGTGATCCCTGGGAGCCAGAGTGAGTTAAGAATAAACCAGCAGTAATGCTGACCAACTTTCTTGTTGGGCAGGTGTGCTGGTCTACAGTAGGTCAGGTAGATGCCATTGTTACAAGGGATTGTGCCTTTAGCAAGACATTTGATACATTTTATGATTGACTTAACTACTGAGGACAACTATCTGATAAGTGCAAAGCAGATATGTTGCTGTTTGAACATCTGTGCCCAAAGAGTGTTGACTGACTTATTGATGTCTCCAGAGGAGATCTCTGATGTCCTACTGAAGAGCTTTGTCACAGGACTGGGCCTTTCTATCAATCCCTGGAGCAGAGATGAAGAAGATACAGTCGACAAATGAGCCAATGTCCTTGTGGTGGCAGGGAGAGGGTTTATTTTAGGTCGGAGGAGAGCTGAGTGTGTGGGAGGGAGGTCTTGGTTGCTGGTGGCTGCCAACACAGACCTGGTTCTCTCCGGCGCTATGAAGGAAGCAAGACCAACACCAACACAGAGTGCCCCTACCATGTGCCTAGACCTGTGGAGTCCAGAGCATTGGGTACACATTTACACCACATATGCGTCAATGCCTCTGCTTGAGTCTTCCTGCTCCTTCTAGCGTTCCTGTCAAATAACCTATTAGAAAGGCTTGGGTGTCACGCTGTGCACCCTAGATGAGAGTGTGGTGCTCTGGCTATTGGATAGGCTGCCTGGACTGTGAAAAACAGGGAGAAGAGAGTCATGGCAGCAGGTGGTTTGTCCAGCCCATTTGAGCACTGAAATTCCACACCTCATTTACCTCCTCTTTGACTTTCTGGTAACTTATGGAAAGGAAGTGGGCATAAAAAGCCTCCATCAGTGCAAATTTACATTGAGACTTTAATTCAATGACAAATCCAAGAAGTAATAATTAAACAAGCGCCCACTGTGTGCCAAGCATGGGGAAGCAAGGAGAAAAATGAAAGTGCCCTCAAAGAACTTCTCTTCTACTTTGGCCAGGTTGGAACTAAGGGAACCATATCTATGCCCTTCACGCCAGGTGGCAATTCTGCCTTCAGAATCCCAGAAGAGAGGCATCCATCTCCTTTCATCCTGTGCCTCTCTTTACTCTATCCCCTGTACAGATGCCACATACCTAGACATTCCACAACCCATGTATAACCATCGTGGCTCCTCTTCTCAGGAACCTTCAGTGATTCTATTTCCTCAAGAAGAAAATGAAAACTTCTCCATTTGAATCTTAAACCAATAATCCTGGGCCTCCATCATGTCTTGGTAGACTTCATGTTGACCTTCCTCCCTCCCTCACCCTCTCCGACCCCGGCCAGAGTGGACGATCTCCATGATAATACTCCATCTACCACGTCCAGGGCTTTGTATAAGCTGTTTCCCACATGACTGGAAGACTCTCCCTCTCTCTCTTGAGATCTGTCTTCCAGGCTCATCTCAAGTGCTCCTTCTGTCAAGATGCCCTTCCATATTCTTCGGTTTGTTGGGATTTCCCTGAAATCATTTCGATTTCACTTGGTATGTATGTGCTGACTTTGCGTCATGTTGTTTTCCCTCACTAAATAGCTCCTTGAGGGAAGGGATCACTTCATTCTTTGTCTTGGAATCCTCTGATCTTAGCACAGTGCTTGGCACACTAAACACATCCTGAATTTAATTGAATAGCGTGGACGGGAAGGCTATTTGTAAGGAATGACAGATTCAGAAGAGAGCTCAGGATCACTTTTCTGTGGCTTACCCAGATGCCGTTACAATTGGAATCCTGTCGTGCATCCCAGTTCTCTGGGCTGAAAGGGATAAACAAAATGGATATTTATTACCCAAAAAGGTGGTGGTTTTGAAGGAAAGCCAAAACTTTCCCCAAAAAGATGGACCCTGTTAGCTTTTGGTTTTTAACATAAATATGTATGGAAGCTGGGGACCATGGAAGCTCCCAGCGTGGCACATATCCATGGTCCTGACTCTGAACACAAGATAATGATGTGAGCTGTGGCATAGCCAGCCCAGTGATCCCAGTCATCTTGGTCATTGATGCCAATGACTGCACCAAGGCACTCATGTCCTGAGGAACCTTGTCCCAGGGGATATGATTCATAGAGCTGTGGTGTGCTATTCTGCTAATGTTGGCTGGATCCACAACTTCCTTGAAGGGATCCATTTAGGGCTCCATAATGTCTGGTCAATTTAAAAGAAATAACTCCACTGAGTGGATTCTGGGAAAATCACCTAACCTCCCTGTGCCTCAGTGTCCTTACGTCTGGGTCCCTCCCAGCTCTAAATCTGTTAGAGTCAGGCAGACACAGCCGGCTCAGAGCCAAATGCTGTGCCTCCTTGTTCTGGTAAACTAAGAAGAGCCTGGATGGACTGAGCCATCTGCTCTCTTCCCTAGGGCTGGGTGGCCCAGCGGAGGCCTGAGGATTCTTCTAGGGCCCACAGCAGATGCTTTTCCTTAGAACAATTGAATGAAACTCTAAAGCCCAAATCCCTTCAGGGACATAGTAATTGATTTGTGCAGCCAGCGTATCCTGCCCCCCCCCCCAAGTGGGTGCACATTGGGCCGTTCTTGCTATAAATGACAGTTCCTGAATGAGCAGGGCTGGGAGCTCACAAGGAGCCTGTCGCTTTAGGAGATGATTTTCAAAATCCCCTGGGCCCTCGGGGAAGTTACCGTCTGCCTGGATAGATGTTCCTGTTCCTGTCATTGCAGTCTCGTCCTCTCCAGGAAAAGCCTCTCAAAGTCTGAAACATTAGAGATGATTCAGGTGACTTTTCCAGTATCTGTTGGGCAGGCTTAGATATCAAGGTGCTGCTTCCTAGGCACAGAGTCTAGGTGCTAGAAGGGACCTCAGAAGCTTCTAGTTCAATGTGGACCTGAGCAAGGACCCATCAGTGAAGGGGAACTTTCCCTTTTCCTGGGCACTCTGTCCCCTCTGGGATGGCTCCCATTCTTACGTAGGTTTTCCTGATGCTGCCCTGGACCCTGCCTTCTGGCGGCTTCCCCCACCCTACTGCTCCTGGTGCTGCTCCCTGGGGCGAGCAGAACTCATCTCTGCCTTTGTCCTCATGGTAGCCCTTCAGAAAGCACGTTCACCCAATTGTCCAGGCCCCCTGAGTCTTCTCTTCTCCAGAAAAAAATATCCCTGGGTCATGAAACTGAAACTAACAGGACTTGGGTTGAAGGTTCTTTTGAGAATTTTTTGGGTCAAAGTCAGCCCAGTTCTAGCCAAATTCACTCGCTGTAATAGGACTTGTGTCAGGAGGAACCACATGGTGTTGGGTAGTGGGGTCCACACCACATCTTTCTCTTGATGTCTTCAGTAGCTTCATTTTCAATGTAATGTAATCCAACGCCAAGACCATCTATTACTGTTTTACCATTAATCCTTCAAGGAGGCCACTGCAGTCAAATGACAAAGCCATTTAGTGAAAAAGGACACTGAGGTGGTGACTGGATCATTGAAAGACTCATTAGAAGTGGGGGCAAAGGGCAAAGCCTATCCAAGCTTGGCGGGTGGCTGTGGCATCTGGCTATTCTAAGACATGGCCTAGATGGAATCACGGTGACCTTTGGACCCTTGCTCCTCCAGCCCTGTGAAGCATGCTCAATGGACTGGGCTAATTTTTTAAGCTAGAAATGTTTTGAGAATTATTGAAAGTTTCACGAGATCTTTAAAAAACCCAGGGATTCTGTCATCTTTATGAGCATTTATGCCATAATGTGACAGAGGACAGAGGGCTGGACTCAGGTCAGGACGGCCTCTGTCACTTATGGCCCTGAATGGCGCAGCATCTGTTGTATCTCACACGGCTGAGAGGCTCCAGTGAGGTGTTTACAAAGGGCTTTATAAATGCCAGACGAAAGCCACTGGTAGAGATTTACTAAATGGCGGTGATGGACTGACCCCTTGCTGCGCTGACGCCCTTAGAAAGGGGATCTTTCTCCCAATCCACCTCACATTTAAAGCACAGTAAATCCCATTGTTTGCTCTAAGGAGAGGAGATCTGCGGAAAGGAAGAGGCGGCGTAGTTGTACTCACCGGGAAAACGCTGAACTTGTCTCCGTCTGCATCTTCGAAGGGCAGGGTCGTGTTGAGAACGCTAGGAGCCAAACAGAGAAGAGCCTTGTCAGGATCCGGAAGGGCGGCTCCGGGGCTTGTCACAATGAAGGCGATCGATGCCTGGGAACTGGAAGATGACTCTCCCCACTTTGTGTGACCCCGGTGGCTTATTAAGACCCCCAAATCAAGGAGGGATGGGCACGCGTACTCTGAACACACCCTCCACTCCGGCTACGCCTTTTCTCCCCTCAGTCACTTTCTGTCTCTCTCCCCACTCATGTCACACACACAGACACAGACACACTGACACACAGACACACACAGACACAGACACACACACACACAGACACACAGACACAGACACACCCCCGTTTTGGCTTAGCCAGCTCCCCTCATCACGTGCCCTTTGAAACCAGAGCAGTTTCATCAGGGCTTTCACTAGGCAGTTTTCCGTGTTTTTAGCAGAGCATCCCTAGACACCTCAGCATCGTCAGAAGCTCCTTCAGTTGGCTTCCTCTGACATAGCCTGGGGACAATGCAGGAGGGAGCGGAGCAGCTCCCTGGTCACTGGATGAGCCAAGACTAGGGTGGTGCAGTTAGGACTACAGGGTTTAGTGCTGACCTTGAAGATGGTAAGTCCCGAGTTCGAGTTCTGCCTCAGACTTAGGAGCTGTGTGATCCTGGAAAAGTCGCTTGATCCCTGCCTCCCTAAGTTTCCTCCCCTGTAAAAGTGAGGCTAATAATAGCACCCACGGCACAAAGTTTATTGTGAGGCTCAAATGAGTTAACAGCTCATTCCCAAAACTGAAAGTGACCTCGAAATGGCAGCAATTCAGCCTGAGCTTGAAGCGGCTGCTCTTCTCCTATACCTGTTACCTTGCTGGATTTCTTGCTGCTGCTGCTGGCTAAGTTTTATACAGTGCCTACTATGTGCCAAGTGCTTTGTAATGATCTTATTTAATCACCGCAACACTTATGGGAGGCAGCTAGGTGGTGCAGTGGCCTTGTTACCATCTTCCTGAGTTCAAATGCGGCCTCACATATTTACTTTGTGTGACCTTGGGCAAGTCACTTCACCCTGTTGGCATCTGTCTCCTCATCCGTCAAATGAGCTGGAGAGGGAAATGGCCAAACCCCTCCAGCGTCTCTGCCAAGAAAACCCCCAATTGGGCGGTGGAGAGTTGGAGGTGCAGGAAAATGACCGAACAACAACAGAAACAATTGTGGGCGGTAGGCGCGATTATTATTCCCATTTTATAGATGTGGAAACTGAGGCCAGAAGAACCAGACTGACCTGCCAGAATCCAGATTTGAACCCACATCTTCCTGACTAAGAGCCCAGTTGCGTCACTGGCCACTGGGCTGCCCACACCCACCCTCGTTCGACCTCACAGCTGGGGGTGGGGTGGGGGGGGCCTACCTGACAGACCCGCCCTCTCTGAAGGTTTTGACTGAGGAGACAGATGAGGGAGGCCTCAGGGAAGGGAAGACAGAGCGCAGGGACGAACATTGCCCCGGGTGGTTGCCCTGGAAAGACCTTGTGAGCTTTAGGATGGAGAAAGAAGGAGATTTTAAAAGAGAGAGGGATGGTGCAACCACATGACCATCAATCAGCCTTGTCAGAGTGGGTGGCCACTGCACACAGGGACAATGTGGACTCGAATGGCTGTAGAAGCTGAGATCCAGTCCTGCTTCCCCCTCCCCAGACAAGAGTCTGAGCGGGGTTGGGATGGAGGTCAGTCTGAGCTGGAGTGGGGGTCAGTCTGAGCTGCTGGGAGAAGAGTAGGGTCTGGAGCAGAGCTGGATTTTAGACCATGGAATCAGCAGTTTTGAGAATCCTGCAGCTTGTCAGATGGAAGCAGGACAAACCATCCTGTGACCAAAGTCAAATGAGATGTGCCAGGATCAGCAGACATAAAACACCAAGGAGTCTGCATACCTTTAAGCATTATAGAAGCATTTGCTTTTCTTCCTGTGGTTTCTTCAATCCCCTTGGACGTCAATGACTGCACTGGGATGTAAGCTCATTGCCAGAAAGGACGGTTTCATTCTTGGTGCTTGTATCGCTGGGACCTTGGAAGGTGCCTGGCACATTGTAGGAGCTTTATTGATATTTGTCGATTGACTTCTTGATAAAGGATCGACCACTGGACTGACCCCTGTTTGTCAGTCATTAAAGCGGCATTCCTGTGGGCTTCTAGAAAGCAGGACAGCTAACCTGATGTACCTCTTCATGGTTCTCCTACTGTCCCTCTGACCTCTCCTCGGCTTCCTGCTGACTCAAGGACATGGTATGTCCCCTAAAGTTCTGTCTGTGCTAAGGGTTACTCAGCCCTCCTGAGAGTCTGGCAAAGGAAAGCTTCAATTGGCCTCATAAACTGAAGCAATGAGCAGAAGTACGTCTTCTTTCCACCCCCCCCCCCAAACACGCACTCTAGACCGAACGGTGTCAGTAACAGATCTGGTCCTTAGACACACCCTCTTTGTGTTCCATGTCCAGTTCCTAGCCCACCCCCAACACACATGCTCTAAGCTGTGTCCACTCTGGGCCCTTGAAGAAAAAATAGCTGTTGATTACGGATGGATTTTTTCCTCTCCTGATCCTTTCCTCCAGAAATGAGGGTAGCGTTCCTCACACCAGACTGAACACAATTATTTCCAGTTCAGCCCCGTGTTTAAAGGTAGGGTTTTTGTAACAGATGAGAGCGTTCTCAGCCCTCAGACACGCCCATCCCCTGGCTGGCGTTTGACTCGAGGGCCAATCTGTTTCTAGGTCCAAGTCACTGTGGGATGTGGGATGGGTAGCTGTTCCCCCTCTCTCAGCATCTGTCTCCTCCTCTGGGAAACGAAGGGGTTGAATAGAATGAGTGTGATTGGCCCTGAATGATGCTGGAGAAAGACACCAACAAAGCAGAGCTGAAAATCAAGTCACAGGCAGGAGCTCAGGGAGGCAGAGATGCGGCACTTACTATTCAATTTTCTGGCAGATCTTGGCCAAAGCAGGGATTGAGCAGATCCCCATCAAGCCGCCAGGACCAGTCTAGAAAGAGAAGCAGATGGGTTAGGTCCTGGCTGATCTGTGAGCTGCTGGCAGGGACCTAGTTGGCATTTCCCCCTGACTTTGAAGGCTGCCCATAACCTGGCCCTGCCTGCCCTATCTGCCTCAGGATGCTCTCCTCACTGTCCCTTAATATCTCAGGCACCATCAGGCCCCTGTGGATTCATTACTACTTGTCTCCCCAACGAGAAAGGCCAGTCCCCATCCTTTGATCTGAACCCAATCTTCCTCATTCTTCAGGGCTCCTGGCCCCTCCCCAGAGTCTCTCTGAGCTGTTTGGCCCCAGTAACCTCTGCGCATTGATTTTTAAGATTCTTTCCCAGCTGCCTAGAAACACACCCACGTTTTCCCCATCCTGAATCCCTCCCACAGTAGGCTGAGCCATCCTTTCTAATTTTATCCCCTAGCTGAGGGGATGGAGAGGAGAAAGGAATTATGGCCCATAGAAAGAACTTAATAAAGACATGTAAATTTTTAATAATGTGTCTAATACAAAGCCGGCTTGCCTTATGGGTCACAAGAAGAGACATCTGATTGGAGAGGTGCGCCACCCTCTCCAAGGGGCACTGTCATTTCTGACTTCTGGGGCAGCAGGAAGAGGGCCACTCACAGCTAGACTCTTGTCCCTTCCCTTGCCTGTCTCAAGAGTGGTTTGGGGTTAGTGTTCTATCTAGTGACCATATTATCCCAAGTGCTGCTAGTCCAAGGGTGTCATGCTCTGGAGAAAGATCATTTTCCATCATGGTTCTCAAGGGGAGCTTATCACCTGCTTAGCTCCCTTCTATCAAATACTAGTTACTCTAATGACCAGCGTGAGTCATCATTAAAGCTCTATCAAAGGGAGCATTAAACAGAAATCAGGGAAGTTTATTAGAATAGGCCAAAGAACACAAGAAAAAATTGGGCCTTCCATTGAGTTGGAAGAAGAGAGAAAATGATCTCACCAGGGACAGCCCACTCTTAGCAGTCCCTAAGATCGCAAACTTTGGAAGTCAAGGGACGTGTTGGGAGCCAGCTCCCCATGCGTCTGGGGCTCCAGGGACTCCTGTCTGCCATTCAAGAGTCCAAGCTTGTCTCTCTCCTCCCTCTCCCTCTCTCTCTCTCTCTCTCTCTCTCTCTCTTTCTCTCTCTCTCTCTCTCTCTCTTTGTCTCTCTCTCTGTCTCTCTCTCTGTCTCTGTCTCTCTCTCTCTCTCTCTCTCTCTCTCTCTCTCTCTCTCTCTCTCTCTCTCTCTCTCTCTCCTATCTCAAAGTCCTCCAACTATCTGAAGAAATCCTTTCTCCATTCACATCAGCATGCTGTGTCCCAGCTCAGAATTCTCTCAGCCAGTCAGGAGTATGTCCCCTTATACATGCCAGCATGGTCACAAGGCTATCCCCTCTCTCTTTCCCTGTCTGTCTGATCCTACTAAGTACCAGATAATAGAGCACATTTTAAAATTCTGCATCTGCACCCTACATTCAGTTGTATAGGCCAGAGCTACCCTTACCTTTAGCTGGAAGGTCATTGTTGCTCACATAGTGTGCAATGGCGTTGCTTGCAAACACACAGAACCCATCGTCACCATCAAACTCTGGAACCTGGCCCATGGGAAATTTCCAGTGGAATTAGGGGGTGTGATTGGTCTGACCAAAGTGGAAGTGGGAAGGTGCAGACAGCACGCAGATCTGGGTCCCACTGTACTGTACAGCACGGAGGGCCTTGAAGGCCTGCCAGTTTTCAGGGTATGTGTATAGGGTCCCAGCTGCCATGGTGATTCCTCAGAGGAAGCGAGGCCATCTGGTTGAATCTCCTTTTATTTGTACAGATGAGAACAATGAGACTCAGAGTTGGGTTCCTTGCCTAAGGAAGGAACTTGCTTGCCTCCCACAGCTGGTGAGTATCCAAGGTGTAATCTAAACTTAGGCCCCCCCAAACTCCACTGGTCACATGCAGTAAGGTGATGCCCAGGGTTTGGTGAGAGCTCCCAGAGTCAACCCCTCCCATCCCAGGACCATGGGCAGCTCAGAGGGCAAAGGAGAGGAAGGGGATGGTCACTCATATGAGCCCAGTATGAGCTGGTATGCTTACCGTGGCTGGTGAGTGTCGGACAATCTTTCTGGCCCTGCCCAGCACTCTTTCTAGACCTTCCTGCAAAGGCAGAGTTAGATGGAGTTAGGGTCAGACAGCAGTTTGGATTCCCATACTCTCTCAGAGTGTGTGTGTGTGTGTGTGTGTGTGTGTGTGTGTGTGTGTGAGCCCAGGGAGCAGATGCTGTCCTTTCTCTGGGTCCCCGCTTTCTCATCCACAAAATGAGGAGGTCAGGAGTGACTCTAGGATGAGAGCTTGCAGGTTCTCATGCCAGGCCTCTGGCCCCGGGGCTGTGGCCCCCTTTGCACACCAGGTAAGATCTTTGGAAAGACCCGGTTTTCTGAGAGAGAAGGGCTTAAGTGCTCTGAGGCATGTTAGAAAGCTAATTCATCTAGACTCTTTAATGAAGAGGAGAGTGGCAAATGGCCTGTGTGCTGAAGAGATGGAAGTGATTGTTCCCTCTCCCTGGTAATCAATTTGTAATTCTGTGTGTGCCCACCTTGGCCTCTGAGGCTGCTCCCCTGCCTCCTGTAAGAGTTATGACTTTCAGATTGCAGGAGCATCTGACAGAGACTCTGCAGCCAGAACCAAGAACAAGGGGCATCCATCAATCTGACGGACCGGGGTCAAGCCAGAGCCTGTCCTGGGCAATGGAGCCCAACTCTTGGTGCTGAGGAAAGCCCCCAGGTTGGGGAAGTGATTCAGGATGGGGTGGGGGTGCATGTGCTGATGCAGGAGCCATCAGGCATGGAGTCAGAGAATAGAAGTTGGAGTAGAAACAAACTCAAAACCAGGTGGAAAAGAAAGAGGAGAAGGGCAGTGCGGCCAAGTCAAACCCGACAGAGTCCTCTCCTGGGGCCAGGGAATGTGTTTATGTCTTAAGAACATGGGCTCCAGAGTCAAGGACCTGAGTTCAAATCCTGCCTCTAATAACTACCTTGTGACCTTAGGCAGGTCACTTTAATATCTCTGTGCCTCTGTTTCCTCATCTGTAGAATGAGGGTGTTGATCTATGCATAGAGGGAAGAGCTCATGACCAAAGAAGGGAGGGAGGAGATCACAGAAGATAGAATGGACAATTTCAGTCACATAAAGGTACAAAGATTTCGCATAAACAGAAATTACACAATACAACTAGATCTTAAAGAAAACGGATAACTGGGAGGGAAATGCATATTTCTCTTTTTTTCTTCGTCAGAGCAAATTTCTCTGGTGAGAATCTCATTTCCAAACTACATAAAACACAGATTCAAATGTATAAGAATACGAGCCATTCCCCAGTTGAAAAGTGGTTAGACTATGAACAAGCAGCTCTCTACGGAAGAAATCCAAACAAACCATAGTCGTACATTTGGGAAAAAGACCCCAAACTTCCAAATCACCAGCAACTAGAGAAATACAAGTTAAACTCTGAGCTTCCGCTTCATACACATCAGAGTGGCAAAGCTGACAAAAAAAAGGAGAATGGCAAATGTTGAAGGGGCTGTGAGAAAACAATAATGAAAAAAATAGCCAATATTTTGTTTTTGTGATTCTGTTTCAGCCACGTCTGGCTCTCTGTGACCCCCTTTGGGTTTTCCTGGCAAAGATACTGGAGGTGTCGGCCACATCCTTCTGCAGCTCATTTGACAGGTGAGGAAACTGAAGCAAACCAGGCTGAGTGACTTGCCCAGGGTCACACACAGGTAGTAAGCGTCTGAGGCTGGGTTTGAACTCAGGCCTCTCTGACTCCAGGTCTGACACTCTATCCACTGAGCCACGAGGCTGCCCCAACTATCAATAATAGAGCACTTATTATGTGTGTCTGAGGCACTGTTCTTAGCACTGTTTTGATCCTCACAACCCTGAGAGGTAGGAGCTGTTATTATCCTTATTTTGCATATTAGGAAACCAAGGCAAGCAGAAGTGAAGTGACTTGCCCAGGGTGACACAGCTCACATGTTTATGAGGCTGCATTTGACCTCAGATCTTCCGGAATCCGAAATGAAGTCAAGTGGGCCTTGAAAAGCATTGCTAACAAAGACAGTGGAGATGACGGAATTCCAGTTGAACCATTTAAAACCCTAAAAATGATGCAGTTAATATTCAGCAAATTTGGAAAACTCATGAATGGTCACTGGATTGGAAAAGGTCAGTTCACATCCTAATCCTAAAGAAGGGCAATGCCAAGGAAGGTTCAAATCACCCAATGTTTGTGCTAATTTCACACCAGCAAGGTTGTGTTTGAGATTCTGCAAGCCAGGCTTCAGCAATATGTGGACCAAGAATTCCCAGAAGAGCAGGCTGGTTTCCAAAGAGGCAGAAGAACTAGAGACCAAATTACCAACATTTGTTGGATTATGGAGAAAGCAAGGGAGTTCTAGAAAAAAAAAACAAAATACAGGGGTGGAGTCAAGATGGAAGCGTAGAAGCAGGAAAACTCCATGGCTCCCCCCATAACCACCTCAAATACCTATCAAATATGACTCTAAACAAATTTTAGAGCTACAGAACCCACAAAGTGACAGAGAGAAACAAATCTCCCCCTGAAGGCAGCCCATCAGATGGACAGGAAGGGTTCATTGCAGAGTACAGGGAGCCAAGACCAGCCTCAGCTAGAGCATTCAGGAGAGTGGATCACTGGCAACTGTGGCAGTTTCCAGAATTATCAGCCCATAAATGCCAAAGACAAAGTTAAGGGTCAGTGGAACTCGGCTGAATTTGGAGGGGACAGAGGAGTGGGTCTAGCCCTCTGCTCCCAGAGCCAGAGCCCTCCACATGGCTGCTTCAGAGCTCCTGGCCTGCAGATTGCAGGGGGGCCAAGAGATCATTCAGAGGCTAAATGCTCTTGCTTTAACATTCCTAGATCTGGATCGTGGTCTTGGGTGGTGGTCCTGAGGTGTGTGACCAGTGAGCCAGAGCTGGTGGGGGCTGTAGAGATGGTGCCCCTGTAATAACTCTGGCAGCTGTGAAAACCCCAGCAATTTGGGACAAAGCTCTCCCCTCTGGAAGCAGAGTTCTACTATGGCAAAAAGCTCATAAATCAAGTCATTGACTGGCAACATGAGCATGCAAAGGAAGCAAAGCAAGCACAGCAATCCAACTTTAGATTCCTTTTTTTTGGGAAAAAAAGGATCAAAGCATGGAACAGGAAGAAGACAATACAGTCAGAACTCCCACACCCAAAGCTTCCAAGAAAAATGTAAACTGGTTACAAGCCATAGAGGAGCTTAAGAAGGATTTTGTTTGTTTGTTTGTTTGTTTTGCTTTTTGGAGGGCAGTTGGGGTTAAGTGACTTGCCCAAGGTCACAAGGCTAGTTTTTTGTGTTAAGTGTCTGAGGCCAGATTTGGACTCAGGTACTCCTGACTCCAGGGCTGGTGCTCTATTCACTGCACCACTTAGCCGCCCCTTAAGAAGGATTTTGGAAACCAAATAAGAGAAGTGGAGGAAAAATTGGGAAGAGAAATAGGAATGATGCAAGAAAATAATGAAAAGAGAGTCAACAACCTGACTGAAGAAAATAACACCTTAAAAAACAGATTAACTCA
>CM053599.1:3430013-3455013 GCA_028646575.1 Pseudocheirus occidentalis
AACTTGAAAGAATTCACGGATCACCTCTTGAAAAAGATCCCAAAAAGAAAACTCCTAGGAATGTTATAACCAGGTTCTGGAGTTCCCAGATCAAGGAGAAAATATTACAGGCTGCCAAGAGGCAGCAATTTGAATATTGTGGAAACACAACCAGGATAATACACAATCTAGCAGCTTCTACATTAAGGTACCAAAGGGCCTGGAATATGATATTCTGGAGATCAAGGGAGCTGGGATTAAAACCAAGAATCACCTACTCAGCAAAATTGAGCAAAACATTTCAGGGGAAAATATGATCACTCAATGAGGTGGAGGACTTTGAAGCATTCTTGATAAAAAAAAACCAGAGCTGAATAGAAAATTTGACACTCAAATACAAGAAGCATGAGAAGGCAAACTGGGAAAACAAATTATAAGGAACTTATCAAAGTTGAACTATTTATATGCCTACATGGAAAAACGAAATTGTAACTTATAAAGCTTTTCTTAGTATGAGGATAGTTGAAGGGAATGTAAATGTATATATACACGTGTCCATATAGGAGGGTACGAATATGTGTATGAATACATATGTGAGTGTGTGTATATATGTGTACATAGACAGAGGGCACAAGATCAATGGAATAGGAAGGGATGATATTTTAAAAGGTGACATTCTGAGGTGGGAGAGGAATAGAATGAAAGGAGACAGAGAGAGACAGAATGGGGTTAATCATCTCATATAGAAGAGGCATAGAAGGGATAACTATTACAATGGAGGGGAAGAACAGGAAGGCAAAAGGGAAAGGGTCAATTTTACTCTCATTGAATTTGGTTTAGGGAAGGAATGACATACACTCTCTATTGGGTATCTTGCCCTATAGGAGAGTAGGGGTATGGGGATGAGAAGGGGGTGATGGAGGGGAGGGCAGGGTCTGGGGTCAGGGTAGTTAAAAGCATACACTTTTGTAAAGGGACAGGGACAAAGTAGAGAATAGAATAAGTGGGGGGTTGGATAGGAAGGAGGAAAACATAAAAAAGTCTTTCACAATATGTCCATTGTTTTGTGTAACTGCACATGTGTGGCCTGTATTGGGTTGCTTGTCTTCCCAGTGGGGGGTGGGGGGTGAGGAAGGAGGGGAGGGGATCTGGAATTTGGGGGTTTGGAATCAAATGTTTAAAAACATATATATATATATATATATATGTATATATATATGTATAATTATTGTTGTTATTGTTATTTGCCTGCAACTGGGAGGTGGGATATGCAGGCACTGGGGTAGGGAGATCCATCTTGCCCTGCCAGAGGGTCAGAGGGGTGATGAGGGAGGACTTAGGGAGGAGAAGATTGGGGGAGGGGATGTGCAGTGGGATCGCTGTTTTGGGGTGGTGGGTAGGGGAGGGATGGGGAGAGGATTTGTGGCTTGGGGTCTTGTGGAGGTGAATGATGTAAACTAAAAATATTAAATAAAAATGCAAAAACAAAAAGAAAAAGACACAAAATCTGCTTCTGCTTCATTGACTATACTAAAGCCTTTGACTGTGTGGATCACAACAAAATGTGGCAAGTGCTCAAAGAGATGGGAGTGCCAGAGCATCTTACTGAGGAACCTGCACATGTTGGCAATGAGCAACTGTTAGGACAGAGCACAGAACCCCCGACTGAGTGAAGACTGGAAAAGGAGCATGACAAGGCTGTACACTGTCACCCTATGAATTTAACTTACATGGGGCATACACCATGCAAAATGCGATGCTGGATGAATCAAAAGCCCAAGTTAAGGTTGCTGGGAGAAACACCCACAGTCTCAGATATTCAGATGACACCACTCTGATGGCAGAAGGTGAAGAGGAATTAAGAAGCCTCTTGATGGGGGTTAAAGAGGAGGGTGTGAAAGCCGGCCTGAAGCTTAGCATAAAAAATATGGTCCCATCACTTCCTGGCAAATGGAGGGAGAAGAAATAGAAGCAGGTTCTGATTTCATATTCCTAGGCTCAAAGATCACTGCAGACAGTGGCTGCAGCCATGAGAGTAAAAGACGCTTGTTCCTTGGAAGAAAAGTTATGACAAATCTGGACAGCAGACTAAACAGCAGAGACGTCACCATGCTGACGAAAGTCCCTGTAGTCAAGGTTACGGTTTTTCAGTAGTGATGTACAGCTGTGAGAGCTGGACTGTGAGGAAAGCTGAGTGCCACAGAATCAATGCTTTTGAATCATGGTGGTGAAGGCTTCTGAGAGTCCCCTGGGCAGCAAGGAGATCCAATCAGTCAATACTTAAAGAAATCAATTCAGGCTCTTCACTGGAAGGTCAAATACTGAAGCTGAAGCTTAAATACTTTGTCCACATAATGAGAAGACAAAACTCAATGGAAAAGACCCTGATTTTGGAAAAGATTGAAGGCAAAAGGAGAAGAGGACAGCAGAGGAGGGGATGGATGGAAAGGGTCCTGTAAACAGTGAATTTGAGCCCAGACAGACTGAGAGATGATAGTGGATAGCAGGGCCTGGTGGGCTGTGGTCCATGGAGTCATGGAGAGTTGGACAGGCTTGAGCTTCCTGAATCCATGCCTAGGGGACTTTCCAGGGCGTTATCTCACTGTCAGAACAGACACATTCCCACATGGGTCCAGAGAAGGACCACAAACACTTGGAGCCAAGCAACAGATTTGAGACTCTTCCTGGAGAGTACGTCTGTCAGAGGAGGAAACAGACACTTGTTTTCCACAGTGATAATGTGAATCCCACGTGTTGTCTGGGAGGGGGCAGGGAAATAAGAGAAGAGGAATGGTGATTGGTGGCTCCTAGCTGGGCAGTGCTGAGGCAGCTCTTTATCAGCCTGTACACAATAATATCCTCTTCTCTTCACTAGGCACATGCCTAGACAATCTGGCCAAATAGATGACCACTAACCTGTGTCTGTGTGTGGGCTTCTCCAGCATGAGAGGTGGCTAGATGATGGGCATGCTCAGCACAATGATGCTTCCTAGCTCAGGCAGGCACACATAAGGCACCTGATGCTGCTACCTCTGTACAGTGTTCAAATGGATTGGCTGACTTGCAAAAAGCCTTAATGGAGAATGTGAGAGGCAGCTTTTGAAGAATTTGCAAAGTGAAAGGGGACAGAGGGTTGATGGCTGAGACTGAAGAAGGCTCTAGTGAAGGAGAGGAACACCTTCCTCTGTGAGAAAAATCTTGGCTAATTGAAGTAACTGCTTAGTATGGGAAGCAGCCGTTTGTGCCCTTGGCTGGGCAGAGACTTAATACAGATGCCCTCTCATTCTGTAGAGAGTGACCCTCCTCTGCGGTCATAGCAGCCGAGCTTGCTTCTCAATCATCTACAAAGCCAAGAGCAGCAGCCATCATGACTGGCATCTCTCTCAACCATCTGTGAGGTGGACAGACTGACCCAACTTTGAAAGGAATCACAACTGAGAACTATGGTGTGTCTGCTGATGGAGCCATTCAGTAGAGCTACTACAAGGAAGGACTTGAGGGTTATGGGTTGGTCCAGTGAGGATCAAAAGGGGGTGGGGATTTTTGCTTAGGAGTTATGATGAAATTCATGGTTGATGTAAATTTATGTCACCTCACATTGATTTTCTTCTATTGCTATGCATTTCCCTGATCTAATTATTAAATTGGTTTGCTTGACCATGATGGTGAAGTTTATGTGATTGAAACAACAGTTGGACAGATCCAGAAGGAAGATTTTCTGTTAGGATGAGAGAGAAACCAAATGATTGACCAGCAATCGGAGATGGTGCTGAGCAGTTAAGAGGGGGAAATGTAGGATGATGGCTATGGGCAGTTCATCCTCAGAATGCTCCTCTTCCAATTGTTCAGTCACCTGTAGGATACACCCCATGCATATGGAGCTTCCAGACAGCTTCTCCTTTGGGTTCGTTACATTTTCCTCCTATACTTATCTCATTTAGTTACATGGCTCCACTATGACCTCTATGAGATGCATGAGAACTCCGAATTCTACATTTCTAACCCTAAATTCTTAGGATGCGATTATGTATTTCTTTTCAAAACATTGGAGCAATTTTCAGCATATGCACCAACAATCAATTCTGTCGTCTTTCCTTCATTGATGTCAGGTAGAATCTATGAGTTTTCTTGGCATGCTTTTATTTCTTTGATTATTAGACATCTTGAACATTTTTTCCTGTGGTTCTGGAGATTTGTGTGTCTTCATCAACAACTGCTATTCTTGGGTCTTTTGCCTACTAGAGAATGGGTTTTATTCTTATGAATCTGGGCCACTTCCTTTTAGGTGTTAGATGTTAGCTTTGATGAGAAACATTTATTTCATGTTTCCCTGGTCGTTTTTTCCTCCTTATTTCAAATGCATTACTTTGTTGTTGTTGTTGGGCAGAAGCTTTTTATTTTCAGTCTAATTGATTTCATGTATTATTTGATTCATAATTTGCTTGAAGTCAGGGCTGGTTAAGAATTTGTGCCCTTTCCACAGCTGGGAAAGATGGGACAAACATTCTGTCACACTCTGGTATTCTTATATTTCAATTATCGATCTGTTTGAAATTGAGTGTGTGCTGGGGCCCTGGGCTGGCCCTACCCCTTCCAATTTCCCTTCTGTAAGTCAAGCTCTGGCTATCCAGGCTTTGTGGAAGATGAATCCTTTCCTCAGTGTTTTCTCATGCTGAGAATATTGAGGGCAGGCTGTATGAGAGTCAGTTCTTTATGATCTCAGCCATCCCACTGACTGCTTTTCTATTTTCTGTTTTTCACTAACATTGAATTCCCTTTTAGGCTACAAAGTTTTAAAGTTTTCTCAAATTACCTAGGATGATGGTCTTGGTTTATTTGCATATCAAAAGTCCCAGCAAGCCTCACTCCCTTTACCTGGGGAAGTTGGGCTTTGGGAGGGATTTACATATCAAAGTTCCTCTTGGGGCTGGCTGGTTTCCTATAGATAGAATTGGCCAGGTTGGGGAATTTTTCTTCCGTTCCATGTGTCTGGTTGAGTTGAATCTGACAATCATTTCTGCATCTGTCCAGTGGTTCTGTCACCCTGTGCTCTATCCTTTGTTCTCAGTCTTTTGGGGAAATTTCAGCACCACTTCCTGAAAGGTGGCTGGAACCTTTTCTGCTTTTGCATTGTTTGGTGATCAGCCAACCACCCTCCAGCTCTCTGTCTCAGTCCCTGTCTCTGTCTGTCTCCCCCCCACCTCTGTTCCCCCCACCTTCTCTTTCTCTCTCTCTCTCTCTCTCTCTTTCTGTCTTTCTGACTGTGTTTGTCTCTCTGTCTGTCTCTCTCTCTCTGTCTCTCTCTGTCTCTCTCTCTCTGTCTGTCTCTGTCTCTGTCTCTCCCTCTCCAGGGAGGTCTTCCTCCAGATGCCAATTTTTGTCTTCACTGACTCCAAGTTCTCTCTTGATTTCCCTCGCATTGTTTCTTATCCAATCCAGAGACTTTCCTTGACATTAATGATTTTTTTTTCTGATGTCATCTCCCTCAATTCTTTAAACCATAATATTTGCTCTCCACGTTCTAGTTCACAGACTCGTGCAAGGCAAGGGAAATAGAGCCGCACACAACTCAGCATGCCCTACAGAGTGATCCAGAGCGAGTGCCGACCTTTAGAAACATTTCGGCAAGTGTGTGGTGAATGCCTACTACGAGCCAGGTGGGGGGGGCGGGGCATGAGGACAAATGGAAGGCCTTCTCCAAAGAGTCTGCATTCTGGTGGGCAGGGAGCGGAGGGGAGAGGAGATGGATCTTAGCTTTCTCTCAAAGAAAGAAATCCAAGACAGAATCTCAGAGCAGGAGGGGAGCCAGGGCCCATCTCTTCTCCCCCAAACTTGGACGGCAGGAGCCCATCCCACCTCTTCTGGGGGTGAGGAGGGGTGTCAGGAAGTCCGTCTTCACCTCTAGCCTTACTGGCTTCTTTGCCTTTCTTCCCATCATTTAGGGTTGGCCTTGGTGGGGGGTGGTGCGTTAGGTTGCCCAAGTCCATCAAAGGCACCATCATGTGAACGTCCTCTTCTCACCTACCCAGAGTCCATTGATACCTCCCAGTTTGCGCTGCTGAGCTCTCTTCCTCCATGGCAGGGCTGGGCTTGGGCTGGGCTTGACCCACCCTGATAATTACCCATTTCTCCATACCGCCTCTCATTTCCCAACATATTCACTAGACAACACTGCTCTGAATCTCCAGTTAGTCTCTCTGAAATTTCTTACTGAAAAAGAATGGATGGTAGACTAGCCACTGAAACAACCTGCAAAGCACAAAGACCCTGAGCGAATCCCTGGCAAATGTGTATTTGTAAGTCTTTGAATAGCCTAAGACCAGTTACATTTATCCTCAGAACCCTTCCTACTTGTGTTCTGCACTATGACTATTTCCTCTCTCAAAGCCTCAGTTTACTCATCTGGAGACCAGGTACAACACCACTCACTACATTTATCTTTCATAATTGTTGTGAGGAATTTGGTAGGGGAGGCACCCTGACTCTAAAACTCTGGTAAGGACAGGGAAGTAGGGACACCTGAAATGTCCCCAGAAGTGAGGGACTGAGCGGGGCCATCAGGTGCCTTTTTTTGTCCTTCCTCACCTATTCCAAATCTCACTCTATCCCTTCTAAGCTCTTTCCTTCCTGTGTATTATGTGCCTCCTTTTCTCTTTTTTACCTCTCTCTTCTTGGGACAGCTAGTCATCAGCCCCCAAAGTGACTCTCAAGGCTGAGTTGGCTCCAGAGATAGGAGTTGGCTGACAGTCTGACAGACATGCTCTGGGTTGTTTCAGGGCCATCTGGGCTGGAGACACTTCCTGACCTTCCCTTTCCAGACCAAGCTCGTGATCTCCTGATGACTTGCCCAGGCAGAGCAGAAGGTCAAGCCAGAGTGGAGGATGAGGCTTCTTAGTCTGGGGGTTGTGATAGTGTCCGTGCTTGTCCTTGGTTAATCCCAAGATCCTTGGGAGGAGAGGGGCTGAGCAAATACAGGTGATGGGTGCTGGGTGTCCAGGACCGTCCCCTGGAGCCGGAGGCCTCCTTGCTCCCATTTGCTCCCTGCTCTTACTTACAATCCTCTATTCCTCATGAATTTCCTCCTCCTTGGCTTTTTCCTGCACAGCTGTGAGTGGGGAGTCACCAAGATTCTGCTGCTGCTGAGTGTAATGGTTATCTCACTGACTGATGCTCCTACTGTACTTTGAGGTTTGCAGAGCATTTCGTATTCATATTTCACATCACAACTCTAAGAAAATTTTGCTATCCCCACTTGACAGATGAAGAGACTGAGACTTGAAGAGACAGCAATGTGGACTTGGGGTCAGAAGACTGGAATTCAAATCTTGGCTTTACTACGTAGTACATGGGTAACCTTGGGCAAGTCAGCAGACATCCTTGGGCCTTACTTTCCTGTATGGTCCAGGTGGTCTCTGGGGTCCCTTCCAGCCTTAGAGCCAAGATCTCTAGGTGAATGACCTGCATGTGTTTAACTCTGGGATAATCTGAGCTTTTGTGCCGAGACCAGAAATCTCAGGGTTTCTATGTATCAGTCAGCCAAGGCCAAGGCACACTTGTTGCTTCTCTCTCTGTGTTTCTCATGGAAACAGCACAGAATCCAGCCCTGTCCCTCCATCCCCCCAGTTATCTGTGCCCTCTTGTTTGGATTCCATAGCATTCAGGTTTACAGTACTTGGATGTCCACTCCCCGCACACTCAGACATGGAAAATGGCCTTGGAGTAGCTGGTCCCAGGGGTGGAGGGGAGAGCCCTCTTGTAATGTGGGCTCTCATCCCAATTCAAAAGAAATGTGAGTGAGATTCAAGGCAGAGGAGGAGAACATAGGCCATGTGGAAAACCTTAAATGAGCTTGGATCTCGATTGGGACCAAAATGGGAGGCATACAGTCCAGTCTTGGCGTCTACACTATTCCTAAAGGCCTGTGACAGAGCCATCCATTTGATACAGTGTTGGAGAAGCCCCCACAGTCCAGTCCAGCCCTGAAGCTTGAACCAAGGAGTTACTGCCAGTGCCGCTCTGCACAAGGCTCTGTTCCAGGAAGGGCCTTGACAAGCGGGGGACAGTGAGGATGACGGAAGGGCCCTGATCGCTGCCTCATCAGGATCTGTTGCTTGGGTCCTCCCTGAAGCTTGAGGCTCTCTACACCAAAGGATCACCAGTTTTTGAGCCGGCAGGAACCTCAGAGGACAACTTATCCTACCCTTTCACTTTCTCCCTTGTGTCCACTCGAGTCTTGTCTTCCCCAGGCTCCTTCATCAGATGCCGCCCTGACTTAGACTCAAGGCCTTTCCCCGATTCTGTGTCTGGCCCTGGCGCACTCCACTTCCAGGTTCTTCCCAACACAGTCCTTGGAACCAAGAGCTGCTCTGGCCACAGCTCCTTAGCGACTGGTCAATGGCTTCCTCCCTCTGTGGTTGGACAGGAGAGGCTCTATTTCCCATCTCACCCAGTTCGGTATTTGGGGTTTTGTTGAGAGTCTTCTCTTTCTAGGGCATTTTCAAATGCATCAACATCGTCTTCTCTCTGACACTTGGAGCAGTTTCTTCTGCTTTTGTTTTGATCTGCTTTTCCATTTGTAATTTTGGCCATTTGCATTTTCTTTCTTCTTTTTCTTACAATGTTTCCTAAATCCACACGGATTCTCTTGGTCTTTTCAAAATCTATCTCTTGGTTTGAGAAATCAGTTCAATTGTTCTTTTATTTTCCATTTTATTCATTTTCAGTGCTAATATGGAGAGTTTCCTCTTTCTTTTGATGCATCACTGTCTTTATTTTCTGATTTCTTGAGTTAAGTTTCTCCTTGTCTTTTTGATAAATGCAGGCCAGCCTCTGACAGCCTCTCACCACTTTGGCTGTGTCCTATGGATTTAACTGGTGCAGCAGCTTGAGTTTGGGCCCTGGAGACAGGAAGACTCATCTTCTTGACTTCAAGTCTGGCCCCAGACACTTATTAACTGTGTGACCTTGGGCAAGCCACTGAATCCTGTTTGCCTCAGTTTCCTCATCTGTAAAATGAGCTGGAGAAGGAAATGGCCAACCCTTCCAGTATCTTTGCCAAGAAAGCCCCCAATGGGGTCACGGAGAGCTGGACAAGACTAAAAATGACCCAACAACAGATGAATTTTGATACATCCTACTTGCACGAGCATTAAAGCAACTTTGATTTAATCTGCTTTGGTTGGTTTTTTGGATTTCTTCTTTAACCTAGAGATGATTCATGGAGTTGTTTTGGTTCCAGATTTGTTGTGCTGCTGCATAGAAAAGGAGGGCTTCTTATATCTGCCTTTGAACATTTAATGAGGAACTTTTTACGTCCTAGAACATGAGTTTTGAGGTGATTATCTCATGTGTATTGTTTATATCTCCATCATCATGTGAATATAGTATATTTATGATGTGTATTAGAAAAGGGATAGGGTGTAGTGGGCAGAGAATAAGCTACCTGGAATCCAGGAAGATCTTGGCTCTGTCTCACTCCTGACATGAACTGGCTTGGGGACGGGCAGGTCACTTAGCCTTTCAGTGCTCTCTGGGGAAGTTTCAAGATTCTGAGTTTCAAAGGAGAGCTAGGCTTGTAGTGGTAGAGGGAACACCCTTATCTGAGAGTTTTCTATAGCCACAAAGTCACAGCTGGGTCAGTGGGTCAAATTGAAGTAACAAGCATCAATGCTATGCGTACTGTGGGCCAAGAGATGGGCTGAGCCCTATCCCTATGATGGGTGTATGAATGTGCGTACGTGCGTGTGTGTGTGTGCGTGTGTGTGTGTGTGTATGTGATACACAATGTCAGTGCACATGCATGTGTATATATGACACATGCACAAAATGTTGGTGCACATATATGTGGGTGTATCTTCCCTATTTTTCCACTAAATTCTCTCCACATGTCTGTTCATCCCAGGTTTTTTTGAGCACTCTGTTGAATTCTGTGGAGACTTCAGCCTATTTATATCCACTTCACAATTGTTAAATTTAGCTTCACTAAATTTTTTATTCACTTTGTCAGAAGAGGATCCGAGTTCCTTATTTTACTATATATCTTTTGTTTGATTTATCATATTCGGATACAGAGATGGTTTAATCTTCTTCCTTATTAATTTTCCACAGATTTTTTTCAAAATCGTGAGCTTTTTCTTTGTAAATGTGACTCTACATGTGTTTAAAATGGATTTGTGCTCATAACTCACGTGAGCTCTGAGAGGGTAGGACCTATCATTTGCCTTTCTCTGAATCCCCAGTGCTTAGCAAAGACTGGCACATAGTAGGTGCTTCATAAGTGGTTATTGACTGTAGGTTCTGTGGACGCTATTATCACTAGCAATATGGTTCTCCTGGCTGATCTCTGTTCCCTTATCAAGATGCACCATCTTTGACTAGACACTCTCTCTAGCTGTCTCTCCTCCTCTCCTTCCTTCTCTTGGCTTCCTTCAAGTCTCCCCTTCTGCATGGTGGGTTGCTTGGTCCTCCTTAATGTGAGCACCTCTCAGCTCAGATTTCCTTCCATCTGCCTTCCACATATTTGCAGGTGCAGTTATTTGCAATTAGATTGGAAGCTCCTTGAGGGCAGGACAGAGCTATTTTTGTGCTTCTCCTTTACGTTCACTTAGCACAGTGCTTCACACAGAGAAAGCACCTAGCACATGCACACTACTGCTTGACAAATCAATGAAATGGGCGCAGCCAATCCCCTCTGAACATCTTGGGTCACTTGGCATCTAGGTGGTCGGAGGATTCTTTATCAGGTCGTGGGTGACCTCAAAACCTTCCAACGGACCCTTCCAGTTGAGACAGATTGTGGCTCAATGGTAAATAAAGGCTTGTTAATTGGATGAGTGGCTGGACACAAGGAAATTCTTGATTGTTCCCAAGCCTGGTTGGCTTGTCAGTGGAGCTAATCCGTAAAGACCCAAATCCCTAATCACTCTGTTTGAATTTAGAATGCTTTCTCTTGTTCTAGTGGGGAGTGGATTAGCATTCCTCATCTTGTAATTCATTTCCATTGTGGAATCCTGAACCACTGATATTCAGGAAGCGTGTTTAGACATGTGCTGGACAGAACAGATCCGTCAATCTGAAATCAACAATATGCTATGGCAATCGGCAAAGGAGACAGAAACCCCGCCCCTTTCCCCCCTTCCCCACCCCAGCCCAGTCCCTGGAGCCTCCTATGGGCCAGACCTCTCTTTGTCCTGCATGGTCTGGGCACAAGACCACAGCTTCATCTCCTTCATCTAAGAGCATGTTTATCATCTTGTACACTAGATAAACCTGTGTATCAGCCTAGAGGGGGACGTGCAGTGCTTCACAACAGAGTGTTGTTCCCCAAAGTCTCCCAAAGATGGCATATGCCCACTTATCCTTGATGTGGAGAATGAGTGTTCCCAGCATGCCCAGGGACAAGGGGTCAGGGAGTCCAGGAACCCCAATAACCAGAGTCCCTGGAAAGCAGTCTGGAAGGAACTCACAGACTCAAGCATTCTTTAAGTCAAGGTGGCAAAGATTTATTGTTACATTATACAAGGGGCAAGAGTTCTTCAGGACTTAGAGGGGTACAGTTAAAGTTTATATAGGATAATCTATAGCAGAACCTGTGCCAATTATGCTAACTAGGTGAGTCAGAGTGGGATTAGGGAGGAGATAAGGAGTGGTCAGTTCTTAAAGGAACATGTACTTTTAATATCTACTATGCAGGCACATTGCCCAGAATTCACTGGGAAACAGCCCAAGGTTGGGGGGGGGGCGTTGCATGGAGTTGTGGTTTTAGGCTTGAAACATCACTAAGTCAGCTAGCAGTCAGAGCTGCCCAAGCTGCCACCCATCAATGTCATGTTTGACAAGATGGAAGTTGGGAGTTTAGTATATCCCAGGCCTAAGGCATACATAACAAGGGATTCAGGATGTATATAATGAGCTAAGGAGTTGCTTATCAATAATCTACTGAAGGATACATAGGTGTAGCTTGTTATTGTACCAAGGGGAGATAAACATTTGTCTGGGGCTTGATCATGAATGGTTGCTAGGCAGAGTATTGGCATGGGGGAGAAGTGGGCAGAGATAATGATCTGCGGCTAGGGAGATTTGAGCCTAGGGAGAGATGTGATTTTACAAACTGGGGTTCAAGCACAGGCATCCAAGCATCCCAGCAGCCCCACTCCCTCTGAGACATGCTGCTGACTGCTTGAGGCAGCACTGGGCCAGTGCTAGGCAGGGCTGGGATGCAATCATTCCCTATCCCCCCACGCTACTACCAATGGGAGCCAGTCAGCCCTTTAACTCACACATAGGATTTTAGACAGATTCTCTCCTGAGAACCTCAGAACAAGTCTAGGAGGGAAGGTGGGTTTTTTTGTTAACACTATTGTTCTCCTCTGCACCAACCCCTATTCACAACTCTGTCTGAGCATGAGGGAGAATCACAGCCATATGGTTGCAAAGTGACTGGGGAAGGTGGAGTGGGAGACCTAAAGGGGGTGAATGTGGAATGTGAAGGGAGAAGGGAGAGGAGTAAATGGCATCCTGCCAGTGGCATTGCGAGTTCCCTCTAAACCTATTGCCTGGGCAGGACTGATCTGACACCCAGGTGGCTTTTGCCACATGGCGTAAAGCACCCCCCCAAAAAAAACCCCAAATAAACTAATGACCACTGTGACAGGGACAGAGACACAGTTAAAGGAAGCATCTGAGAATTCTGGGTGCCCCATGCAATTCTAAACAGCCAAACACGATGATTGGCATCACCAGCATTTATTAGGGGCTTCCTATGTGAGAGGCACTGTACTCAGCACAAAGATTACAGTGAAAGGAAAAAACCCTCATAGTTCCTGCCCTCAGGGAGCTTACATTGTAATGCCATGCCTCTCTTGGGATGACTCAGTCTACAGCCCTGAGTTCTTATACCCTATTCAGTGACTGGATGGGGAAGGGTCTTTCTTGAACAGCTCATGGTGAATAGAAAGCCCTTTGTGGATCCCTTTCACCTCACTGTTGAGAGTATTTGGGGGAGATGAACTGCTGGCATTGGTTAACTGGCTAATTGGGAGTGGCCTAGGCCAGGGCATTGATGCAGGAAACTAGGAAGGAACAGGGCAAGGTGAGTCTTTGGTACATTGATGGCTTTTGTTTTTGTTTTTTCATATCTAGTGGTCTGATGCAATGATCTGATTGGCTCGTCCATACTACCTCTAAACTAATGAGAAAAAGTGGAACTTTTTAGAGGAGAGACTACAATTGTGTAACTTTGATAGCCTAAGGTTCTTCCATAGTTTCATTTGCTCTCCTTCAATTCATCAACCAGCATTTATTAAGGACATACTATGTGCCCAACTCTATGCAAGGTGCTGAGCATACAAGAACAAAACTGAAATGGTCTCTGATTTCATTCTATCTGTCATCAAGAGCAACTGGGCAAATGAAGTGGTGGCAGATGGGTATGGATTCAGCTGCCCCTGATGTTAAGGCACTGGTCACCTCTGCTTTAACTCATCCTCCCTGCCTCAAGACTCCCTACCTTAGTCTACACTCTGCTGCCAAAGGCATTTTCCTTAAGTGCAGATCTGACCAGGTCACTCCTCTCCTCAACCAACTTCACTTGTTCCCTTTTGCCTCTAGAATCACATATCGATTCTTTTGTTTGGCTTTGAAAGCCTAACCCAGTTTGACCCCAAGTTATGCTTCCAGTCTCAATGAAAATCTCTTCCCCTCTTATATTCCACAGAGCATTCAGACTGACTTTCCTTCTGTTCCTCATCATCTCCTGTCTCCATGCCTCTGCCCAGGAAATCTCCCACACCTGGAATGCAGCCCTCCATACCCTCCCCTCCCAGATCCCATCTTTGCCTTCAGGATACAGCTCAGGTGCCAGCTTCCTCATGAAGCCCTTCCTGATTCCTCTCTTCTCCCGACCCACTGCCCACCTCCCTTCCAAACCCTTTGTATTAATTACTTGGCAGCCACTTGGCTCTTATTTGCTCTCTCTCTGTTGCTGCATGTATTTCTCTCCCCCATCAGAATATCGGTTCATTGTGAGTGGGGATAATTTCATTCTCTGTACCAGTTTCCTTAGCACCTAGCTCAGCACTTAATAAATAGTTGCTTGATCTCTAGGGGCCAACGTGCCTGCTTGTTATGTCTATGTTACATCCTCCATCAGAATGGAAATTCTTTGTCAAAGATGGCTTAATTCTTTTTTTTGTCTTTGTATATAATTGGAACTTAATAAATGCTCATTAACTGAATGAATCAGATCCCCATTCTACAGAACAACTGAAGGCCAACCATTCTTTCCAGCATTTCCCAGAGAATTCCAGGTTTTAAGGGGGGAAGGTTGGATGAAAAGCCACTCACCTGGGGAGGGTTGTAGAGGTGGCAAAGAGGCTGCCCAGCCTTCTGTTTACAGAATTGGAGAGCGTGGCAGACCACATCCGCATTCATCTTTAAGCTGAGCCTGTAGGGAAATGGAGCAAAGGAAAGGTCAGGAGCATTCTGGTGCCACAAAGGTAGAAAGCTATTTGACCAGAGAGGTCAGTGCCCAGAAACAATTCTGCTGCCCTGAGCTCATTACTACTTGGCCTTCGAATTTCCCCAGCAGGTATTCTGGGGCCAGGTGATTGCCTGCCTTATCATTCTCAGCAGTGTTTTAAATGAGGCTGTGGGGGAGAAGGGCCCAGCTATGTATTCAGCCCAGACTCGATCAGACAGCACGGGGGTGCCTTTCAAAATGATGATAGACAAAAGGAAGCCGGGTTAAATTACCTCTGGGGTCATTCTGTAGCAGGTCTGCACAGCCTGTGCCCGTGGCCTGCTGATGTGCCTGTAGCAGGTTGTGAAGGCCTGCTCTACAGGGACCATGTTTTGTCACTTTCTGAACTCCTACCAAGAGTGAGTACTCAGAGAGTTTGATGATTCGAGGCTCTTCTTCTAGGCAGTGTTCAAACCTTTTTGTTTTAATTTGAAGACGTTTCTCCTTCTTGTGAATTAAATTTAAATATTAATTAATTGAATCAAAATATTCATGAATGTAAGCTTGAGGTTGATTGAATAAATCAATCAAATCACCCCAGCCCATTTAGAGGAAGCGAGAAGTTGCCTTAATGAGAGGAGAACAAGTTACCATCTTTCAATTAGTTCATCCATCATAACCTTTAGACTAAATCCCCAAAGTCCTTGAATGACTCAAGTCCTTGACTGAATTGGAGGAGGCTCAAGGCTCCTGCTTAGATAGGTTGAACACACTTGGCCATGACCTAGGGGTCATGTACAAAGTAGGAAGTGAATTGAGAACTGGAGTTATCCAAAGACTAGGATGAAGGGGACATCCCAGTCAAACCCTAAGGAGGACCTGCTTTGAGGAGGAGGGCCCTTAGCTCTGGCTGCGGCCTCCTTTGACCAGAGGGTAACTTCTGAGTTTTGGAGGGTCCAGAGGATTCCAGGCTTCTCATTTTCCCATCAGGGTCCTATCAGTGTTCTTGGATCAGCTGATGACAGCATCCAATCTGGAAGCCAATGACAGACAAGGCATAGGCTCAAGATTCCACAAGGAATCCAGCAGAGATGTTGTGCTGTGGTGAGGGGACTTCTTGTGCTCCCCGTGGAGGGATAAAAATGGCATCATCCGGGAGCTGTGGGCTGCCTTTGGCTACGTGGGCTTTCGAATCATGGACTCACTTTCTCCTGGACTCTATGGACTGGGGGGAGAATGCCACCATAGTCACAGACTTTTTGGGGGGGTAATGGGGGAGCAGAATGTCATGCTAACTATTTCACGTCAGGAAATTCCCCTTTCTAAAAGTTAATTAAGTTTTTTCCTAATCACTACCCTGCAAAGAAGCAAAGACATTTTGAGGATATAAATACCAGGCTTCGGATTGGCTGGAGGTCTTATCCAGAAGACACTTTAAGAAATGTTGGTTGGTTGTACAAATGAAACCAATATAGTCAAAATTAGAAGGAAAGCAGAAAACTGGGAATTTTTTTTGCAGTTTCTCTGATAAATGTCTCATCTCTCAAACATATAGGGAACTGAGTCAAATTTATAAGAAACAAGTTATTCTCCAATGGATAAATTGTCAAAGGATATGAAAAGGTAATTTTCAGAGGAAAAAATCAAAGCTATCTATAGTCATAGGAAAAAAATGCTAGCAATCACTATTGATTAGAGAAATGCAAATTAATACAACTCTGAGCTATCATCTCACACTTATCAGGTTATCTAATATGATGAAAAGGAAAATAAGAAATGTTGGAGGGGAAGTAGAAAAATTGGGACATTAATGCACTATTAGTGGAGTTGTGAAATGATTCAACCATTCTGGAGAGCAACTTTGAACTCAATGGATTATAAAACTGGGCAAGACCACTACTAGGTCTGTATCCCCAGAAGATTTTAAAAAAGGAAAAGGATTACAATGTACAAAATATTTGTAGCAGCTTTTTATACCGTGATAAAGAAATGAGAATTAAGTGGATGTTCAGCAGTTGGGGAACGTCTGAGCAAATTGTGATATATGAGTGGGATGGAATGCTGTTGTCCTGTAAGAAATAATGAGCAGGTGAATTTCAGAAAAACCTGGACAGACTTACACGAATTGTTACAAAGTGAAGTGATCAGAACCAGGAGAACATTGTACACAATAATAGAACTATTGCAAAGATAATAACTAGGAAAGACTTAGCTACTCTCATCAACACAATGATCCAAGACAATTCCAGTTCCAGAAAAAGAAATGATTGGAATCTGAATGTAGATAGAAACATACTGGTTTTTTTTAACTTTATTTTTTCTAGGGGATTTTTGTCTGTATTTTTTTCACAACATGACTAATAAATATATTTTGTGTGACTCCACGTGTATAACCTTTATAAAATTGCTTGCCTTTTCAATGAGGGGGCAGATATGGGCCCAGGGGATTGCTCAGGTCTCTGTAAAGGTCAAGAACCAAGGGACACTTTGCATGATCCTGCCCATGTTCCCGACACTTTGAAACCAGTTCATGCTGAGGCCTCAGGGCTCTGATGTCTCCTCTGACCATTTTACAAGTCCCTAGCCAGGCTGGGCAATTTGCCTTCTTGGGATTGGCCTGGGCCCCACAAGGAAGGCCATCAAGCCCCAGCCCCTCATGAAGAAGGGATAGATGCCCAGGGTTAGGCTCCCAGGAGTCCTACTCTCATCCTGGCATTTCTAGGGACTGAGGTGGGGGTGGGGGTAGAATACAGAATTTCACGTTCCTCTGATTTGCATTATTTACAATACAGCTATTGACAGCTCAGCCATACATTGATGGGAGATGTAGGACAAGTCCTCTTCTCTCTGCTCTCCACTGAGTCAACAGGAAAAACCAAGGGACTGCAGAGATTATGAGCTCCATTTTACAGATGAGGAAGTAGAGGCAGCATGGTCACACAGGTAATAAGCATTAGAGATGGGATATGAACCTGAGGTTTCTCTGACTCCAGGTTCTGTGCTCCAAGCCCTGGGAGGCAGCTATGTGGTGCATTGGATCATAGGGCACTGGACCTGGAGTCAGGGAGACCAGACTGCAAATCCAGCCTCAGAGTTAGCTGTGTGACACTGGCTAAGTCACTTCACCTCTGTTTGCCTCAGTTGTAAAATGGGAATAATGCCAGCACCCACTTTCCAGGGTTGTTGTAAGGATCAAATGAGGTCATATTTGTAAAGCTCTTTATACAGAGCCTGACACAAAGGATGCACACAACATAAATATTTATTCACCTTCCTCTCTCTGCCACACTAAGGTTCCTAGAAGTCTGGTTTGTGTGTGAGGGGGCAGGACAGGAAAGGGAACCCTTGGGAAGCTGGAAGGGAATCAAATAGAAGCAAACAAAAGACTAGTCCACAGTGTGGTTCTACCGTGTATCTGCCTGGGTCCACGGTAGTGCAGATAGTACTACCCCTGCCATCAATGGGAAACAAGGGCGAAGCCCCAGCCCCTGACAGAGGCCTAAGACCTTCCCCATGGTTCCTCCACAGCAGTCCAAAGGATGGCCTAGGGGAAGAGAGTGCAGGGCAGGAAAGCAGCGAAAGTAGATTCTGCTTTAGAATATTCCTCTTTGGAGACTCATGGACTCAGAAGGAAGCTCAGGCAGCGGCTGTCCAGGGTGCTGAACAAGGAAGAGACTGTCAGCTTATAGTTAGCCCTCCTGGGACAGTCATCATCCTTGGCTCTTCTGGGAAAAGTAGAAGAGGCACCAAAAATGCTAAAGAAAACAACACCTTAAAAAACAGAATCGGCCTAATGGTAAAAGAGGCACAAAAATTTACTGAAGAAAAGAACTGCTCACAAAGCAGACTAGTCAAATGGAAAAGGAGGTGGGAACAATCACTGAATAAAATATGACTAATTCAGAGATAGGCTTTGGATGACGTCACATGTTCAATCGATGTCTTTTTGCCCGCCTTCTAAGTGGGTGGGAGAGGGGTTGGAGAGGAAGAGAATTTGGAACTCAAAATTTAAAAAGAATACTAAAAAGTAATAATACATTTTAAAAAGAAAAAATGCCATTAGAGAGAAATACCACCACTCCACCCTGTTTCTCCCTATGTAGGAGCTCTCTGAGCCTTAAATAATAACTTTGTGCAGATCTACAACTTTATTATTTTCATTTCAATGGGGAAGCTGGTCCATCTGCAGATGGGCATCGCCTTGACTGTCCAAGTGAGTCATGACCAAAGGCATAGAGGCAGAGAGAAGGAAAGCAAGAAAACAGGAAAATGAATTAGGGCATCAAGAGAAAATGTATAACAGGAACCAGGGAAAGAAGGAAAGGTGGTGATTAAAAAGATATGAGTGAAGAGCCAGAAATTTGAGCAGGTAATCCTGTCTGGCTAATGGCTGGAGGGCATTTTATTTGAAAAAAATTCTTGTTACAAAATTTAATGGCTCCATGGTTAGAATTTGAACCAAATTTTCATGCTGTCTGGCTCAGGTGGGGGGAGGGGGAGGGAATACATTTGCTTGAACAAGACAAAAAACGTCTCAGGTTTCAGCTTTTCTCTTCTTTACTGAGAAGATCAAACTGGAAATACCCATCCACTTTCTCTTGTCTGCATTCCTTTCCTCCCTCCTGGCAAGTTCATTTCATTGACATGGATCCTTTTATACTCACAGTTTCATGATGTCTGGTCCAAACATTTCTGCCGTGAGATAGCAGATGCTTTTCAGGAACAGTTTTTCTGGAAAAATGTGGAAAATCTTTCAGTCACAACCAGTTCAGCACTCCTATCTATCTATCTATCTATCTATCTATCTATCTATCTATCTATCTATCTATCTTTATACACACATATATGATTATTTGTGCATATATTTTACTGTTGTTGAAATTAATTTATTTTCTACCAAGCCAATCAATATTTGTATCAAAACTTACAATCATGTTTTAGGGTGAATACTTTAACGAATGATTCTATTACAGTTATAAGAATAATTCCTTCACAAATTGGTTAGTCTCAGTAGTTTTTCTTTGCAACAGATATCAATCCTAACATATACATAGGTAGCAATGTTGTTGCTAACTTTCAAGCTTGAGCATTTTCCAAGACTTGCTTAATTATAAAACATATGACATCCTTTAAATAGCTGTATCAGCCCAGATGCTGGGCAAAAGGACTGGATTAATTCAGCCTTGGATAAAGATGACGTGTGTGTGTGTGTGTGTGTGTGTGTGTGTGTGTGTGTGTGTGATAGAGAGAGAGACAGAGAGAGAGAGACAGAGAGAGACAGAGACAGAGACAGAGAGGGGGGGAAAGGGAGAGAGATATCTTCAAGAATGAAGTAAAGTAGTTCCTAGACTGGTCCTCATTGGTACCTAAGAGTAGAACCAGAACAGTGGATAGAAGTTATAAAGCAGTGACTTATGTATGGGATAACAGTGGGAAAATTTGCTAATGATGAGAGTTGCCCCAAGGATGCTATGGGATGCGCTGTCTTTTTATTTTATTTTATTTATTTATTTAATATTTTATTTCCCCTCATTACATGTTCGAAAACTGCCAGTTTATATCCTTTGGCCATTTAACAATTAGGGAATGGTTCTTTCATAAGTATGCATGTATGTATACACATGTATATATGTATGTACACACATATTAGATTCAGTTCTCTGTATGTTTAAGAAATGAGGCCTTTATCAGAGAAAATTGCTATGAATTTTTTTCACAGTTATAATTACTACATACTTTCCTGTATCCTATTTCCCCTTTGTTTATCCTTCTCTGTCCATCCCCGAGAGCATTTTGCTTCTGACTACTCCCTCCCCCAATCTCCCCTCTTATCTATCAACTTCCTCTCTCTTATTCCCTTCTCCTCCCATTTATTTATTGGATAAGATTGCCAGTTATTACTGACTAGGAGTATCACCCAATATAATACATAGAATGTACTTTGCAAACCCGAAAACACTAACTGAACACTGATGATTATGATGGCACCTTCCATTCATTATTTCACAGTAGTAGCTTTCCTACAGCTCTGTGAGGGGCCATTCGACCTCCCATTTCAGACAAGGAAACATCTTGAGAGAGTCACGACTGGGCAGCTAGGAAGCCTCAGAAATTGGTTCTGGATTGGGGTCTTCTTGACATCATGCCTACTCTTCGACCCACTAGCTCACACTGCCTCTTCCAACCAATTCTTAATGCTAAGTTATGAGTTCTAAAGCCACCTTGGGATCTGGGGAAATCATTGAGCTGACAGCATAAGGAAGGTCAGAGAAGCGTATTAGCTGGCATTTCTATGTCTAGGGCGGCTCTAACACTGGCAAGGTGGAATGCAGATATTAACTCATCTGATCCTCATGATAATCTTGTGAGGCAGGCGCCATTATTATTATTATTATTTGCAGATGAGAAAACAGGTGAAGGGAAGTTAAGGGACTTGCCCACAGTCACATAACTAACATATGTCTGAGGCAGGATTCAAACTCAGATCTTCCTGAATCTGAATCATGGACTTTATTCTTTATATCACTCAGTGACCACTTGGAAGGGACCATAGACACGGTCTAGCCCAATTCATGACTCCAAGGTTGGCTTCTTCCTGCTCCCTTTGACTACCTCTTGGAAGGAGGTGACATTTATGTGTGCTCGACTGTCTGCAAAAGAGGCATGTGATATCATTTGATTTTCCCAACAACTCTGTGAGCTAAAAACGCCAGTTACTGTCACCCCCATTTTACAGACGAAGTAACCGGGTCTCAGAGAGGTAAAAGGAATTACCCAGGGTCACCTAATTAGTAACTGTCAGAGGTGGGATACGGATCAGGTCCAAGCCTAGCATTCCACCCGCTATGTATACAAGGCTGTGTCTTCCCTCTGGGATCACTCCACTGTTGACTGTGCCTCTGACAGACTCCTATGTTTATTTGAACGATGCTGTTAGCCTTGACATTCATAGCCATCGTTAGAAGGCAAACATGCATCGTCTTTGTTTTCTTCTTCTTGGCACAGAAAATTGGAACGTTGACGAAGACTTCATTTACTAAAGATGAAGGAACCATAGCTTGTGCCCAAACACAGAAGCTGAAATATCACACGGCCAAAGATAGTCTCCTCTTGTGTGCAATTTTAACAAATCATGCCTGGGCTATTCTCCTACCCCAGGGAGAGAAAGAGGCAGGGGGGTCTCTTTGCTGTACATAAGCAGCAAGACAAAACTGAACATTTTTGTGGGAGAGTGAAGATTCTTTGTGTGGCTCCTTACCCTCACCAAAACTTTGTGATGAAGTTCTGGGATTTGGGGAGTGACCTAGGGGACCTAGGGCAGCACAAAGTGGGGGTACCTCTCTGTGACTGGCCTGAAGTAGAGAAGCCTGGGGGACCATCGAAGTATCTGGTAATATGATGGGTGGGTGATCTATAAAGGCTTTTTGAACTCTGGATCCTGTTTAATTTCAACGAACTTTGAAAAAGCAACAAACCTCTCAAGGGTGTCAGACCAACTACCTTGGGGCTAAGCCTTAAAAACCCAACTAGCTAATTAATCTATTAGGATGTTCTTATGAGATGTGCAACTGTTGCAGGTAGGAGGAAACCAGGGGCAGCTAGGTGACATAGTGAATAGAGCACTGGCCCCAGAGACAGGAAGACCTGAGTTCAAACAGTCACTAGCTGTGTGACCTTGGGCAAGCCACTTCATCCTGTTTGGCTCAGTTTCCCCATCTGTAAAATGAGCTGGAGAAAGACATGGCAAAGCACTCTAGTAGCATGGCCAAAAAAAACCCCAAATGGGGTCACAGAGAGTGATACACAACTGGAGAACAATAAGACTGGGCAAGTCACCTAACGTCTCAGTTTGCCTCAGTTTCCCCATCTATAAAATCGAGATCATAATAGCGCTTCCTTCCAAGGGTTTGTGGAAGGATCCAATAAAACGATGTCTTTAAATGTTTTGCAAACCTCAAAGCACCAGAGAAACACTGGCAATTCTGCTGGTCTCCCTAACGATTAGAGACGGTCAAGAGTGGGAGAGGCTTCCCCTTTGGGCAGAGGTAGTAGAGAGGATTCCTGTTCAGATTCTGATTGGACTAAATAGCCACTGAGGGCTCCTCTGAGTCTGAGGTACTGGGGTTCTGTAACTAGGTCAGGGGATCTTCAAAGGGTCACGTAGCCCAAGAGGGGCAGAGCTGGTACTTGAGACCCACCTCGGGCCTTTGGGCTAAGTAAGGACCACAGCAAACACAGCCTGCCATTGATAAGGGCTGTCTGTGGATACCTGGAGATGTACTGGTCTTGAGGGAGGCCAACCACCTTGCTGAGCTGGCAGAGGTAAGTCCGTGTCAAGTTTTCAGCTGCTTGCCTTCTCGGGGACACACACCTGCCCTGGTAATGTACAGGTTTTGAGCTTTCCCTGTTGCTGAGGGGTGTGAGAAGGACCCTGAGATATGGCTGTTAGAGGCCTCTCTGCTTCAAAGTGTCTTATGAGAAACTGAAGCAGAAGCAGAGAATGAGACTAAAAGTCGGAATTCTCTGCCCAATGTGGAGACTTCCCTCTTCCTGTTCAAACGAGGAGCCTGTTATTCTGAACAACCCTTTTCTCCCCTACCTGTCACCTCTGTTCTCTATTTGCTTCCTGCAAGAGATCTTTGCTAGTTCAGTTCTTCAAATCTGGGATAGGGGAATGAACATTGGAGGGGAAGCACGAAGACAATTCATCGAATGGCCAGGATGAACCACTGTGGTCCTCTTCCATCTCCCACCAACAGAGGTCTCTAGCAGATCCTGCCATGGGAGGGGGCAACAGGGTCTAACAGAATGAAGTTGTGGCCCAGGAGATGAATCTGTGCTACCCTGGACAAATCACTCCTGCAGTGTGTTGCCTTTTGCCCCTGAATGGGGTCATAGGTATCCCCCTCCCTCCTCTTCCTCACAGGTTGCCTAGGCTGCAGAGAGCTTATGTACCTGTGAAAGTGGAAGCTTGGGCAAGTCTGAAGATACTACAGGAGGCTACTGAGAGCTGGGGAGGAAAGAAGGCCTGATCTGGAAGGGAAGGTGGGGGCTGATCCCTGCTCCTGGATCAAATGATCTTGTGTGAATCCCATTGCCCTCACAGCCTCTGGTTCTCCCTGTGTCAAATGGGGAGGTGGAGTTAGCTCCAGGTCCTCTGGACTTGCTTCTCTATTGGAAGTTCTGAGACTCCAGAGCCTCTCAAAATCACACACTGAAGCCCTCTTTTGCCTCTCCAATTAAAGATTCCCTGGGCTTCCTTCCATTTCTCGGGCCTTTCCCCAAGCCCTGGCTCACCAAGTTCGGCAGTGTTTAGTTCCAGACAAAAGGGTCCACAAGGCAAGGCATCACCTACTCTCACCAGTCAGGGTACAGGGGAACAGCATCAGGAATGATTTGTATTCAGTGCTCTGGGTGTGAATAATGGGGGAACTAGTGCTATACTGCGAAGCCTGGAGGTCCCAGAATTGCCTCCTTCTATTCTAGTGACCACGTTCCCAGGATCAAAGGGGAAGAAAAGCCCTTTGGGAACCTCCAAGTGCTCAGTGTGATGTGGATATGAGCTATAAGAATCATTACCTTGAAGGCACAGGCAGGTCTTTCTCTTTGGGGCTGGAGCGATTACAGTCTTGAAAGGGCAAAGCATGGGGGTTCCTACAATGTGCGGGGTGGGGAGGGAGGCAGAAACACGTGGCCTGGACCAAGGGTTGAGTGTGGGGTCAGAAGAGACCTGAGCTAGGGTTCAGGTTTGGACAGTTCCCAGCCATTGGACTTTCAACCACTCACATAACCTCTCTCTGAGCCTCGCCTTCAAAATAGGGAGGCAGTAGGCACCTCACTGGGCTGTTGCACTCAATGGGGAAAGCACATGTGAGTGTGAATCATTGTTTCTTGTTCTTATTGTTTCCAAAGTGCTGTCATTCACAGGAGATGAAGGTGGAAGGGCTCTTCAGTCAGGTAAGACAAGTGAACAGATGGCTGTCCAAGAACAGGGCTGCTGGTTGGGCCAGGGTCTGGCATTTTCCCTTGAAAGAAAGAAGGTTGAGGATTTTTGTCTCTGAAGAGACAGCAAGCCTGAGACCCCAAACCAAGCAGTATCTCTGCCATCTCCATAAGCCATTTAGGCTGAGAGAACAGGGGAGTCATTAAGATAGCTACCTCTTGTCTGGGGACCTCAGGTCTGCCCCACTTTCCACGCATGATCCCATTTGGTCCTCATAAATGGTGCTTTTGTTATTCCCATTTTATTGATGAGGATCCTGAGGCAGAGAGAAGGGCAAGGAGAAGACAAGCATCTTCTCTAACATCCCTTCCTCCTCCTCCCCGGCAGCTCTGGAGCTTCCATTTGTCCACATTGCAGGAGAATAGCCCCAGTATCAGGTGATGGATGGAGAAGGTGTGGCAGTGGTGGGTGGGATGGAAGAGTCTTCTTTGATCTTCTCTGGCTCCATTGGGAGGCCAGAGAGGGACTCAGCTCTCCCACAGGCTGCTTCCATGATGTGGGACACCTTGGAGGTACAGACAAACTTGGGAGGAGTCTTAGAAATTCCCTTTAACAGTAAC
>CM053599.1:3457513-3460087 GCA_028646575.1 Pseudocheirus occidentalis
CGTACAATGATTCCTTCCCCATGGTAGCAATACATTACAGGTAGAAGACTATCTTTATTTTCCCCAAAGACAGAGGGTGGAAAACAGAGGACTCAGTGACTTACAAACAATCAATATAATTACCTTCTATCTCCCACAAGTCTTACCTTTTTCCCAAAGTCTTAAATCACTTCTCTCTAGACTTAAAGCAGCCTTCCCCTACCCTGATGATTTGTATTCTCCTCAGAAGGGAAAGGCATTTAGTGTGAATGAGGTGATTCCTACCCTCTTGTGTTCTGATCATTAACACTTTCACTCCTGAGCCCTGGGGTGTTTCCCCAAGGGCTTGGATGCTTCCTACAGAATGAAAACAGACTTGGGGCTGCTAGAGGAGTAGCCCCTTCCTTTTGTACTTCTTCTCTCCAAATAAATTGCAGTAAGATCAGGACTGGAAAACGTTCAAGGCTTTGGTTCCTGAAAGTTGTGGTTTGGTCTTTCTCTGCTGCTCCAGTTTCATGGCTACGGGTCTCACCATCCTCATCTCCCTAAGTCTGGTTCTGTCAGGGGCTCCCTCTCCTAGCTCTAGAAGCCTGGGATCCCCCTTCCCCTGCTTGACTTTGGAGTTGCTTAATGCATTCTTTACAGCCCAGGATCTCCCCTTCTCTCACTAGAAGGCTGGGGTGCAGGAACTCACTCCCCCTCTACTGGCTTTATTCGGAGGCCGAGTACAGTCACCAAACGCTTTCTCCTGCACCCCTTCAGGCCTGGGTCCAAGTCCTCAGAATGCAGACACTCTGACTTCTACATCCTTCTCCTGCCCGGTGCTGCCTTCCCTGGAGTGGGGTGGGGCATGACAACTTAGTACCTGGGCTGTGTTGATGGGGCCAAAGCCCAGGCAAAGCTCTGTGGTCTCCTGTTCATGCTTACCTTTCTTGGGATTTCTCTGGCTAGGACAAAGAGGGGAGCTACCACTGACCTCGGTTTTCTGGGGCCAACAGCTCTGGCTCCTATTAGTATGAGACAGCGATCCTAATTGATATACAGCAGTCCACACTGGTCAGTTCATCCCCAATCCTTCCCTAAGTCTCAGCCAAAAACTTCCAAGCTGGCAAGCTCACAAGACTTCCCCCATTAGCTCCTGGAGAGTAACGGGCTCTGGAGAGAAGCTGACCTTTGTCCATTGTCCAGCTGGCCGCTGTGATGGCTGCCCCCCCCCCACGACCTCATTGACTCTCATCTCCTGGCATTCTAGTTCTTTGTTATGGGTCCATCACAGGAGAGGGCTCCATAGCTGAACCCTGTGTTCCACAGCCAATGTCCTTTTCAGGCAAAGCAGTGTGTTCTGCAGCAAATTGACCCAATGTACCATCTGGGATCAAAGGAGTGAGCTGGCAGCAGCCAGTCATCAGGGCCAACTGCCGGTGGGGGCTGACTTCACGCATCCTTATTGACGGGAAAATCTGGAGGGCACATAATGGATAGGAACTGCAGTGATGGCCAGCGGTGACATGAGGAAAGTTGAAGCCACCAGCCGAGTGGGGAGATGTTACTGCGAATGCCGTTGTCTGGGGACAGGCAGGAGTTACTGTGATTCTCCTGGCCCCTAGATGACCGAGAGAGCTCGGTGTCCCAAATGACAGTGGCTCCCCACAATGCCCAGTGAATGTGGGTGTTCACGGCTTTTGGCTGAGGTTGCAAATTGGTTCTTAAAAACCTACCACACATCTATATAGCAATTTGGCTTTTACAAAGCATAACACACAGTGAAAGCGGCAATGCGAATGTTATCATTCCATTTACCAATGAGGAAACCAAGCTTCAAAGAGCTTCTGCATCTTATCAGCATAATACTCCCCCCCCCCCCGTAGTTTGTAAGCACTCTACAAACATCATTGCATTGGATCTGCGCAGGACGGTGTTTCTGAGGTGCATGGAGGGCCTGCTTGCTCAGAATCATCCAGCCAGGGAGTGTCTGAGGCTGGATTAGAACTCAGGTCTTCCTGGCCTCAAATTCTGTGCTCTAACCACTGCACCACCTAGCACCTTCTCCTCTGCCCCTGGGTAGTGGCAGGGGCTCTTTGTAATTCCTTTTGTTATTTTGGGAAAGTAAACATAGGGTTTTCTCCCAGAAGCTCCTCTCAACTCACAGGAGCCTTGCAGGCTCCCCAGCACTCCCAGATGTGGAGAATCATTCTGCAGATGAAGGAAATGAGAGGAAGAGGCGGTGGCTTTGAAGGCCTGGGAGAACCAGCTCTTTAATCCCTTTGCCTCTTGTCACAGGAACGACTATCAAAGGGGCAGAACCTCCTCAGACACTGGGCTCAGAGAAAAGCCAGCCAAGGAGCAGAAGACCTCCTGCTAGGGAGGCAGTGAGGGAAGGGAGCGTCTCCCTCGTCCTATAGAAAGCAGGTTTGACTCCAGGCCAGATGAAGGGGCATCTGGACATGTCTGCCTGGAAATGAAGAGGAGGTGGGAGAGGAGGAGGGGGAAGAGGAGGAGGGGAGGGAAGGAGGAGGAGAAAGAGGAGGTGGAGGAAGGGAAGAAAGAGGAGAAAGAGGGGAGGAGGGAGAGGAAAGGGAAGAGGGAGAGGAGGGT
>CM053599.1:3460187-3557908 GCA_028646575.1 Pseudocheirus occidentalis
CACACATTAGAGTTGCTCTTCCAAGGGCTATCAGATGTGGTAAGAGACGAGGGGAAGCTCCTGTGAATGTCAATGAAGAGCCAGCGGTCATGACAATAATCCAAATGGAGCTTTCTGGAATCCATGTAAAAGAGTGCTTAGCTCTATGAGGTCAAGAGGTGTGTGTTCAGGGTCAGGAAGCTGGGAATAAGCCTGTACAGACTGGGAGAGAATTCCATCAACCACCAAGACTTGGCTCCCTTCAGTGTAAGACCTCTGAATGCTTGAGGCAGAGGCAGATATATGGTGCTATATGGTCCTAGAGGCATGAAGACCTGAGTTCAAATTCAGCCCCACACCAGCTGTGTGACCTTGGATGAGTCACTTCACCTCTGCTTGCCTCCTTTTCCTTAACTGCAAAATGGGCATAATTATAGCACCCCCTCTCACCTTTGATGTGAGGATCATATGGGATGATATTTGTGAAGTGCAGAGTCCACTTCGTGGCATGCAATAAGTGCTGGAGTGAAGGGGGAGGGGTGAAGGCTTCCTGTAGAAGGAAGTCCCAGTATCCCTGGGCTGAATAGGATCACGCCTCTGCCACTTCAGGGGAAGTCACTTAAACTGGGATTTTACAGGAACACAGAGACCGATGAAGCTCTAGACTCAGGAACTGTCCTGGACTCTAGTCCTGGACTGGGGCATTCTGAGGAGCACCTTGCAAGTTGCTCTCTCTCCGGGCTGCCCTTCTGCCCTGGGGCCAGCTTATCATCAGCTCACATAGATGTCTATGGAAGGGAGGTGCCTTCTCCTGAGAGCCTCGACCACTGCCATCACGATGTTCCAATACATTCCCTAGTTTGGTCAGCCTGTTGCTCTGTCATTCAGTGTCTGCCGTGGCTTAACAAGCCACAGCAAATAATAGCGTTCATTACCTGTCTCATGTAGGTTCCCTTGCTGCAGGCAGTCTCCAGAGGGATGGAAGCACCCAAATTCATCATAAATCACCACGTCTTCCATTCCCGCTGCCTTCTCTGGGATGTTGCACCAAAAGCTGGATTTTGTGGACTGATTGGAGACTCCACACCTTTTAACATTGTTCTTATATAAAAATGTGTTTCAAGCTCCAAATAACTCCAATACATCCATGAATCAGAGATCTCACCAATCCAGACATTCCTTCCAATGATTCAATCACATCCTATCCACACTTGCCCAGCCTGTGCAACTCTTGGCTTTGTCCTCCTAGAAATCTATGTGGGTCCACCCAGTGTGTTTGAGTCTCTCTTGTTCCCTGGATGTTGTGTCAATAGCAGCCAGGCACATGTAAACTCCTTTTGAGTAGGGATTATCTACTACCATATTCCCAGTACCTAGGACAGTGCCTGGAACACAGTACGTACTCAAAAAATGCTTTTAGCTTAATTGACTGATTGATGGTCTTTCTAAAGGTCATTCCTTGCTCTTGCATGCTTGATGACTAGCTCATCTTCCCACCCCTACCCTCACCACTTCCTGCCCCCCAGCCTACATTTTCTCTTGTGACACTTTCCCTAAGCAACAGATAATTCTTTACTTCTGATGTTCACATCACTGCTTTGGGGATGATTCTCAATTTCAGTTCTTCAAAGACTGGTGTTCTCTGACTCATAGACATATAGCAATGCTAGGGGAATATTGGCATTAAGAAGATCAGATGGATCTTTGAAAGAGAAACCTGGGGTCATTGAAAGCACTGAATAGTTTCTTAAAGGTAATCCAGTCTTCTCTTCAATTCTGGTCTCACCTAATTTTCCATTTTCAGTATTTGTCTAAGAAGTGCACACTATTAGACAAGCTCCATGAACTGAACAACCAATCACATGTCAGAGTTTCCATTCACTTGGTTTTTCCCATGGGGATTGTTAGGTCTTTTGAGTGATTACAAGTCTCATAGGAGACTCTACACTTTTCTTGAGCTTACTACAAGCCATATGGTATCAAGTGCAAACAGGAACTAGGTGACACGTGAGATTTTGAAACACATCCCCTCTGGAAGATAGCAATGACCTAGTTCAAGCTGGACTGGCAGAGAATCGCAGAACAATATTTGGCCTCTTCTGTTTGTAGCAAGACTGGGTAGGGGATATTTGCAAGAGCTTTGTGGGAAACACAAGAAGACCATTTTGGCTGAAGTAAAGAAACCTTGATGGAGAGACAAGAAATGATGCTGAAAATTTCTCAATTTCTTACTGTCAATGTCAGGGATGCCCAGACTCATAGGGTGTGCCACTGAACATGGACCAGTCATGAAGCATCATGAATAACCTTACTGCTAACAGAGCAATTGATGACCCCAGGCCCACAAGAACAGAAGGCCAGAAGATTATCTGAGTGAATCTCTCTGATCCTGTGTTAAAAAGCTAAGATTTATCTATGTTTACTGAGAGAGTGGCACTCAGTAATATTCGAGTATTCAAACATTATCAAGCAAATGTCAATCCAGGGTTGAGCTCATCTGACTTTCAAGAAAGCCTAAGCAGGTATCAGTGGAACTGGGGAAGGCAGTGGGTGAGACAGAGTCCTGCACATCATCAATGCGATGGCACATTGGTATCTGGGCACCCGAGATCAGTCGGGCTGTTGGAGTCCCTGCTATTTCGTATCTTCTCCAAGCCAGAGCCTGGAAGTACAATCTCACAACCTCATTACCTGTTTTCAGGTGATTAGAGTAACCAGCCATTGGATAGCTCCTTATAGTTTATTAAGTACAAACTTTTTTCTTGTAAAATAAGTTTTGATGATTGTCTTTTAATTTTTGTACATTGCCATTGTTTCCCTCAGCCATCTTCCTTCTCACTCACCCTAGGGCCATCTCACAGAACAGTGTTTTTTAAAGAAAAAAAGAAAAGGAAGCAACCCAAGCATCTGTGCAACGTCTAACACCTGTGGTGCTCCCTCCTTTGCAAAGGGCCTGTGTGGAAGGTCTTCTCATAGCTCTTTTTTCAAGTTGGCCTTGTTCGTTACAATCTTGCAGCTTTCATCATTTTTTGTGGTTATTTCCATTTATGTTGTAGTCGTGATGAGTATTGTTTGCCCAGCTCTGCTTTTTTTTTCTTTTTGGAGGGCAATTGGGGTTAAGTGACTTGTCCAAAGTCACACAGCTAGTAAGTGTGTCAACTGTCTGAGTCTGGATTTGAACTTAGTTCCTCCTGACTCCAGGGCCGGTACTCTATTCACTGTACTGCCTAGCAGCCCCAGTAAGTGCTTTCTTCACAGGGAGCCTAGGAGGTGGTAGCAGTCCCATTGCACAAAAGAAAAGGCTGAAGCTCAGACAGGTTAAGGGCTGTGTCTGGGGTCTGAGGTAGGATTTAAAGTCAAGCCATTTCTAACTATAAGATCAGCTAAGGCCAGTTGCTGGGTAAACCACAAACACAAACTCTCAGTCTGTAAATTCTTCCAAGGCCATCAGGGAGAAGCATGCTGAGCTTTCCACATAAATAAATAAACTAACCAGCTGCTGAATGGAGAAGATGTGCCATTAGTAACACGGACATATGGAAGATGACTTTTCTGTATAAGATTCAGTGTCTGAAATAGGACCTTTGAAGGAGAACATTTCTCCCCGTTAGCTGTAGCTGTTTTGTCTCTTGATGGCATGGTAATTTCAAGGATTTGGAGAGCGGCATGGGGGTGCTGGGAGAGGGGAAGATACAGACAGAAGAATATGACCTGTACTTGGCATTTAGTTTGACATGAGTCTTAGTCTGTGGAAAATTTTCTCTATCAAAATGATAGAAATAGTTTTAACAAGAAGTAATCTGTACTCTGAATAGGCCCTTAAGGAGAGTACTGTCTCAATCTGCTTGATTAATTTTAACAAGCAATCATTTTCATTGCCCAGAAGAGACCCCCAAAGTCACAGAATGAGAGCACTTGAGAGACGGAAAAGCCCTCCTCCTCAATTTCTTACTGTCAATGTCAGGGATGCCCAGACTCATAGGGTGTGCCACTGAACATGGACCAGTCATGAAGCATCATGAATAACCTTACCGCCAACAGAGCAACTGATGACTCCAAGCCCACAAAAGTTGCTTTTAAAAGATGGAGAGGTGGGGCTAACCATTTGTAGAGAATAAGGGAGAAGACTAAGAGAGAAGAGCCCTCATACCCAACTAACAACAAACCCCTGAAGAACCATTAGGTGGAGGCTATATGGCTACTGTCTTTAATGATTTGACCATGTCAGTGTATTGAATGTGGCCTGAATGTTTGGTGCTTTGTCTGGCAGGCCCACAGTCTCTGAAGTGTATCACTGCTAAAGCTGGGTGTATCCAATTTCCCGTTTGGTGTAACATGCATGTCCTGCCAAGGGCATGTGTCACTGGTGTTGGACAGTATTTTCCCTGGCATCTGGAGAGTGGACTACTATTCTGAGACCCTGCATCAAGGGTCAGAGTGAATCTAGTGATAGCCAAGACCCTGGATAGGAAAGGCCAATAATGGTAGAATGGTCTATCTTAGAAAACCATTGAACAGACAGAAATGAACTCTCAAAGAAAAAACACACACCAACTTCAACAGCAAAACCAGATGGATTTACAAGAAAATTCTACACAATATTTAAATAGCAATTAATTCTAATACTACATAAACTATTAGAAAAAATAGGTAAAGAAAAAGATCCTTTCAAATTCCTTCTGAACCAGGAAGAGTGAAAACAGAAAAAGAAAACCAGGGAGAGTCAAAACAGAAAAAGAAAACTATAGGCCAATTTCTTAAATTATAAAGATGTAAAAATTTTAAATAAAATACTGGCATGGAAACTATAACATGTCCCAAATATACATTAAAACAGGCAGCTAGATGGCACAGCAGATAGAACTCTGGACCTGGGGTCAGTAAGACTTGAGTTCAAACCTGGATTCAGACACTTACTAGCTGGGTGGCCTTGGGTTAGTTACTTAACCCTCATTTGTCTCAGTTTCTTTAACTGTAAAATGGGAATAATAGCACCTACTTCACAGGATTTTTGTGAGGTTCAAATGAGATATATTTGTAAAGTGCTTAGCACAGTGACTGACACATAGTAAACATTATGTAAATGCTAGTTATTATTTGATTGTGATGCTGCTGCTGCTGCTGGGTTTCTATCAATAAAGTAAAGTTGATTCAATATTAGAAAACTATAAATATAATTGACCATATTAAAAACAAAAGAGAAAAAGTTATATAAACATTTCAATAGATGCTGGAAAATCTTTTGACAAAAACACAACACCCATTTCTATTCAGAACACTAGAAAGCATAGGAATAAATGCAACTTCTCTTAAAATGCTCAGTAGCACCATGTTAAACCAAGATTAAATATTGTCTATAATGGGGAAGAACTAGAAGCTTTCCTGATAATAGGAGGAGTGAAGCAAGGATGCCCACTATCACCAACATTATTCAATATTGTACTAGAAATAGTAGTTTTAGCAATAATACAAGAAAAAGAAATTGAAGGAATAAAAAAATAGGCAATACAGAAACAAAACCATTGTTTTTTGGCAGATGATATGATGCTATACTTAGGGAATCCTAGAGAATCCACTAAAAAAACTAGTCAAAACAATGAATGACTTCAGCGGAGTTGCAAGATATAAAATAAACCCACATGAATCATCAGCATTTCTATGTATTACCAGCAAGATCCAGTGGGAAGAGAAATAAAGAGAAATTCCATTTACCATGATGACAGAAAGTAAAAAAAAATGATTGGGTGTCTACTTGCCAACACAAACATGGTAACTACATGAACAACAACTACAAAACACTTTTCACATAAATAAAGACAGAACTAAACAACTGGAGAAATATGCATTGCCCATAGGGAGGCTGAGCCAATATAAAAAAATGACAATGCTCCCTAAACTACTTATTCAGTGTCATACCAATCAAACTAACAAAAAAAATTACCTTATAGAACCATAAAAATAATAACAAAATTCATCTGGAGGAATCCAAGGTCAAAAACATCAAGGGTTTCTTGCAATATGTCTAATGTGAAGAAAAAGAATAACGAGGGAATCAATTTTTGAAAAAGTAGAAAGGAAAGTGGTCTAGCAGTGCCATGTCTTTTAGTGTATTTTCCCCAATTACATGTTAAACAAGTTTTAGTATCACATCTTAAACTATACTATAGAGCTAGAACCATCAGAACAGTTGGTAGTGGGTAAGAAATAGAAAGATGGATCAATGGAACAGGTGAGGTACACAATATATAGAAGCAAATGACCGCAGTAACCTGCTGTTTGATTAACCCAAAGATCCAAGCCACGGGGGCAAGAACTCACTATTTGACAGAAATTCTTTGAAAAACAGTCTGTCAGAAACTAGGTCTAGGTCACCATCTTGCCCCATATACCAAGGTAAGTTCAAAGAGGGTGGAGGATTTCGGTATAATGAGGGACATCATAAATAAATCAAAGGTGCATGAAAGAAATTACCTGCTAGATCTATGGCTGGGGTAGAGCTCCCAGGAGACAAAATGGATTATTTTGATTACATAAAATTAGAAAGTTTTTGCTCACAGACAGTCAATGCACTAAAATGAGACTCAGAAAATTGGGAAAAATATTTGCAGCAAATTTCTCTGATAAACGTCTCATTTCTAAGATGTGTAGGGAACTGAGTCTAATTGGTAAGAAGAAGACCCGTCGGACAAACAGGGACATGAGTGCAGTGTTGGTGGAGTTGTGAGCTGCTCCAATCATTCTGCAGAAAAATGAGCAACTATGAGCAAAGGGCTATAAAACCGTGTGTAACTTCTGACCTAGCAATATCGCTCCTGGGTCTGTATCCCAAGGAGATCAAAGAGAAGAATGATCCATATGCAGAAAAATATTGATAGTATGTAGAAGACCATAGGCCAGTGGGGCTCTGATCCCGAGGGCTGAATAAGCCCTCTCAGCTACAAACCCTGCTACCAGCCTGGATCGGTTCCCCACCCCCCAGAAAGGATCACAGGCATGAGCATCTTGAGAAGCATGGTACGTACTCCTGGCTGGGGAACAAGGACACTTGCAGTGTTCTCAGGGGAAAATACCACACTGTTGCAATGTAGTACTGAGTAGATAACTAGAAGCCTTGGGCTTCTGCCTTCCTGTTCTAAGGAGGTTAGGGACGTTTGGAACATCCTGCCTGCTACTTGCACCCTGATAACAAGGATAGAGTACACAGCCATCACCTATGAGGCGAATGGGAACGAGGGCAATGGTGTAATCCCAAAGACAGTGGCTTACGCTGACAATGCAGTTTTGCACTATATATACTGGACTCTTAGTTGAATAAAACTGGCTCTGTTTACCACCCTCAGAGTCCCGTCTCTTTCATGATCATTGCAACCTCTGGGTAAGTAACTCTTCTAAGTATCTATTTTCCACCCAACATTTCCTTCTCAGTCCTGCTGCGGATTGGCAGAGTTCCTCTAATACTCTCTCAGCAGCTCTGCCACAGTATGGCAGAGTCCCCTGAACTTGGCTCCCCACAATAGTAGTTCTTTAAGTGGTGGCAAAAAATTAGGGAATGCCCATCAGTTGGGAAATGGCTGGACAAGTAAGTTATAGCAAATCAATGCGACGGAATACTACTGTGCTGTAAGAAATGATGAAGGGGATGGTTTCAGAAAGACCTGGAAAGACTTAAATGAATTGATGCAAAGTGGAGCTGGCAGAACCAAGGGAACGTTGTACACCTCACAGCAGAATTGTCACGATGCTCAACTGTGAAAGATCTAGCTACTGATCATGACAGGGAGCTTAGACAATTCCGAAGGACTCATGATGGAGAGAACTGATGGGCTCTGAGGGCAGATTGAGGCATTTTTCCTTTCTGTTCCTTTTCTTTTCTTTCTTTTTCTCTTTTTTGGGGACATGGCTAATATGGAAAATTGTTTTGCATGACTACATATGTGTAGTAGGTTTTGTATTTATAAATATAATTGAAGTGGGGGAAGGAGAGGAGGCAGGGAGAGAATTTGGGACTGAAAACAATGTAAAGTTGAATTTAAAGATAATAAATGTGGGCTGGAGAGAGGGACGAAGGCAGCCATGTCTCCCCTCCCTGGACCTGACCAGCTGTGGAAGATGTGTCTTTGTTGGTCCTGCTGAATGACTGTGAAACGGAGGAGATGAGTGTGGGGCCTGGCATTACTTTGATCTTCTGTGAGGGGAGTGCAGAGTTTCACTGCAGATCTGGGAAGTCCTCCAATAGGCCTCCATTCTCCCCAGAGACCCACAGAGATGGGCTCCCTCAGGCCATTCCTCACACAGCTGTGGTCAACAAACTGCCTATTTCCTCTTCGCCATTTTCAAAGTATCACACAGAATAGAGGCAAGCTCCAGACCCTACCCAGCACCCGGTCACTTCCTCACTCCCTCAGCCCCCACCTCCTCCCAGTGACAAGAGTTGCCCCTACTTTTCAGTGCGAAGAATCTCCCTGCTCCTAACATTGGCTCAAGGACAGCTTCTTAGGCGCTGGATCCGTTAGAAGGCCGTCCAAGCAGACATCCATTAGTGACGAACTTGTCTTGGCTTCAGTCACTCATCCATCTCTGAACACACTAAATGCTCTAAGACTTCAGCAACTTGGGGCAGGGAAAAGAGGGCAGGACATGCAGTTCAGGGATCCGGGCTTAAGTTACAGCTTTCATTTTTGCTCCCTGCGTGATTCTGGGCAAGTCACTTAATGCCTATAGGTCTGTTTCTTTATCTGTAAAATGGGTGTGAGAGGCAGACTAACTGACCACAATCTTTTCCAGGCCTAAATCAGCGATCTTCCTTTTATCTCGTCCATGAAGCAAGTGCTGAGGTCTGGGGCTGGCGCTTGGTCCCTGTTCTACTGCACATCCTCAGAGAGTTCATGGAGCCTGGTTTCTCCTTGTTTGGGGGAGAATGGCACAAGATCTCCTGGTACTGTAACCCCAAATACTTGGCATTGGCCCTGGCTTCCTTCCTTTCCAGGCTTGGAGGTGTCTCCTGGGCCCAGCTGGCAGACCCAGGATCCAGGAATCTCTCCGGCCCTGGGTGACCAGTCTTGAAAAGAAAGTTTGACAAGGGGGAGAGGGTGTGAAATGCAAACGTCTCCATTAGGGTTTGGAAGGTAGGGGAAGACGGGGACCAAGGGAAGCACCCCAAGAACCTAAGGGCCTGTGGGAAGATGACTTGTGGCCAGGCTGGATGGACATTCGGTGTCAGGGCTCCAGCAGCGACACCCTGAGAGACAAAAGCCCCCAGCCCAGCCCAGCCCTGGATCAGGACTGAGCGCAGGGAGGTTTGCATGCACAACACTCTCTTTATAACAGCATCAGGGGCTGGGTAAAGGCCATTACTCCTGTTTTACAGAAGAGGAAGTCAGGCTTGGAGGGCCTAAGTGACTCAGAGTGAAGGGGCTGGTGTGAGAGGTGCTCTGCAGACTCAGATTCTGGACTTAGAGGGGTCTCAGAGGACCTCTCCCACTTGAAAGATGAAGACATCCAGGCTCAGAAGCCTAATCTGGCTAAGAGACAGGATTGGAACCCAGGTCTTGCTGACTCCAAGTTCATTACATGATGGTTTCTCAAGTTCCCTCTTTTGGGTGTTAGTTTTTTCTCTGTAAAATGAGGCAGGGGGAGGGGGCTGGACTTTAGGACCCCAGAAGACCCTTCTGAGCTCTGTGTCCACTTTCCCTGCTGCTGGGAGTCCCAGCTGCTACCCTCTGGCCACTGCCAGGTGTTCCCAGAGCCTTGGGGTGAACCTCCAAGTGCCTGTGGGTGCTGCCAGGGGCCCAGGAAGGGACCAGAAATGCCGCATAAGGCTCAGCATATGCATGAAAAAGAGAACCCACCCTCACCTCCATGACTTACCTATGCATACATATCCATCGGAGAGCAGGGGGCTGGCTGGGTGCCTGGGAGCCCGAGAGGGGGAGCAGGGAGGTGAGAAGAGGAACAGGAGGGAAGCCACCAGGAGGCATGGCTGGTAGCTCTTCATCCCAGGACAGGAGCTGTGGACCCACGACAGCCACACTCTTCAGTTCATCAAGAACCAGGGAAGACAGGGCACACACATATGAGCACACACAGAGACATACACATGTATGTCTACACAATCCATACACACATAATCCATGCATGTACAGCCACAGACATGCATACACACACACGTCACCAAGTTTCCCAAGAAGAGACAACCCAAGGCAGATCCATTTTCTTCCCCAAGACAAGACAGACACAGGCCACTCCCTACCTGGCACCTTGCTTCCTGGCCTTTGGGGGACAGCGAGGCCTCCCTGGACTTCAGGCTGGGGGCTGGCAGAGATGTGGCCCTGCCAGTCAGGCTGGGCAGAGTCCAAAAGCCACTGAGACAGAGGAAGGCAGCTGCTGGAATCCTTCCTGAGCCTGTGACCAGAAACTCTAGGGCTTTTCAGAAGAGTTCAGGGAGATCACACTAGGCACCCCTTTTTCCTGGCTTGCAAAACAAGTCACGGGGGAGCCTCTCCCAAACAGCCTCTTATTAAGTGGCTCAGCCTCAGCTTCCTCTTTGGGGATCCACGATTCTGCTTTCGGGTTTACACCAGCAACTTGGGAGGTCCCCCTTCCCCAACAGCCTTTGACCTGCGTGGTTTCTATGTCAGACTGATGAAGCTGCTCTTTTCTGCAGGGAGGCCAGCCGGCCAAGGTGCAGACCCAGGCTTCTCAAGTCCTTTCGTTTTGAGCAGGGAGGAAGCCGATGGTCTGTGACCCCGGAGTAGGCCCACTGGGGAAAAGGCTCAAAGGGCAGAGCCTCTGAGCTCCAGGTTTGCTGGGGAGGTCAGCTCAGCTCAGCTCAGGGGCCCTCTACTCACTCAGCTCGAGGGCTCTGTCATGATCTCCTGACTCTGTGTGTGTGTGTGTGTGTGCCTTTAAAAAAGAGCCAAGCCCAGGGAGCTGATGATTTTCTCCTCTGAAGATTAGATCTGAACATCCTGTCACCCCCTCCCCCCCACATCCCCAAGTCACTGCAATGGGTACATTGACTCTGAGCAGGCTTCTTTTTAGAAATAGGAAACAGGTGAGAGAGAGAGAGAGAGAGAGAGAGAGAGAGAGCGAGAGAGAGAGAGAGAGAGAGAGAGAGAGAGAGAGAGAGAGAAACTCATACATATACATAGAGACAGAGACAGAGAGAGAGAGAGATGGAGAGAGAGATAGAAAGTCACAGAGAGGCAAAGAGATAGAGACACAGAACTGGAGAGAGAGAAATAGAGAGAGACACACATACTCATACATATACATAGAGACAGAGATGGAGAAAGAGAAAGAGAAAAAAACAGAGGGGGGAGGGAGAGAGGGAAAGAGAGAGAGGGGAGGGAGGGAGGAAGGGAAGGAGAGAAGGAGAGAGAGAAGTGCTGAGCTCAGGCAGGAGCCAAGGCTGGCAGGGTCAGAGGGAGCTAGAGCACATCTGACAGGGGGATGCAGCAGAGAGTGATCTCACCCATGACAGGAGTGCACACGGTGTCAGGTTCTTTTTGCACAGGCAGCCCAGCTTGGTCTGGGAACAGGTTCTGTTCAAACATATCAGAAAGCCCATCTTTGAAGAGCTCCCTATGGTTTTCGGATCCAGAGCTGCAAGGCACCTTAGAGTTCATCCAGTCCAACTCCCCCTCCATTTTCCAGATGAGGAAACTGAGGCACAGAGAAGCTCAGTGACTTTCCCAGGGTCTCACGGGCAGGAAGGAGCAGAGCCTGGACATGGACAAAAGTCCTTTAGCCCCAAGGCCGGGGCTCCACCTTCCTCCCGGGTCCCACAGTCCTGGGGCCTGTGCTTTGGCCTAGCATAATGAGAGGGGCCAGGGCTGGCAATATCTCCATCCCTGGGGGTGAAGCCAGGCCAAGGCTCCTCTTCTCCAAGCACCTGCCTGTTCCCACTCTTGTCCTTCCCCCTTCTCTGGGGTTGGCTTCAATTCAAGCCATAGAAGCACAGACTTAGGGCCAACCCATGTTAACCTTTTATTTTACAAACTGAGGCCCAGAGGAGACAGTGGCTTGTCCAAGGTCCCACAGCCAGGAATTGAACCCAAGTCTATTCAACAAACACTTGTCGAAGGTCTGTTGTGTCCAAAGCATTTCTTTCCTTTATTGAGGGTGGGGAGATGGGGAAAGAGGGTGGCTAGGCGACATTGCCTCATGGGAAGCTTCTCTTTTCTTCTGCTTCTTCCCTCTCTCCCACAGCCCCTGTGCCCAGGCTCCTCCTTCCTTTGCTGTGCGCCCTGTGACCCCACCCACTGGCCCCACTTCTGCCTGCTCTGGCCAGTGCTCCTTATCCGCAGTGACCGCTGGCATTCCTCAAGCACTCATAGGTTTACAACACACTTGGGGCATAGCTCACAGAGGTTTAGATATGGGCTGAGGGTAGAGAGAGTGGACCAAGGTCTCCCCTCAGCCATCCCTCCCTGACCATTCTTTCTGTGCTCAGGGGCCTGAGAAGGACCAGGCCTTCCCCACCCCGCAGGAATCCGAGAGCCTTCGCCCATCTGGACAAGTGAGAAATGGTATTTGACTACCCCGATTGTCTAAACGTGGTGGGTTCATTCAATATAAACGAGGAATTTAGCACCTGCTCAGTCTTCTATTTTCTCACTACTCTTTAAAAAGTCTTTGGGAAAAAACGGATGATTTTTTAATGAGTTTTGATGGCTCTGTTCTTAGTTAGACTAAGAGTTCTAATTAGTCTTTTTACATGGAGGAAACCTAATTAAATGCATAAGTGTTCACATGCTGGATCCAGGAGTTTAAGAGGGAGTGTATAGGAGGGAGGGCCTGTGCGTCTGAGAAAAGCAGGAATCATGGAGAGATGGCCTCGGACTGGGGGGACCTTTGTGCCAACACTTCTTTGATGGCATCTTTTGGGATGCCTGAGCTCAGCTGCATGCTCAATCCTCCATGCCCATTTTGGCTGGAGAGCACCCAGAACCTTGGGCTCACTTCTCAACTGTCACTGGTCAAGCACTATCTCCTTGCCATTGCTTCCCAAGGAACATGGTGCTGTACCATCTGCCCTGTGACCTTGGGACCCTAAGGACTTCTGGGCCTTTCCGTCAACCATGAAGGGGAACCCTCCTACATGTGTTACCTCCTCTAATGAACCCACTTAATGAGCTCCAGGAGAGCTGGGCCTGTATCCCCAAAAGCTTGGGACAAAACTCTGCCCAGGGCAGGGACCTTTGCCATGTCATTCCATTCCAGGGGGACACTCTAAGTATCTTGGAAGCTGCTCCAAGTCTCCTTGGCCTCTGAGGAAAGGCTGCTTGGAGACCATCCCGACTCCGAGCCAAGGATGTTTAGGAGACCCCCTGTTCTGGCACCTGCCTGAGTATAGTTTATAGTAAAATGATCTAAGACAAAGGGTTACTTTTAAGATCTTGCTTTTAAGAAACAGCATGATGTAGTGAATAGAATGAAGCCTAGATTCAATTCCCACTTCAGACATTTACTGTGTGACCCTGGTCAAGTCATTCTACATTTCTAAGCATCAGTTTCTTCTTCAGTCAAAAGGATAACGATAGTGTCTACCTCACAAAGCCATTGAGGGACTAATGAAGTCATGTGCATGAAGTCTTGGGAAAAGGGCTTTTCAGCGATCTAGGAATGTTAGCTGTAACATCACGTTACTCAGGGAAAGAGACCTTGGGTTCTCCCTTTGCACCTTGGCACAGAAGGAACTCGTGGGTTCCTTCTGACGTCTAATAGGTATTTCTATACCCCCCAAACCTATTCCTCTCTGCTCAGTTTTCTATGGAATTAGAACTGGGGTAGCATCCTCATGTAAATAAATCCACTTCAACTCAATAAGACCTTCATTAAACACCTTTGTGTGAGAGGCTCTGGCCTGGGCAGCGCCAGAGAATTAAGAGCAACAGCAGGCATTTCTGTGGTGTATGAAGGTTCATGAAATGCCTTCTACAAAGTCACTCATTTGAGCCTCACAATAATCCTGGAAGGGCGGTGCTATTATAATTCTCCTCTTACAGATGAGGAAATCCAGGCAGGTGGAGGGTAAGTGACTTGCTCAGGGTCACACAGCTAAGAAGTATTTGGGGCTGTATTAGATCCCAAGCCTTTCTGACTCCAAGTCCATGTGAAACTCATGTGAGCCCACAGACTCTTCTCTCAAGTTGTTTAGAGTCCAGTGTTGAGAAAGAGAGATGATAAATAATGACACAAAGCAGAGTGCTCAGAGATATGCAAGAAAGAAGAGGCTTTTCCACTTGGGAGTAAAGGGGGAGCTTTGTAGTGGGGCTAAGCCTTGAGCTGGGCCTGGAAGGAGGGGAGAGATTTCAGGGGAGATGAGTGTGTTTGTGGTGGGGTGTCATTCCTGGAATGGGACACAGCATGAGCAAAGGCTTGGAGATGGGAGATGGACCAATAACTGGAAGTGAAGAGCAGTCTCATTTAGCTGGAATGTGAAGGGTGGAGAGGGATTATCACAGAACTGTGGAATCACAGAAGCTCAGAGACCGTCCAGCTCAATCCCACAAGAATCTGCTTGTTCTACGAAGTGGTGTGGGGTCTCCTGGAGGTGAGACTTTGGCCCTTGAGTCAGCGAACACCTACTGTGGGCCAGGCACAGTGCCAAGCCCGGGGATATAAAGTCAGTCCCCACTCTGAAGGAACTCACAGTCTAACAGGGAGCACAATGTGGGAGTGACCAAGGTACAAGATGGGGATGATTAACAGAGAGCAGCAGTGTCATGGATCTGGAAAGGTTTCCTATGGCTGGGGGAAGGCAGGGAAGCCAGAAAGGAGGATGAAGAGAGAATTCTAGGCCTGGGGGCAGCTGGGCACTGAGCCTGACCACAAACATGCTCAATGGGACCTGAATGGGCAGAGGAATGGGCACAGGCTCCCGCTGGCAGGGTGGCCCACCCACTCCAACAGGGCCTAGAGGACTTACATACCCTCTGCTTTGTTGTCAGATGAATCCCTTGTGACTTTCTGAGCCCAGGGGTTGGGGTATGAGACAAGGAGCTGTCAGAGAAGCAGCTGACTATTGAAAAACATGAACAAAGGCCAAATCTGTCCCGCCTGGGCTCTGAGGCCTCCCTGAGCTGCTGGGTGCCTTCATCAGACCTCCCCTGGCACTCCTGGTGGCAGGACCTTGTTAGGTTGGTGGGGCTGGGGCTGTGGAAGAGAGAGCCTGCTCTGATCTGTTTCTTCCTTTCTCCTTTCTAGCCCCCAACCCCAGGGGCCCCCAGCCTGTGTCTCAGTCCCACCACACACAAACTGTCTACACTGCCAGGCCCACAGAGTAGAGCTGCTAGAAAGGAAGTGATCACAAAGGCCTCGGAAATGATTTTAAAAGATATTTTTTCAATGTAACAAGCATTTATTTGTTCTCTCTCTTTCCCATTAGGAAATATAAAAGGAAAGAAAAGCCAAGCCCTCGTGACAAACTTACAAACAAACTCGAACTTCAGCTACATCCAACCAAGTGTTTCCTTTGGTTTTGGGGGGCCCTGCCCTCTCAGGAGGAGGTGGCCTAAACTTCCAACATCCTCCAGGGTCATGGCAAGGCTCTGCTTTATCACAAGTCCCCTGCCTTTCAAAGCTGTTTTTATAACCATGTCATTTCCATGCTCTAAACCTCTGGTTCTGTTCACTCCACTCTGCACCAGTTCATGCAAATCTTCCCAGATCATCCCTTTCTTGTTTCTAATGCACCAGAGGAATCTGAGATTCTTTGTCCCATTTGTCCCATTCACAGGGGAGAGGGACAGAATCTAGACCTGTTCTAGGCATGGGCTCAGGGAACTCCCAGGTGAGAAAACTCTTATCAGTGCAGGTGGGCACTTCACCTCTAGCCTCATCATCTTAGAAAGCTGCTGCAGGCACTGGAGGCTAGCACTTGCCTAGGATCAGATAGCCAGGACATGTCAGAAATAGGACTTGGGCTGGTGTCTTCCTGGCTTTGAGGATGGCTCCCAAGGACTAGTATTTGATCTCCTCCTCCTTTATCTGGGAATCAGGACGGGGCATAGCTTATGTTTTCTACTTTAAAAACATCTATCTTAAGGCATTCTTAGCTTCATCTTTGTCCCAGTCTCTGGGCAGATGGGAAAAGACTAGGACCCTGAGGAGGGTATATTGGACAGTGTGGCTCCCCTGGAAGAAGCCACGGCCCAAGCTGAGCTGGGTGGGACCTGGCATCTCCAGGGTGGTTCCCTCTCTCCTCACCCCCACAAGTAGCTCCAGAGGGGACTTGGGGCTGCTGAAGGCATGTCAGGGAGTGATTTCAGATCAAACAAGAACAAAGGAGCTGAGGGGGCAGAATGAGGCATTCCTGGGATAGTGCCCCACCCCAGGTTCTGCGGCCCCCCCCAGTGGCATTTCTGTCTTTACTCACAGATAAACTGAAAAACATTGAGTAAATGCTTACTGTGTGTACTAAGTGCTGGGATTACAAAGAAAGGCTAAAATGTGGTACCTGCCCTCAATGAGCTCACAGTCTAATGGGGAGGCAAAAGGCGAACAGCCATGTACAATCAAGATACAGACAGGATCTGTTGGGGGATTCACAGATGAAAAGGCTTCCAGTGGAAGGGGGGATTCAATCTGTGACTTGAAAGGAGCCAGAGAAGTCAGTGAATGGACATGAGGGGGGTGAGCATTCCAGGCATGGCAGAAAGCTGGTCCAAAGGCACAGGGTGGAGGTAAAATGCCCTGTGTGGGCCCCCAAGAAGAGGGCTGGGTCACGAGCAAAGAGTTAATGGGGGGGGGGTAATAAAATGGAAGAAGACCAGGAGAGTAGGAAAGGGCCAGGAAAGGGCTTTGAAAGCCAACCAGAAACATTGTACACGGTAGCAGCAACACTGTTTTAAGAATGGCTTTGATAGTATGGCAGAAACTAGGAGAGCAAGGAATAATTTATGTGTCAGATCTATGGAGAAGGGAAGAATTTACGACCAAACAAGAGATAGAGAACATTACAAAATGCAAAATGAATGATTTTGATGACATTAAATTGGAAAGGTTTTGCACAAAGCCAAATAAACCAAGATTAGAAGGGAAACAGATAACTGGGGAACAATTTTTACAGCCAGCATCTCTGATAAAGGCCTGATTTCTAAAACATATAGAGAACTGAGTCAAATCTATAAGAATATAAGTCGTTCCCCAATTGATAAATGATCAAAGGATAGAAACAGGCAGTTTTCAGAGGAAGAAATTAAAGCTATCTATAGTCATATGAAAAAATGCTCTAAATCACTCTTAGACACAAATCAAAAAAACCTCTTAGGTACCACATCACACCTATCAGATTGACTAACATGTCAAAATAGAAAAACGGTAAATGTTGGAGAAGATGTGGGAAAATCAGAACACTAATGCCTTGTTGGTAGAGTGGTGAGCTGATCCAGCCATTCTGGAGAGCAATTTGAAAGCCATGACTAAAGGGCTATAAAACTGTGCATACCCTGTGACCCAGAAATCCTATTTCTAGGTCTGTATCCTAAAGATATCATAAAATGGGAAAAGTAACCACATGTACAAAAATATTTATAACAGCTCTTTCTGTGGTGGCCAAGAATTGGAAACTAAGATGCCCCTCACCTGGGGAATGGCTGAACAAGTTGTGGTACATGAATGTAATGGAATTCTATTGTGCTATAAGAAATGATGAGCAGGCAGATTTCAGAAAATCCGGGTAAGACTTATATGAACTGATGCTGAGTGAGGTGAGCAGAACCAAGAGAACATTGTATACAATTACAGATACATTGTATCTGTGATGACTGCCTTTGACAGACTTAGCCCTTCTCAGCAATGCAAGGACCTGAAACAACTCTAAAGTTCTTCTGATGGAAAATGCTGTCCATAGCCAGAGAAAGAACTTTGGAGTCTGAATGCAGATAGAAGCATACCATCTGATCTCCTTTTCTTTTGTTATTTTGTTTTGTTTCTTCTTTCTTGTGGTTCCTCCCATTAGTTCTAATTCTTCTTTTCATCATAATTAATGTAGAAATATGTTTAATATGAATATGTAAGTAGAGTCTATATCAGATTGCACATTGTCTTGGAGAGGAGGAGGAAAAAGAGGGAGAGAAAATCTAAAACTCAAAAATCTTATGGAAGTGAAATGCTGAAAACTAAAAGTAAACAAATTATTTTTAAAAACAAGACAAAACAAAGACTTTGAGTGACTAAGTAATTTTGATCATTGTGAATACACAAATTAAAAATAAAGGACATCAGAGAAAGAACTGATAAATAGAAGTTTTATAGAACAATTTTACATATGCATGTATATGTGTGTGTGTGCCTGTTTGTATCTAATGACCATTATCTTGATGGGGGGAAGGGAAGGAACAAAAAGAAGCATATATGATAACTTTGTTGTATATTTGGAAGGAATAGCAAGTTGTACATGGCAGATTTGCATTTTCATGTGCAATTGTCTTTTTTATTGTACTGTGTTATGGAAATGCTTGTTTTGTTTCCTCAATTGAAAATAAAATAAATTTTTAAAAAAGTCAACCAGAGTCCCCATTTGACAAATGCTCAAAGGATATGAACAGGCAGTTTTCAGATGAAGAAATCAAAGCTACACATTTAAAATGCTCCAAATCATTATTTATTAGAGAAAAGCAAATTAAAACAACTCTGAAGTACTACCTCACACTTATCAGATTGGCTAACATGGCAGAAAAGTAAAATGACAAATGCTGGTGGGGATGTGGAAAAACTGGGTCACTAATGTACAGTTGGTAGAGTTGGAAACTGATCTAACCATTCTGGAGAACAACTTGGAACTATGCTCAAAGGACTATAAAACTGCACTATTTGACCTAGCAATGTCACTATTACACCTGTATTCTGAAGAGATCACAGAAAAATGAAAAGGACCTGCATATGCAAAAATATTTATAGCAGCTCTTTTTGCAGTGGCAAACAATTGGAAACTGAGGGGATGCACATCAATTGGGGAATGGTTGAGTAAGTTGTGGTATATGAATCTAATAGAATACTATTGTGGTATAAGAAACCACAAACAGGTGGTTTTCAAAAAAACTTCAGAAGACGTATGAACTGATGCAAAGTGAAGTGAGCAAAACCAGGAGAACATTGTATACAAAACAACAATATTGTACAGTGATCAACTGTTAAAGACTTGGCTATCCTGATCAATGCAATGATTCAATTCCAAAAGCTCCATGAAGAAAAATTCTCTTCCCCTCCAGAGAGAGAACTGATGAACTCTGAGAGCTGCTTGAAGCACACTTCTTTCAATTTCTTTATTTTTCTTGCTTTTTTGTGGTTTTTTTGTAACATGGATAATATGGAAATGTGTTTTACATGATTTCACATGTATTATCTACATAAAATGCTTTCTTTCTTATGGAGGGGGGAGGGATAAGAAACAGGGAGAGAATCCGGAGCTGAAACTTTTAAAAAATAAATGTTAAAATATTTTACATGTAATTGGGAAATATTTAACAAAATAAATTTATACACATACACAATCAGAGGAGTTTATATTGGACCCTAGAGGTTATAGGGAGCCACTGGAGTTGGTTGAGGGAGTTGGGGTAGAGTGTGGTGATTGAAGCCTTCTCTATGACCTCTGCTTTGGTGGCCAGTACAACTTCCTCAGGTCCTTCAGCTGCAGCTGGCTGGGATGCTGGGTATCTGGAGAGGCATGAGATGCTTTCCTGTCTCTCTCATTCTAGAAGCCAACTGTCTCTCATGCCTCTCCTAGTTGGCTCATTTGATGAACAAGCTTTTATTTAGCACATTTGAATCCAAGATTCTGACTCTCTCCCTTGATTCCTGACTGCTCAGGAAAGGAGACTTCTCTCCCCTTTTCTTAGGAGGCCAAGGAGTTTAGTGGGCTTCTCTCCTTCTCCCAGGTGACTATCACAGGCCTGGACCTCAGGATGGCAGAGGTTGGTGTTCCATTGCAGCCTCTTTTAGGAATCTTTGTTTCTTAAATATTTAGGATTTTTGTTTAGAATTTTCTTATTCATTAGTCTTTGTTGTCAGATATTTGCATCAAACTAGGAACTGACTGAATAGTTCATGGGCTCAATGCTTTTTTACAGTCCACACACTTGCTAATTCCCATCAAACACCCCATTCTCTCTAGCAAAATTGTGTCTTAATTTTGTGAGGCTCAACTTACAAGGACTCTACTGGTCAGTGTCTAGACCCAGCGCCTTTAAACTTTTTTGTATCATGGACTACTTCAGTAGCAGCTTGGAGTCATTCGTTGAATAATGCTTACAAAAGATCATAATTAAAGGAAAGAATGAATTTCAGTTAGAGGTTAGTGAAAATAATGATTTTTCTCATCCAAGTTCATAAATTCTCTGAGACTTGGGGTTGATGAACCCCAAGTTAAGAACCCCTGGTCTAGAAGATCTCCAGAATCCTGATAGAATGGGACCCAACAGGCTCCATAGTAACAGAGGTGACTTTGGTTGGTGGCTGTCTATTTATGAATATGTGAAGCATGAAACAAGTCCTGTCTGCTCACCCAAAAAGCATTTGCCACTAGAATGGAGGATATCAAACACAGAGTCCAGATGCCTCCTTGGAAGCCTTTCCCAATCTCCCTTGGTGTTAGTGCCTTCCCTCCAGTTTATCTTGTCCCATATCACATTTGTACAGAGTCATTTGCATGTTGCCTTCTCCCATTTGAAGGCGAGCTCCTTGAGGGCAGGGATTGTGTTTGTACTTTTTGGTAACTCTAGTGCTCAGCACAGTTCCTGGCATATAGTAGGCCCTTAATAAATGTTTGTTGACTTGACTCCAGGTGGTAAGGTGTTCCAAATTACCTTGTCTGTGCATGGCATTGTCCTGACGGCATGAAAGTTGGACTATGAATGAAACCTTAATCACTCAAGACTTTAGCCTAACCATCCACACGAGAAGAACCAAGTGGATGAAGAAAATCTATTATCCAGACAGTGAGATGTAGAAAGATGGACAACCCACAGAGTTGATCCATCATCTAAGAAAGACATTGAGAGCTGGACCTAGACTTGGAAATGAGGAGGAGGAAGAAGAGGAAGAAGAAGAAAAGGAGAAAAGAAGAAAGAGGGAGAGGAGAAGGAGTCCCTGGGACCTCTGGAGTCCCTTTCCTTACACATATTCTCTGACATTCTCTCCTTCCTCACTTGCATCATCTCTGGCTCATTCCTTATTATTCCCCTCATCCTTGTGGATTATCTGCCATGTCCTATGAAGTAAAGGCCCCTCCCTTTCTCAGTCTCCCTGGCAGCCCCTGTGTGTAGCTTAGGGGAAGGCAGGGAAGGCTTTACTTTATTCCAGAAATACTCTGAAAGTGCTGGCAGGGCTGGGTGGGGCAGGGACAGTGTGCTCAATATTGATGACCTCTGAGACATTCTCTGAGGTCCTTGGGACTGGACCCCTTTGGTACTATGGGAGCTGGAAATCAGACAAAAGAAATCTCCTTTGCAGGAGAGGAATTGTCAGAGGGATGAGAGGACCCACTTTTTAGGAAGCCATGGCCATAGGCCACCTCTGGAACTTCAGTAATCACAATTTCTGGCTAAGGAGACTAATCATTAGTTTTCTGCCATTTGCTTCATTGGAGATGTGAGCAAGTGAAAATTTCCCATTCAGGATAGAATGACTGCAGGTGATGAGCACCCCCTGGGGAGAGGTGACTGATCCATCCCTTGGTCTGTCCCTGGATGAGCTGAGGTTCCTCACCTCTTCACCACCCTCTTTGCCTCCATCTCCTGCTCTTGGCTCACAAGAACAGCTGTTTTCATTTTTACTTTGCACCAGAGCCCAGCTATCTCCCCCTGGGCACCCAGGATCGTAGAATCATGCAGAGATTTTTCAAAACTTAAGGGACTGTGGTGACAATTTAGCTTCCTGGATTCTTGTTTGTGATCATTATGGAGGAATGGGCAGGGACTTGGGTGCCAACAGGTGGCATCCTCTGGGGGAAATGTCAGCCAGAAGAGGAGAGCTCGACTGATTCAGTTTCAATTCCATTTCATTATCAACATCAAATATTTATTGGACTTCCCCCTGTGAGCGGGGCACTGCCATCAATGTGGTAGCAGAGATAGCATGGAAGACTAATCACAAGATGCAGCCTTGGGACTGTGGGTCATCCAAGGTCAACACATGATGTGGACACAGAACCTAAAGGGATGGGACGTGAGCCATGTGGGCCGCATTCTCAAATGTGACATGACAGTCAGTGAGGGAGAAGGAAGGATGGAACCAACAGTGACAACGGATAGGTCTTTGCCACTGGTTAGCTGTGTGACCCTATGTGGGTCATAGTCCCTCTCTGGGCCTCAGTTTACCCATCCATAAAATGATAGGGTTGCATTGAATGTTCTCTAAGGTCTCTTCTAGTTAATTCATTTATGAAAAGACATTATTAAATACCTAATGTATGCAAGGCATGGTACTAGGTTCTGGCCATCCAGAGATGAACAGGATACAGAACTTGCACCCAGGTAAGTGGCAGAGCTGGGATTTAAATCCAGGTCCTTTAACACCAAAACCAGTGCCCTTTCCACTCACCATTGTGAGAAGAAAGGGGGAGAGAAAAGCCAAGGATAGAATCTAAAGGGGAAAGAGGAGGAGGAGAAGAAGGAGGAGGAAGAGGAGGAGGAGGAGGAGGAGGAGGAGGAGGAGGAGGAGGAGGATTCAGACAAGGAGAAGTAGAGAAAGAGATTTTGTTTGGGGAACCAGGACCAAGAGTCACTCTAGGAGCATCCAAAGCCTGGTCATGTGGACAGTCTTCTCACTTTTGTGAATCCAACAGTAAGGAAGTGTTAATATGCACTTTTAAAACCTAATCTCATCAATGCAGGGACTAGGTCTTCCTCTAGTGCAGACTGCAGCCCATCCAGTGATATCAATGAATTCTTCTCATAATTTTTTTTTGTTTAAACTAGATACTTTTAAAAACAGATTTAACCCTGGACATTTTAGTTGTTTAATTTTTATTTTATTTGCTAAATATTCCCAGTTACATGTACATTTTGACATTCACTTTTTAAAATTTTGAGTTCCAAATTTTCTTCCTCTTTCCTACTCCTCCTTTGCCCATCAAGAAGGCAAGCAATTTTATATGATTATACATGTGAGGTCATGAAAACATATTTCTGTATTAGCCATGCTGCAAAAGAAAACACAACCCACGCACACACATGAAAGAAAAATAAAAAGAAGTATGTTTCAATCTGCATTCAGAGTTCATCCGTTTTCTCTCTACAAAGGGACAGCATTTTCTTCATGGATCCTTTGGAATTGTCTTGTATCTTTGTGTTGCTCAGAGTAGCTAAGACTTTCCCAATTGAGTATACTTATAACATTGATGTTACTATGTACAATGCTCTCCTGGTTCTGCTCACTTCACTTTGCATTACTTCATATAAATCTTCTGAGGGTTTTCTGTGATCATCCCACTCATCAGTTCTTATAGCTCAATAAGTATTCCATCTCAATCATATACCATAACTTGTTCAGCCATTCCCCAATTGATGAATATCTCCTGACTTTCCGTTTTTTTCCACCACAAAAAGAGCTGCTATAAATATTTTTGTAGATATAGGTTCTTTCCCCTTTTCTTTGATCTCTTCGGGATATAGACCCAGCAGTGGTGTAATTGGCTTTTGTCAAAGGGAACGTACAATTTTATAGCCTTTTGGCTATTGTTCCAAATTGTTCTCTAGTATGGTTGGATGATTTCAGAACTCCACCAACAAGGTGCCCTATTTTTCCGCATCCTCTCCAGCATTCATCACTTCCTTTTCTATCATGTCAGTGAATCTGATAGATGTGAGGTGGCACCTCAGAGTTGTAGCCATTTGCATTTCTCTAATCAATAATGATGTTGAGCATTTATTTTTCGTGTGACTGTAGATAGCATTGGTTTCTTTGTTAGAAAACTGCCTGTTCACATCCTATGATTAATTGAACCCCATACATTCTTGACAGGGAGTCTCCTCTAGTTTCCGGTGGCTTTTCCACAGTCCTCTTGATGATTCTTGGGTACCAGTGGAACCCCTAAGGATGGAGCTGTTTGCTGGTGCTGTGCTCCAGCCTGTTTATGTCCGGCCTAAATCTGTCTACTCCACTCCATCACACTTTCGATCACATGCAGTTTATATTTTTAGAAGGTTGTGTTATTTCATGAGACATCCACATCCATAGAGTCAAAAAATCATCAAGTATTTATTCATGACTGGTCACTGGGCCATCAGAAGAACATTGGTGTGAAAACATAGGCCTTTGTCTCTGGAAGAAGCTTGGGGGCCTTGAAAACCCTTCTTCAAAATCTACTTTCCTTGCCCTGTTCCATTCTGAGCCCGGCTCATTGTCCATCCTGTGTGTCTGTCCAAGATCTCTATACTGACTGACAAGCTCTGTCGGTTGTCCTTCCAGTCACACGCGAGACCTGCTTCATCCACTTGGTTTTTCCTGTGTGACAGTTAGACTACATTCTTGTGAGTGACAGTGAATCTCATTCTGGAGGCTCTGCAGTGTTCTGGGGCTGCTGTCATCCACAGGGAGTCCTTGCTTGCCTCGGGCTGTACTGGACCTTCTCCAACCTTGCTGCTTCCCTCACTCACCATTAATGCCCTGTCTCCACAGCAGGCATGTATATGAAGCCAGAAGAGACAGATAAGAAATGATGCCTCTTTGCTTCTGGCCATTCCTCCAAGACTCTCCAGTGTCTGTCTCCTTTGCTCTGTCTGACTCCTCCCACCCTGAGGCTTTGGTGGCTTTGCCAGCTCTCCTGGTTCTTTGAACTTTCCTTCTCCAGGGCTTCCTGAAGCCTCCCCCCAGAAGCATCTTCCAGAGGTTTAGATTCTAATTTAATCTCAGCATCTTTGTTGGAAGAGTTATGTGCATTGATGTCCATGTGTGGCCATGGAGGGAAGTGCTCAGAATGCTTTAGGTTTTGGTCAAAGGACAGCAAACCTCTTCCCTTCCACATCCTTTTTTAGTTTAGTAAAATTTAAAGTGTATCATGGAAGTTTGGAATCATAAAAATCCAGCATCTGGAAAATTGATCATATTTTTCATGTTCTTCTGGACAAACCTTTTGGTATAACCATTTCAACCAGCCTAATAAATATTAGACACTTTTGGTATGACAAGCCCTAGAATAAGCTACTAGGAACATAAATAGAAGCAAAAAGAAAGACAGTCCCTGCCCTTCAGGAGGTTATAGTCTAGTAGGTGAAGAGAACTCCTGCCTACCTTAACTGGCAAACATCAGAGTGTTAGGAACTTGTTGAAGTTGATTGAATAGACTGACCAGATTCTTCATTTTGTGGGTGAATGAAGCAGTGTTTATGAAGTACTGAGCATGAGTAGGGTGCTGAGGTAGATTCCAATGCCCTCTGAGACCTTACACTCCAATGGGAGGTGCAGATAACACACAAAGGGTGGCGGTGGCCTGGAGAGGGCACCTTGGTCCTCAGAGTCACAGGGGGAGCCCAGGAGAGCTCTGGGGATGCTTGTTCCAACTCCTCCTCTCTTAGATGAGTCCTGGGTCCTGGAGCAAGGCAACATCTTCCTTTAGGGCTCTGGGGAGCACCCTGGAGGAATTGGAGGAGTCCTCCAATGTGACTAGTTCAAGCTCCCACTAGTATGAGTTCCCTTAAGATTGTCATCTGAAGATCAGTGATCTAGCCTTAAGTAGCTTTTGTTGTTCATTCATTCCAGTTCCGTCTGACTCTCCAACCCCATTTGGTGTTTCCTTGCCAAAGATATTGGAGAGATTTGCCGTTTCCTTCTCCTGCTCATTTTACAGGTGAGGAAACTGAGAACCAGGGTAAGGGACTTGTCCAACGTCACAATCTAGTCCCAGGGCTCTCACGACAAATCCAAAATTCTTTCCACAGTATCATATTCCCCTATGCTTCATTTCTACAACCACCATCCTTTCAACTGGTCCTCATATGCCTTCCTGCGTAGGTTCTTCATTTGATCCATGACCTTCCTAGAACATGGTGCCCAGAACTGAACCCAACTCTCCAGGTGTGCCATGCCTCTCCATGCAGGTGAAGATCGCATTGGTGTTCCTGGAAACCATATCACACTATTGACTCAGGTGGCATTAAATCCCTGCTCAAGTCCACTAAAACCTCCAGATCTTTTTCATGCTGTCTCATCATGCTTTCCCCATTTGTAAATGAAGCACATTATATTCATCCCCATTGGATTTCATCTTACTTGATTTGGTTCAGCGTTTCAGCCTGTCAAAATATTTTTCAATCATGACTCTGCCATCCAATGTATTAGCTCTCCCTAACAACTTTGTGCCGTCTTCACACTGGATGAGCCTGTCATCTCTGCCTTTATCCAAACTACTGAATAGCCCGGGACCTCACCCAAATCCCTGGGGCACTCACTTAGAAATCTCCAAGTGGGACATCTAGCCCTTCTTTGGCTCTGGTCATTCAACCAGCTCCTAATATACCTCCCTTTTCAATTGTTTAGCCCTGTGTCTCTCTACTGTTTACAAAGACTAGCTTGGGAGAACAAATCAAGGTCACTCACATACAAAAGCAGCAGCTGTCCATGAAGGAAACGAGCTTGGTGCCCCTTAATACCTCCTTGTGGATGCTGCACTGGCTTTTCGTGATCACTTCTTCCTTTTCTAGATGTTCACTAAACAGCCCTTTAATAATGCATCACACACTTTGGCTAGAAATCAGAGTCTATCTTACTGAACGTTGGTCTGCAGATCCCATTCTCTTCCCTCTTTTTTGAAAACAAGGGACAACATTTGCCCTTCCTCAGTCCTGTGGCCCTTCTGTTGTCTCTGTGATCTTTCAGATACATTGACAACGACCCTGCAGTCACCTCTACTCCTGTCCTTCAGTGCTCCTGGATATGGTGAGCCTGAGGGTGGGTCCTCAAATTCATTACCTGAACTCACATGTTATCTCACTCCTCTTCAGCCTCCATTGATCACAATTCCTCTTCCTTCCCACTCTAAAGGCTATTCTCCTTGGAAGAGAAAACAAAGAGAAAGAGTGAAGAAATTCTCCCTTCTCGTTCACCTGTTATGGTCATAGTATCCAGCCTGCCCTAGAGGGAAAACCCCTCCAGGGCCATTCACTCTTCTGCCACCTGCTGCCTCTCATGTCTGCTCCCACTGCCACACCCAGGGATGTACCCCACCCCTCTGCCATTCCTCCCATTAGTAGGGACTGTCTTATGCTCTTGCTTTTGTATCTTCAGTGTTTAGCCCCCTATGCCTGGCATATAGCGAGCACTTCACAAATCCATGTTCTACCTACGTCTTACTTTCCTATCTATTTTTCCAGCTTCATCATCATCATCTATGAACCACCAAGGATCTCAAATAAGGCGGAGATTTCCAAATAATGGGAGAGATCACAGATGGTGTTATAAACCATCCAAGAGAGGTGACTGAGGAGTCATAAACATCCAAGCCGAAAACTCCCCAAACCTTCTTGAAAACAGTTAATGCCCACATCCAGGGCATCTTTGATGAACCAGGAGACTTTTAGAGACAGTTGTCCACAGAAGATCACTTCTTCACAGTCAGGTACTTGACTAAGAGCTGTAGTGAATACCAAATTCCATTGAATTCCAATGCTCATGGTGTTCATTAATGCATTTGATTTGGTAGAGCAAGACACAGCCTTACCAGCTCCCCTCCAGCAGGAGCTTGGTTTGGTCATGGAATTTGAGCAAAACAGTATGGAGAATCTTTGTCAGCATTCTTATGGTTATGCAAGTGAACTCCATAGCTGGTGAACAAATAATGAATATTATATTAGAATTTGAGACCTATTATAGGACCCTTACATTAGAATCTATATTCCTATGTGACTTATGCAAAATATGGTTTAATCCATGGCTTATTCTTATCCTAATATACAAAAGAGGCGTGGTAACATATGGAATCTTATTGGTTAATAGACCTTGCTCTTGAAAAATGACATATGGGGGGTGTCACAGATTAGGTGAAGCATGGGGCATCTCTTTGGACGGAGTGGTCAGAAGATGGTCACCTGCTCACATTGGACAAGAGAGAATGGTGCAGAGGTACAAAAATAAATTGAAGGACTTTCCATGTATTTGGGTCATCTCCACCACACTGGGCTTGGTCACCATGACAAGAAAAAGCAAGGGTGGAGGATCTCTAATCAACTTCCTATGATTAAGCAAGTGAATTTTCAATCTGAAGGTCACAGCTCTGGAGCCAAATATATGGAACTTACAATCACCACCCCTATAGAATTATATCAGAGTGATTGAAACTGTTTGGAATAGAGTAGGGGTCTTCCATGAATCAACCTTCTCACCATCAAAGAAGATGAAAATTAGGGAGGTGCTTATCTTGGCCAATGAGAATGGGCTGGACATAGTTCAGGTCAAGGAAGGAGTGAATGTCTGTGGATGGTGAGGTCTTTCAGAAGTTCCTCTTTGTGGTTATCACTGAATTGAGATCCCCAACTCTACAGAGACACCTCACCAACCCACCCAGTCACACCCAAGAGACTGGTGCTACAATTCACACAGGAATCAAAACCAGAAGTGGATGAAGAGGGCCTCTAGTTCAGAATGTGACCCACAATGGAGCAGAATATTCACTGAGTTATTTCATTAGTGTGTCTGTGCTGTAAAGGCGTTGCAGACAGAGTTGAATAGGAGGAGGAAAGAGGGCTCCAGTTTGTTTGGGAAATGCCTGAGCAGTAACAATAGCCATGACACATTGATGCACCTGGACCTTTGATAGAGAAATTAGCCTGAATTCTTCATCTTCTTTAAGGCATGAGAAATGGCTCCTTTTTGGACACACCCACATACCTCTTCAGTCCTGTTTCAAATGTGCTTCCAAATTCATTTATTCATTCAATCGATCGGCCCATATTGGTTAAGGGTCTCCTTGGTACCAGGTCGCATTCATTCTAAGCCTCTTTTGAGCCACTGACTCATTGCTGAAACCTGAGGGGTGAGTCCTACGGAGTCCCCTCTGGGAAACCCCTTTTGCTGGTTATTATTTCTGTTGCAACCCATCAATCCAGACTTCCCTGTGGATGTTAGACTTCCAACAAGGTGCTCTGGCTTCCCTCCTTCCCAGGGTTCTGTGTAATAGTTTGCTTTGGTAAATCATTGATACAAAGTTGGGTCTGACTTCTGACAAAGAAGCCTCAGGGCACAAATGCAATTTGTAGGATGCAGAACTGGAAAGTTCTTCAAAGCAAAGCCGACTGGTCCAGCCCCTTCCTTGTACAGGTAAGGCATGTGAAGCCAAGAGAGAGGAACTGGTGCATGGTTAGTGCCAGAGGTGGCCCGAGGAGCCCTCTTTCCATGCCTCTGCACCATCCTCTCTTGGATGGGCGCCTTGTCAGCTCACACAGCACAGCAGGCAGGATGAGGGTAATTTAATAAATTCAACTGCACTATGTGGTGCGTCCATTATCATGGCTGTGGTGGTTTTGATGATGAACTCAGACAGTGACTCAAAACAGAGAGGTGGCAGGCTTTTAAAGAAGGAAGACAGATTCTGATCAAAAGTCTATGGTGGGGGCGGCAGCAGTGAGCGCGACGTGTCCCGGGAGGCCGTGGGCCTGGCAGCAGGTAGCCCTGGACCAGGGCCGGGGTAGGGGCGATGGTGCTGCCCCTGCTGACTCTTCTGCCCCTGCTCCTGCTGGGCCTCAGCGGCGCCATTCCCAGGGCGGCCCTGGTCGCGGGGCTCAGACTGTCCGAGAGCATCATCTGGGCCATCAACGCGGGAGGCGAGGTGCATGTGGACATGCACGGGATCCACTTCTGCAAGGACCTTCTGGAGGTCAGTGTGGGCTTGAATAGGCACGTGGTCGTGAAGGACCTAGACATCTCTGACCGGGTTGGTCACAGCACAGCTCATGATGAAATCATCCCCAGTGGCATCAAAAAGGGAAAGCTGAGTGTCCAGGGGAAAGTGTCCACCTTCACTGGGAAGCTACATATTGAATTTGTCAGTGGGTACTATGACAATCCCAGTGACAATCTGTGTACTATTTATCATGGCTGGGACCATAGATGAGGTGCCAAAGCTGCAGCCTCACCCAGGCCTGGAGAAAAAGGAGGAGGAGGAAGAGTATGAATAAGGGTCCAATGGCCAAAAGGCAGGCCAATAAGAACGGGGTCCAGGCCTGTTGGAACTCTCAACCTCCACACCTTCAACAATAGCAGCCGCATGTTCCCTATCCTGGTGTCTTCATCCCAACACTCTTGTGCCTCTGCTGGCTGTGAGAACACAGAGCCATCCTGAGGGCGGGGGAGAAGGGAGGAGGAATGAGACCAAATGTGGCTGGTTTGGGTTTCTTCATGTTTTTCACAATTTATTAACAAATTTTTCTAAAGAGGTAGAATGAGGAGAGAGTGGACTTGCCCAGCCCATTTGTGGCCTCATTTCGCTCCCCTTTCTTTCTTCATGGCTGGCATCCAGTGGCTACCTTCCTCTCCAGGGTACTTGGGGTGAAATTGAACCTTTCTTGTTTAAGGATCTAGAGGCTGATTCGTGGGAACTCTGTTCTGTGTCCCTTGGGAAAGGGCTTGGGCCCAGAGCACAAATACTGTTCCCTTTTAAGAAGGAATATTAGGAGAACCAGGGATAGGAAATGGATTATCAGACAAATCATCATTGGGAATGAGGCATGAGTCTGAAGCCTCATTCAGAGGGCCAGGGCTCAAGAAAGTTGGACAGAAGATGGGGGGGGGAGGGCAAGCCCTGGCCTCACTTTGTGTTTAAAAAGGGGGGAAGGTCTCATGGAAGCCTTGTTAGCTGGTCTCCAAATGAAATTTCTGTCTTAAAATGTGTGAACCACAAGGTGGGACTCCTTGACCAATGAGGGGAGCTGGTCTGGGAAGCAGAGCAGCAGCTTTACCTCCTGTCCTGAAACTGCCTTTTTGGCTTTTGTCACCACAAAATACATTTTGCTTTTAGTTCCCCAAAAAAGTCCATGGTGGGATTATGGTCAGAAAGACCCAGGTTCAAAGCCTGTCTCAGACACAATTTCTGTGACCCTGGACAAATCTGTTAACCATCCCCTCCACTGCAGAGCCTGTTTCATCTACAAAATGAGTATAATACCTAATATCTGTAGTGGGCTCTGGTGAGGCTAGAAGGGGACAATGTAGGCAAATGGACTTTATGGACCCAAAATGGTTTTATAAAGGCAAGTTTAGGGAGCTTTTAAATTTGGGGCTCCATAGGAGTATTAATTCAGGACTAGAAGAGACCTTCACGGCCATCAAATTCTACCCCTTATTTTATGGCATGTGAGGAAACTTAATCAGAGAATAAGTGCCATCCCCAACATCCTATAGCTGTGTATAAAGGATCTAGGTGAAGGTCCATGCCAAGTGATTCTGTCACTTGCAGGCAGAAGGACGCACTGGATGATGAGTTCAGGAAACAGGTCAGAAACCTACTGCAGAGTCAGGCTCTGGTTGTGATAGACAGGAGACCTCAGTTACCCAGGCACCCACTGGAGGTTTCTCTAAGCATTCTCTATTGGTTGGAATATTAAACTTCGTTGTCTAGATGTGTGAAGGAGAGGGATGATTAGTGCATGTGGCAGAGTGGCTAATGACTGCTTAACTTGCCTTAATAATAATTTAATCTTTTGAAAAGTGGAGGAACCAAACAAATGGAAATTTTACTCTGTATTTGCTTTTTACTAATTGGGAGCAAATATTTTCTAAGGTAGAAAGGATAGGAATCTTGGTGGTGGGGGTAGAGGGAGTAATCACTCTCTTCTAGCATTTAGAATAGAGGAGAGGCATTAGGGTGTAGTGAGGGACTGCCATACGCATAGAGCGCCTCACATACTTAGTCATAATGTGGAAGAGTCAGGGGGGCCTGATTCCAAGAGAGACAATTTTGCTCATAATGGAAGTTCTTGGAGAGACATTGGCACACATGTAGACCTTCTGTAACTGGCTCTGATCTGCTGGCCACATGGGTAGAAGAAGGCTTTTTGACTGGCTGTGTAGCCAGAACTGAGTGGGCCTTTTCTAGCCTTGGTTCTCCTTCTGAGTCCTCTGCTGACAGCACCCAGTGACAGGTCATGTGGGAAGAGGAGAAGTCTTGGGTCTTCTCCCCTCTAGGCTGACATGTTACCCTAGTCCTTTCCTTTAATGTTTATTCTTTTTCTTTTCTGTTTTAGGTGAAGGAGATTTGGAAACTCCAACCTTGTGGGTTTTGAAAGGTCCTCAGGAGAACAAGTTGCTAGAAGCCATGGAGCTGTGTAGGCCTGGGATCCTGAGAGTCCATATCAGGTTTTGCTCCCAGCTTGGCATCAATGCCTCCAGTTGCAAAGATACAAAAGGGTTGAGATCCACATCGGTGGAGGGCATGCCCACACTGACAAGATTCCAGACCCTTGAAGCATTGATGTAGACATAGACTCTGGGCTGGGCAACAAGGATACACCAGTGGGAGCCAACCCAAGCTCTGCCCTCAAGGAGTTTGTAGAATACTAGGGGAGACAGACTCACAGGTAGACAAGTATGGGGCAGAGTAGAATGTGGAGTAGGCAAGGCAGAGCTCCAGATGGTATGATCCAGGAAAACTGGGAAGAGAGGGGATACTTCCAGTCCAGGAGGTCACCAGGACTCAGAGACCTGGAGATGAGCAGGAAGCTACATTTCAGACAAGGGGGGACAGTTTTATGCACCTGCCCTGAGGCAGAAGAAAGAGGAGTCATGGGGTGATTGGTTGTTCCTTTTGGCTGAAAAAGAGAGGACATAAAGGGGAGTAAAATGAAATTAGTCTGGAAATGTTTATTGGAACAAAATTTTGGAGGGCATTAAAAGTTTGGCTGGGGAGTTTAGAGTTTATCCTGGAAGCAATAGAGTGCTACAGAAATTTTTTGAGGAGAGGGGCTTGATCAGACTTCAGGATTATTATATTGGTTGAAATGTGGTGGGTAGACTGGAGAGGGTTGAGACTTCCAGCGTAAACACAAAGTAGGGTGCAATTGTTATGATCCTGGGTTAAGGAAGCAAAACCAATGTGTTAAGGAAATAAAATCCATTACATCAAATGTATCAAGAACAAGTCTTTACTGGAAGAGAGACCCAAGGGGGAGTCATTAGGCAGGAAATGCCAGTAGACTGTTTCTTCCCAAAAATAAGGTCTACTGAGGGGGTTTTGGACATTCCAAGAGAACAGACTATCAATTAACACCATTAACAATTTGCTGAGAAAAACTAGGTCCAATGTAATTATTTAAAAACAGGAACATCAAGGAAGAGGCAGCCACAATCCCCTCCCTTGAACAGTGGATGCCTTTTTGATAAATAGCACCTTGAACAAGCAATGAAAGCAAAGGTACATTTCTAGTTTAACAACCAAAGCTCCTCAGATCACTCTGAGGTGGTCTTCTCAAAGTGAGACTCACTGCTCAAAGAGGAATCTGAACTTTTAGTTCTTAATCATAGTGAAGGATGATGAAGGCTTGGCCTGTGGGTGGTGGCTTGGCCATGACTACAGAGAAGAACTAGGGAGGGCTCCTGAGCCTGAGGATGGAGGATAGAGATGCCAGCAAGATAAAGGAGGAAATCCCAAGGAGGCACAACTGGGGTGTGGATCTGACTGGTCCCAAAGCCTCCTGTGTTTGCTGTCTCCCTCTATTAGAATGTGAGATCCTTGAGAGCAGAGACTGTCTTACTTTTTGACATTTATCTTTAGAGATTAGCATGTAATATATGCTTGGCAAATGTTTTTTCTTTTATTCATTTGTTCATTCGTTCATCCATTTCAATAAAGGTTGAGGGTAGGGTCATGAGTGAACACAAATTCTATTTGAATTTTTCATAATACAAGAGACCTGAGCTAATGTCATACCCTTAGGCAAGTTCATGTTGAGCATCTATTAGCAGAAATGCCATAGTTAGAAATAAAGAATGTTCCATAAGCCTTAGTGTTATTAAAGCTCACAACTGCACTGTGTTTGTGTGGTGTGTCCTTTATTCTCAAAGAGGAACATGATATCTTGGAGGTGATGACATGATTTGCAGTTGACTTTGACTTGAGTGAGGGAGGGCTGTGCAAAGTCACCAGCCTCACTTTCTCCTCCAAAGCCAGATGGGTCTGGTGGTCCAAAAAATAACCATTAAGTGGTGCTTGGACAGGGACTCATTGTCTAATACATAATATCTAGAGTTTAAGGCTTGGTCTTTGAGAAAGAAATCAGGCCATTAAACCCCAAGTGAACTATGAAACTTTCTGCCATCAAGATTTGGGCAGAACACCCTCAGGTAAGAGAAGAGGAGAGAAGTGGGGAGGGAAGGGAAGAGGAGCTAAGTTGCCCAACTGGAACTGGCCAGCTGGGTCCCTATCCAGACAACTGTTCTAAGACTTTTGGAACACCCTGTATATTTCCACAAGCCAGACCTGGCTAGCGTCCTGTAAGGTGTTAGTACTCCACTGAGCTGGAGCTGTTACTCATACCTCTTACAGGAAGGCAATCCATGCTTCACTACATACAGTCAGAATACTCATAAAAACCAACCACCGCCCCCAAACTGAGGTCTCCTATTTACTCCTTTGCAAAGTCAAGACCACCTGGCTGTAGGAGTCCATCCAAAGAAAACTTGTATTTAAGAGTCTAAGTGACTGCAGATTTACAATAGCATTTGGGGTTAGAAGGGACTAAAGTGCCACCATTTTGTTTCTGTCCTTGTAATAAACCTTTCCCTTGCAACAGAGTGAATTATGTGCTTACAACAGGGACAAGGGGAGGGGGTGGGAATCAATCTCAGTTTTCTGCGGATAGGGAAGAACAAATATTATGTTTCCTAGGTTTCTTGGCTTAGAACAAGAAAATCTCCCAACCTCTTCCCCAGGCCCTTTAGTACAAAACATCTCCAATAGTGAGGTTACATGTGCATTTGAGAATTGTGTGGCTAGTGGCAGTTACTCAAACCATGGGAATGAGTGAGGTAAACAAGGGAGAGGGAGAGAAAAGAGAAGAGAGGAGAGGGTACCAGACAGAGCCCTGGGGTATACTAGGATAAGGGAGCTGGAGGATAATGAGGACATCTTCTCTCCTTCCTCCTTTGATTCTTCAATAATAAGGACAATAACTACCCAATGGCTTTAGTCTGCTCAGTTCACCAGGGTGATCTCAAGGGGGCTGAGAACTAAAATTAGCTAGCAGTATCTCTCCCACCCACCTAAAAACTGCCAGTTGCAGAGGTGGATTCTTTAGGTAGAACATTAGATTCCCATGAATTCTCTCCAAAGATGTCTGTTCTTTTGCATGGGGCTTGAGGCTGGGGGTGGGTAAAGAAGATAAACTTTGGAGGTCAGTTTGGAGCTAGCACAAGGAAGAAGGGAGATGTGAGGAAGAAGTGTGAGATGAGGCTGTAAAGGAGGTGGGAGCCAGTTGTGACAGACCCCTGTCCAGCCAAGATTGTTTCTGTAGTGATTGTTACTGGGTCTTTGAAAGATGTCATCAGTTACCAGTCTCCTCTGCTCAGATGCTCAAGTACCATTTTGTGCATAAAACAAGGACTCCATTTTTTAGCTAGTTGTTCTCTGGGAGCCCCCCTTTCCATTCGAAAAATGGTGGTCACCAAATACCTCCCTGCTAACCACCCTGATGATGAGGCTCTCTCTGAACGACTTCAGTATCTCCTGGGTTTCATCAGACACAGCCTTGCTATCACCGCCTTCGCTCCCCAGTGGATTGAAAGAGACTTCCTCTCCTATATAAAGAGGTGAACACACACCCATACACCCTCCCACACTCCCACCCACATACACCTACACACACCCATTCACTTCCTTCCCCCATCCACCTCTATGTCCACAGTCTCTTGGACAACAGCTTGAGAAGTCGTGAGCTTCAATCTCTAATCATAACTGATATTTAGATAAAACTGGGAAATGTGTAAGGGGCTTCCCATCTAGCAGCTCATCCAGTTTCCTAACAAGCTCAGTATCCCCTTCTGTAAAGAGGGGATATCTCTAGAATTGTTATAAAGAAAGTGTTTTGTAGATTGCGAAACATTAACATAAAATGTGTCCTACTATTATCACTCAGGATCATTCCCTCAGCCAGTGATGGCCACTAGACCTGTATTTCTTCTGAATAGTCTTTGAACTTTAAACAAAACCTCCATCAAGCAAAGTTAATTGGGTCTCTTCCCACCAGGATATCCTGCACCAACAACTACCCTCTTGTTAGATGGTGAGGTCTTCCTTGAATACCGGAGGCCTTTGGGTTTGTCAAACACAGGCTAAAAGTTCATCTATTCCACTGATTTTTTTTCCCACTGACTGAATGTTTTTCTTAATCAGTACCAAAGTTTTGGATGATCCTGGCTTCATAGTGCACTGAGATCTGGATGCAGTGATGTCCCCTTCCTTTGTACACATGCACACGTACATACATACACATATTTTTATGTATGTATGTATGCAAGTTTATTTCATCTCATATTTTATCTCATTCATACATGTATATACATATATATGTATATGTGTGTGTTATCTTTATATATGTAAAATTTCCCTTAAGATTCTTGACCTTTTGTTCCTCCAGGTGAATCTCATTAGCATTTTTCTAGCTCGTGAAAATAACCCTGTGGTAGTTTAATTGCATTACCATTTAGCTTTGTACTTAGAACAAAGTATCGTGAGGGATCTGAAGAAATGAAGCCTCTTGGGTACACCAGGAGGTCTGTGCACTTCCTTTCATAGAGTGTTTCTCAGAGCCAGCAGTTCCCCAACAGAGGGGGTTTCCTCTTTCAATATTTGCCTCCATGTTTTCATCTGGGAAAGGGCATTAATAAAACTTCCTGGGGACAAAGGAATCTACAAGGGCCTCATTCAGGGGGAGGCTTAAAAATGGAAAGAAATGCCCTTAATGCAGACAAGTTGGTTGTAATTTTTGGTTGAGGATTATTTCTATTTCAAAACCTTTTTCCTGTTTATGAACATGAGGAACTGGGGGCAGATTTCTTCTTAGCCTGCGGATTTCAGTAAAATGTCTAAAATCTAGCCCAGAATTTCTCCACACCCCATTCACTACATCCTCACAGCCTGAAACTGTTTCTGGGGCTCTGCTTGCCCCGGCAGTCTCTCACAGAGGAAGCCAGCTGCCAGTGCCTAATCTGGCAATTAGTCTGATTCATTAATTAAACATTCACCACAGAAGAATCCACCTTCATACTTTTCCTCCAAACAGGATAGAAATTCTTTTTTATCCTATTAATCAGTAGTCTACAAAGTAGGGCCCAGGGTCTGACTCTGAAAGTTGTGAGATCTGGTTAGAAAGGTGGGTCACATCCCACTCTCTCCTTGAAAGCCAACAGACCCATCCTTTACCCATGACCCCCCAATGCACCTCTCCCACCCCAGTCAAGTTCCCAACAGAGAAAACATCTCTCCTATCGGGCACCCTCAGCAGTTGCTCAGGTATCAATGAGAACATTCTGTGCCCTTATCTCTACCCTCCACCCACAGCCTGTTCACCTCTTACTCCAACTGGACCATTTGTGGTGGGGGTGGTCTATGGTCAAGGGAGAATTCCACGTCTCCCCTTCTTGCTGTGGGTCAGTCAGACTGAGTTGGCCTGGATGGATTGCCACAGGTCATAGACTCTTTTCATCATCTTCCCCCCACAATTCCTTCCCTCTTCTAAGCTTCTCCATTACTGTGAAAGATACCACCATCCTCCCAGATATCCAGGCTCCCAGTATCAGCTTCCTCTTTGGTTCTCCATGCTCCTTCACGTTCAGTCCAACACACACACATTATACATACATATATACATACATATCTATATATACATGTACATACACACACATATATGCATATTCCCCTTTCCAGCACTCAGAGCTCCTCTCGTCCGGACCATTGGAACAGACTCCATGGAGCTTCCTATCTTCCTGCTCCAAGTCTCTTCCCACTCCAAACCATCCTTGAGTCAGTCATTAAATATTTTCCCCAACTTATCACGTGTACACAGGCTCCCCCGGCCCACCCCACATGCCCCCCTCAATAATCACAGCCATCGTTCATTTATGCTGAACCCTGAGGTGTTTGCGCCTCCCCAAGTGCCGTCTCATTAGATTCTGAAGGACTGTGGGAGGCAGGTGCCATGATTATCCCTGTCTTATAGACATGGAACCTGAGGCACAGAGAGGTGAAGAGTCACAGAGCTAGGATATATCTACGGCTGACCTCAGGTCTTCCTGACTCCGCGTCCACTGAGCCATCTTTGTTGTTTGACTGTTTCAGATACGTCCGACTCTTCATGACCCTGCTCGAGATTTTCTTGGCAGAGACGCTGGGGTGGTTTGCTATTTCCTTCTCCAGCTCATTTGACAGATGAGGAAACTGAGGCAAGCAGAGTTCAGTGACTTGCCTAGGGTCACACAGCTGGGAAGTGTCTGAGGTCAGATTTGAACTCAGGCCCTCCTACCCCCAGGCCCATCACTCTATCTATTGAGTCACTTTGTTGCTATCCATTGAACCATCTAACTGCTTAATAATAAGCTCCTATGGCCTATAGGATCAAATGTCATTTCATCTTTAACTTACTGTTTAAAAATTTTTTAATGTCTGTTTTAGAATATACACACATTTTAGTAGATTTATAACTAACTGGTGAAACAGGTTTACCTAGAGAGTGTTGGCTAGTGAATCCATGACAGTGTAAGACAAAAGAAAGAATTCTGGGTCTGGAGGCAAAGGTCCTGAATTAAAATCTTGACTCCTACTTACTCCTTGGATAAGCCCCTCTCTGGTCTCTGGTTTCTTCTTCTGTAAAACAGCATCCCAGAGCTCTGTGCTTGGTCCTGACTCTTTAGCATCCTCCTCAATAACTTGGACAAAGACTTCATGGCAGGCTTGTGGTTGCGAGGAGGAGCTCCTGCTCTCTGCACAATAAAGCCAGAACCGAGGGATTCTCAAAGGCCGGACTGTGACCTGTTGGGGCTTCTCTCCTGGAGAAGAGTGTGAGGGTGAGGGTGCTGACCCTCCCCTCTCTGGCTGTTTGTCAACACAGCCAGATTTTTCATTAAGCAGGTCATGAAGACGAGGGCTCAAAACATACAAGGCCAATGGAATGAGAGCCCTTACATTCTGAATGAATCTTTAATCACATTCAGGCTTCAAGGATGAAGTTCAAGCGGTGGCCAAGGGTCAATCCCAAGCACATACAATTAAGAAACCAGAAGAGACTAGAGTTGATGGGGAGCTGGGCATTCTGATGGGCTGCTGGAGTCTGCTGGAGGTTGTGCAATCCCCCGAACAAAGACTCCTTCTGTAGATGGATGGCTCAGAGGAGGATGGGGATGCTAACCCTCCCTGAAGCTGCCCTGTCTGCACATTGGAACCCCAGGCTTGCGACCTGGCGGGTGTCACTCCGCATCTTCTGAAGCCTTTGCTCTCTGGACAGGTGCACATGTCCACACCAAAGAAGTGGGGAGAGCTTTGCTATGCCAGGGCCTTGGGGAAGTGGCCACACTGAAGTGTTGGACATCTCAGACAGCAAAAAACAGTAAAGATCCTCAGCTGCCTGGGTGGTGGGGGGCGGGGGGAGGGGAACCGCAGGGAAGCCTTTTCAGTTTTCTTTGCAGGTGCACCCTCAGTCTTTAACCCTAGCACCTGGCACACAAGACATGCCTGATAAATGTTTGTTGACTGACTGACTGAAATGGATTCAATCAATATTGGGCATGTATGGCTCTGGTCCATCGCTGGGCTTAGGCATTCCTCCTTCTGTGGGTGTCCTGAGGAGAAGTTTTCTCCTCAAGCATCTCAGATGGTTAAGAACATGTTCCTCAGGAATCCAAGGAAGGGGAAGGAATTGAAGCACCAGGAAACCCAGCTCCTCCTGTTGAGGAGACAGGTGACCCCAGAGGAAGGAAGGCACCCCCAGGGTGAACCAGAGGGCAAGGCTTGGGGCAGTCCCATGGCCTCAGCCCTGCAGTACCTGGCTAGCCACTGTGCTAGAAATGAATGAAAGAACATTTATTAAATACTTACTGTGTACCAACTCACTGGCAGGTTTTTTTGAGTTCCCTTGGTTACTCTCAACCTGCTTTAGCCCTTGGGAAAGAGATAGACCCATTCTCCATCAAGGAACAATGACAGAGGTGATGTAATCCTGGCTCATGGTTTCAGAACCAGAGCAGGGATGGGAGAGAAGACTGTTTCTGAGAAGTTCCCAATCCACATAATGCGACCCCAGGCAGGAAATTCCTCCTGGTGCTGGGGAGCAGATTGTGGGGGAGGTGGCTGGAAAGTGGGAGTGACCTTGCTAGCACTTTCTTACCCTGGTGCTTTCCTACTCCCTCTTGTTAATGTTGATTATGTTCCCTTGGGATCCTGCAGCAGAGACAATAAAGAAGATTCACTTCTGGTCTTCTAAGGGTTGGATTGTTCTTGCTTTTTGGCTGGAATCATGACTTCATCTGGATAGAGCAGGGATCTTAATCTGGGTCTGTGAACTTGGTTTTAGAAATGTTTTGATGGCGATTTTAACTGAATCAGTGTCCCTGGTAATCCTATGTGTGTCATTTTGTGCATTTTAGAACATGATTCAGAGAAAGGTCCACAGGCTTTACCAGTCTGACTGCCCAAGGGGTACATTCTAAAAAAAAGTTTAAGAATCCCTCATGTAAGGGGGCTTCCTTTACCAGTGAGGTTCAGCACTACTTGCCCTGGAAAGGTCTGTCTTGCCCCTGCTCTACTTATCTCTCTAATTCCCCTTCCCCTCCCCCCTTCCCAGACTCTTTCTTTGCCCCGGTCTGGGCGTGTGCCTGTGTCTGTTCATCCGTCACTGACCAGTTCAGGTGAGAGTGAGCTACTAATGTTGGCTCTTTCTCCCACCCCCTCCTTGGCTGTACACCCAGATTATGGGGGAGATTTTCCCCCACCTCCCTTTCCCCTCCCCTGCCCCTCCCCACATCCAGTGTATTTTGTTTGCCTCCCTCTTTTCATTCTTATCTCAAGATCTTCTAGTCATAACAAGCACTCCTAGATTTTGCCTAATCAGATGCCCTGATTGAGGAGCAAAGGTTTTAGAGATCCAGCTTCTCTATTAGCTTCTCAATGGGGCTGCTCAGCTGACTAGTCTTTGGAGAAGCTACTCCATGACATTTCTGTGTGCTGGTCAACGTCTTCTCACCAGCCACAGGAGACCAGCAGGTGGCTCCTCTCAGGGACTTTGACCTAGCCTTTCTGTGGAACCATCAGGACAGGTGGTAAAGTATGATCCACGTGGCTTTAATTAAGTCATGATTTCCCTTGTCTCTGGTTCTCCCAAAGGTCTGATTACCAGCAGATAACCCTAGGAAACCCATCAGGGGTCATCCAGAGGCTCCCATCATCTAGGGAGGCTGGAGGAGGAGGTAGGATTGGCTGCAATCACTCCCTGATCCACTCATCTCTCTCCAACCTTCAGAATTTGGCATTGGCTTTTACCCCATCCTGAAATGCACTTACCTGTCAGCTCTGCCTCTCAAAATCTCTAATTTCTTCAAGATTCAGCTCAAGTATGTCCCTGGGAAGCCTTATGATCCTAAAATCATCCTTTTTGAGCTAGTATTTTTCTCTTCCATATGCACTGTTTCCTCCATTAGAGTGGAAGCCCCTGAGGGCAGTGACCGATGTGCTTTTCTGTGTATCTCCACATTCTGGTGTTCTTGGCTAGGAACCTGAGCACAAATGCCCTGAACCCCAGCACCCAGCACAATGTCTGGCTTGGAGGGAGCCCGCCCACATCATCAATGTTCCCATTGGCCGGTTCAGTCTTTCTTGCATGTTTGCTTGCTTATCATACCTGAGAATTATGGATTTGGAGGAAAACAAAGTTCTCTGCTCTCCCATCATTGCTGTTTACTATGGGCAAAGATGGTGTGAGAGCCCTTGGCCTTGGGCAGGAGTAGTGGGAGAGATGTGCTGGGGGACCCAAGGAGAAAACCTGGCTTTCTGGCAGATGACAGAGTGTCACCACTGAGAACCTGGCTAATCTCTCAGTCTCTCTCCCTGATTCCCTCCCTCAGCCATCAATTACATGGCTGCTCTAAGCATCAGCAGATTGGTAATTGAGAGCACATTTGGCACCATAAAGCCAGGTTCAGTTGGCAGGATAAATCTGTAAGAGTGTTGTAAAGGCTGCCCTTCCTCAGAAGGTGCCCTGAGCCTGCCTGGCAAAGCTGTGACTAACTTCCCAGAGCCTGTCAGACCTGGGTTATATTTAGATGAAGAGGGAGAGATTAATGAGTCAAAACTCATTAATGATGCAAATGAGGGTAAGGTACCCTTGGGGAAAGTTCGAAAAGACAGGAAGCTGGAACTGTTAAGTGCCAGACCTGGATCAAGAGTCCTTAAATGTGAGCCGAGATGAGTATGGAAATCTCGGCTCAAGTGGCTCCTACAGAAATGCAATGAAAAACAGAAGTATAAACGAAGGCCCTGAGACATTAACCAAGAAGCTGAAACTCACCCCTCACCACTCGGGAGCCCCAAAGCCAACAATCCGCCAGTGCTGGTTCCTGAAGCTCCTCCCCCCCCCACTTCACTCCCTTCCAATCCAGAAAGAGAGGAGAGGGGAGAGAAAACCTCCTATCTCCTGTCTCTGTCTCCTTGGCTGGTTCAGCTTGGTTCCCTCCCCTCAATCCCTTCTCCCTCCCTCTTGGGATGGGGGCGAAGGCAAGGGCTTCATGCTCCTATTCCCCCTGCCCTGGAGATTATAATACAGGCTCCAGGCAAGACATGCAGAAGGGCCTGGACTCCATTGGAAGATTCTCCATCTTTTAAAAAATACAGGCTTGGTAGTGAAAACAAATAAAACCAAATTTTAATTTATAAAATAAAATCAAGGCTGGTCTGACACCACTCCCCTGATGATTTTTCGTGAATCTCCAGTGCTGGACAAAGGCTGGCTCCATTGATACCTGGAGGAATTAGACTGCATGGAGCCTATACCAACACAGGCTTTAAAAATTACATGCCATGGAATCAAGCACACGTGTTTATATGAGGAGATGGTGATAAGAGGTGACATTTCTAAGGCGCCTACTATGTGGCACGGTGCTAAGTGCTTTATAGTTATTATCTCATCTGGGCCTCACAACCACAACTCCGGGAGGCCTGTGCTATTATTATATTCATTTTACAGATAAGAAAACTGAGGCAAACAGGTTACATGATTGCCCAAGGTCACACATTTAATAAGTGAACTCAGATTTTCCTGTCTCCAGGTCCTGGAGAATCCGAGACATGGTTTTCTTGACATGACAAACAGGCAGCCTGGGCTGAAGGAAGCCGAAGAAGTAATTTTTCTGGGCTCCTCTAGGATGCCAATAAGGGTCGTTTGTTAGACAGGGTGGGAGCCAGAGGCTGGGGGGGGCAGCCTCACATTCACAGTCCCAAAGGCTAGCACCCTCTTGCCTCTCTGACACCACCCAGGCCTCTGGCTCCATCTCAAAATCCTTCCTGAATGTTTTTCTCAAACCTCTCACTGGGCTGAAGAATCTCTCCACAGTCTGATGTTCTTGGCCAGGAACCTGAGCAAAAATGCCCCGTCCCCAGGAACCTAGCTAAGCATGAGCCTAGGTGGCTGGGAGAGGGAAGAAGGACCGGACCCAGACACAATGTTACACTTCTTTCTTAATGATCATTCTTTGTTTCCAAATACCTTACTCTCCACACTTAGAAACCAGGGAGTCCTCGAGGACTAGTCGTAGTAGCTATGAGTTCTCTTGGACACTATCAGTCCATGGCTCCCACTTTCCATGTTGGATGTCTCCAATGAGCCACACTGCCATACTCCTTGTCTACGGCTTCTGCTTAACGGCTGTTTTCCTCAGGATTTACCTGGTTAGATGAATTAAATGGACAATTATTTTTCATCTGGATTCTCCAGTCAAGCCACTGAAAACCATCAAATTTCTGGGACACAAAAACATCAACATTCCTGGCCATTTCTTGAGTGTTTTTTTGTTTTGTTTTGGTTTGGTTTCATTGTTAATGAAAATGATTCAGATTCCGTGGAAAAACCACAATGGGTGTGAAATGCTTAGGTAGAAACCTGAAGCTGCTTTTAAAAATCTTTTTAAAGGTATTTTAAAATGACTATATAGCCTTCCAAGTCTCTGTCCTCATTTTGAAGAGACTCCTAAAACCCCATCTGTTCTGGAAGGCGTTCCAGCTACAGGAACCTTGGAAGGCAGCTTCATCTTCATAATGATTTGAACTTTCTGATCAGCCCACACCCCTGGATCCTTGGGAGAAGGAAGCCTGCCCTCCAAGGAGGTCATTTTTCTCCTCTCTCTTGAAGAGAGCTTGACCTAATGCATAAAAACATGCATAGTGAAGATGGGAGTAAAAATTAAGCAGCCAACAGGGGCCGGTCTGAGGCAGGAAGATCAAAAGGAGGAAGTTGGCTTGGAATTCCCTCCAGACCTTTTTATTTTATTTTTAAAGCATCTTTCTCTTTTTTTCACCACCCTCTCCCCTATCTATCCCTGGAACCTTACACTAGCCGTCTCTCCCAATGCTCTCTCCCCATGCATAGGTGGATGAATGAGTAGACAGATAGATGAATGGATAGACAGACAAATGCACACACGTATAAATAGATGAAGAGATGGATGGATAGAAAGATGGATGGATGGATAGATTAATGGATGGGTAGAAGGACAGATATATAGATAGATGAATAGATGGATGAGTAGGTGGATGATAAAAAGATAGATAGATGGACAGATGGATGGATAGGCTGATGAATGAATGGATAGATAGAAACATAGATAAATAGCTGGTTGGATAGAAAGATAAATGGACAGATGGATAGATAAGCAGATGGATAGACAGACAGACACAGATGAATGAATGGATGGATGGAGGGAGGGATGGATAGATGGATGGATGGATGATGGATGGAGGGATGGATGATGGATGGAGGGATGGATGGATGGGCAGACGGATGGACAGAGGGATGGATGGACGGAGGGATGGATGGATGAATGGATGGATGGATGGAGGGAAGGAGGGAAGTAGGGATGGATGGGTGGATGGATGGAGGGAGGGATGGAGAGACAGGTAAAGAATAGTTAACATTTATAAAGTGCCTACTGTATGCTAAGCACTTTACAATCATGACCTCATTGGATTCTCACAACAACCCTGGGAGGTTGTGCTGCTGTTTAAAATAAAGACAAAGTTTACACAAAGTACTGGAGGGGTAGGGAGATAATAGTAGTGGTTTAGAGGATCAGGGCAGGTTTCCTGGAGGTGGTTCTTGGGGTGAGCTTTGAAGGAAACCAAAGATTCTAAGAGGGGGAGGTGAGGAGGGAGGGCATCCCAGGCATGGGGAATAGCTTGGCCAAAGGCACAGAGATGGGAGATGGAGAGTAAAGTATGAAGAACAGCAAATAGGTCAGTGTGACTAGACTGTAGCATGCCTGAAGAGGAGTAATATGTAATTAGTGTATGACGGTAGCCTGGAGCCATATTTGGAAGGGCTCTACATGATAAACAGAGTAGTTTGTGTTTGATCCTAGGAATAATTGGGGGCCACTGGAGTCTGATGAATGGGAGAATCAGACCTGCTCTTTTGGGAAATCATATTAGCCACTGTGGGGTTTGAAGAGGAAGAGACTTACAGCAGGAGAAACAAGTCCAGAGGCGACAAGGGTATGAATGGGGGTGGCAGAGGTAGGGGGGAGCAGAGGACCCTGCTAGAGAAACTGGGGAGGCAAGTGGCATTCTCCAAGGGGCCTTTTCAGTCCTGGGCAAGGGAGTCTAGGAGAAACAGGCACCCAGTGGAGCTGGCCTATTAAAGGCTGATTATGGTGTCATTTATTGGCTCCCAAATAACGTTCGCCTTTTTTTGCAGAAACTTGGAAATACTTAGTCCGAAGACAATTGTAATGTCCAAGGATCATTACAGTGTCTCTCTGCACCTCCCTCCCCGTCCCTGCCCAGGTTCAGGGGGACTTACTGGGCCCCGATCACACCAGCAGAACAAATCCTGACCTTGGGTCCCGGCGCTAGCTCCACCATTGGCAAGCTCAGTGATCTTGGACCAACCGGATATTTTCTCTGAGTCTGAGTTTCATCCTTTGCCAAGGTGAGGTTCTTGTGCCTTCCCTGCCCTTGCAGGATTGTTGTAAAGGTCGCATGAAAGCGGCACGAAGCCCTTTGTAAATTGCAAGGCCATACAAATGGAGTAAGTCATTATTCTTAATAAGAACAAATGTTACTTCAGTGATTTCATTAAACTGCGTTGGTAGGGGTCTATTCTCCTCCCTGGCTGAATAGGACCCCACTTCAATTTCTGCCCAAGATAACACCTCATATGTATGACCATTAGAAGGCAAGGATTGAGGGGCGGCTAGGTGGTGCAATGAATAGAGCACCTGCCCTGGAGTCAGGAGGACCTGAGTTCAAATCCGGCCTCAGACACTTAACACAAAACTAGCCGTGTGACCTTGGGCAAGTCACTTAACCCAATTACCCTACCTTCCGCCTCCAATTACCCTACCTTCCCCCTCCAATTACCCTACCTTCCCCTTCTTCCCTTTGCAAAAAGCAAAAAAACAAAAACAGGATTGTTTCATTCCTCATCTTTCTATCTCTAGCAACTGGCACAGTATGAGGTATATAGTAGGCACTTATTACTTGTTTATCGAGTGATGATCTCTTTGAGTCTCAAGTTCCTCATCTGGAAGATGAGGGGAAAGGTTGGACCCATCGTCTCCAAGGTCCAGCTCCGCGGTCCTATCACTTAGACTTCATAGCAGACAAGGCCTGTGGTAAATCTTGGATGGTTCTTTCAGGCCTCAGGAAAACCTGCCAAGAGTGATGGGTTTTTAAACAAGTTAGAGAGATGTATGACAGGAACAGGCTTGTTGTGCAATGGGAGTGAGGGATCGCTGATACTCCATGTGCTACCTTGGTACCCATGCTCTGCCCCCAGGAGGTTGGGCGAGCCCCCAGCAGTGCATTTATGGGGAGACACATAGCAGAGTCAAAGAGAATGGATGAGCAGGGATGGGCTGCAATCTGCATTCTGGAGGAAATACTCACATTGATACCATCAAAGATCCGTTAAATTCTTAAAGCGAGTCTGACTTTCTGAAGGTTTTGAACTCCCTGCTGGGTTTATACCACGTTGCCGAGCACCTTCCACTGTGGTTTATGAGGTCAAGGGATCCTGGGTCTAGAGCTGAAAAGAACTTGACGGGTTTGGCCCCCAAGTCCAACCTGCTTGTCATAGAGATGAGGACACAGAGGGGCAGAGAGGGGGAGTGCATAGCCTGGGGTCACCCGGGTGGAAGATAGAAGCATTTGCATTGTCCTGTATGGTCTCTTTTGCATGACTGATTGATGAATGATGCTAGTTATTTGAACATAAAACCAAGTGTTCAAATATATCCCTAAGCATGACTACACATTGTAGCTGCCCAATGGCAGGCCGGGAGCAGCCCTAGATTAACGGGTCATTCATGGTTGGGGGGTGGGGTGGGGGGACCCCCAGCTCTCTCTTTCCAGGGTGGGTCTTGAGCCCTTAAACGGCTCTTAGTTTCCTCTGTTTGAGCCTCATGGAGATCGCTGAGGGCTCTGGAAGGGAGAGTGATTGTGGACACAGAAGACGATCATGGGGTCACAGAACTGGAGGGGTTGACTTCCTAGCCTGCAGATTTCCAGGGGATTCTACACGTGAGCAGAGGGGCAAACATCAGGATGTCTGCCCCAGGCACTCTTAAGAGAGACATCTAGGCTGCTGGACAATGCTTGACCCTCTGCTCCCTCTAACAACCAGGTTCTGGCCCCAGTCCCTGAGGACACAACTTCATGGTTGCATTCTCCAGGGACAGACAAGACAGGAAGCAGTCTCCACTTCCCCGAGGGTCAATGAGGAGGCTGGTCAGGAAAATGCCACTGAGTCTGGCATTAGCCCAGAGATCAGTGTTTGAAAACAAAGGTGAAAAAGTAATGGGGGCTGCTGGGTGTCAAGAAGCGGGCACCCTTTGGTCTTGGTACCAATTAGTTCCCTGCCCAGGCTTTGGTCTCAGTGCCACTGATGGCTTTGTTACAAGTTTATAACACTCATCTTCTTGCCAGGCTGTGCTCTCATTCCTTATTTCCCCGAAAAGCTTTGCTAATTCCTCTGAACTGAGGGGCAGAGTGCAGTATCACACACCCAAGAGGGGGCCTAGTGAGTCTGTCCCTCTTGGGGAGAAAAGAGGAATTCCAAATCACTAGTAAAAACAGACCCCTTATTTTAAAAGAAAAATGGGAGGGGCAGCTAGGTGGAGCAGTGAATAGAGCACCAGCCCTGGAGTCAGGAGGACCTGAGTTCAAATTCAGCCTCAGACACTTGACACACTTACTAGCCGTGTGACTTTGGGCAAGTCACTTAACCCAAATTGCCCTCCAAAAAGCAAAAAAAAAGGGGAGACGCTAATGGGATGGAAGTCAATGCCCCTCTCCCTTTTTAAATGCCTTTCCAAAGGCCCTGGAGACAGACAGAACGGTGAGGGGCCAGGTTGAATTTCCCAGAGTTCAATGGTCGTCTGGTAGCCATCCCTTGGTGCCAGGCTGGGCAAAGGTGGAAAGGGAAATAATGGGGCTCCCAGTGTGTCTCCATCCACCACTGCTTTGGGCTGATGGGAGAAGCAACTGAAACCATCTGGATAAGAGGGTTAGAACTAGCAAAGCGCTCAACGAATGTGGGACAGGGTTGTGATGGAAGCCAGGAATTGTTGGGAGGAAGAAAATGAGCTGTTCCCCTGAAACTCTGAGAAATGCATCTCTCACATTTTCCTGCATATGTGGGGGTACAAGAGCATGCTGGTATAGGGGCCTGGCACATATAGGCACTCCACCATATGTCTGAGGAGACTGAATCCTCCCCGAAAGATGGGTCAAGTACTTTGTCTGCAGAATCTCCTGCCTCTCCCTGCCCGGCTCCTCACTCCGTTCTGCCCCCTCCTCTATTCCCCAGTCCCAGAGCCAGATATCCAGCTCCAGATGGTGCCTTTGTCCAGGCCTCTCCCCACTTCTCCTCCTCATTCCTACTGACATCTATCCTTGCCTCTGCCTCTCAGAATGTGCAACGTCCTTCAAGCTCAGAGGTGCCACCATCTGGAAGGGATCGCTGGACCCCCCAAGGACTCCGTGCACAGATTTGGGGGGTATGTGTAATTTTTTAAAATTCAATTTTGATAACCATGTTTTGGTATATTTGGCTTCCTTTTAATGCAAAATATTTTATTTTATGCATTTAGAAACACAAGTCTGAGAAGGGAGTGGGGTGTCCACTAAACCACTATCTTTTTCTGACAAACCAGGATCTTACCAAGTTGTATCCCTCCTGTACTTGTGAAGTTTGTTCTTTGAGCCCAGCTCTCAGACTTTACATTTATTCCTATTCCGTACCATCTTGTTAGACCTGGGCTCTCCTTTCTGATTCTGACAGCAGGGAATTAGCCCATTAATATTCTTTTCCTCCTTCATTCCACTTTAAAGGGTGACAAGTGCCACTTGACAGTGAGCTTTTACCCAGGTCACTGATAAAGGCTTCCTTTCAAGGTGACCTCAATCCTGGAACGACTATTTTTCAGGGTCCAGTCAATTGTCTAGCTCTAAACCCATCTGATTATACCATCATCCAGCCCAGATTTCTGTCCTTTCTGCACTTGCAGTATCTGATACTTTGCCAAATGCTTTGCTAAAATCTAGGCCAACAACAGCTCCCATGCTCCCCTAAGAAGTTTAACAGCTGTGAGGTGAGTGGGGCATCACCTGTACTTAATTCAGCTTTGCTGGCTCTGTGTTAATCTTTCTACCTCTATCAGATGTCCAGGAAACATCCCTTCAATGATACATCCTAAAATTTTCCCAGTGGCTCACTTTCCCATATTCTTACTCATTCTTGAAAATCGGTCTCCAACCTTTGCCCTTCTCCTGGTCCATGACACCTCTGCCATGGTCGTTCTGTATCCTGGGATTGAGGTCGTCTGGACCTATTGACCCAAACCAATCAAAGGCTGCTGGGTATCTCTTGTTATCTCCTTACTTATCTTGCATTGTGGATGCCTCTTCCTTGGATTTGTTATGCCCTTTCCAGCACAAAGACCTTGGTTAAAAAAAAAAACAAAACCAAAACCAAAAAACCAAACTAGTAACACAGGAACCTAATGGTTCTGCCATCTTGCCATCCATTCTCATCATTCCAGCCCTTTGGACAGGGCAGCGAGAGGACCTCCTTTGAGTCCTCTTTTCTCCAAGTCCCCTTCATCTTCCTTCCAAGGTTTAGTCAGGTAGTGCCTCCTCTGTGAAGCATTCCCTGATCACCCCAATGATAAGAATCCTTGCCTCCTGACATCACCGGAGCACTCTGTGATGAACCATTTCCATCCCTTTCCCAGACCACCTTGTGTTATACTCATTTGTGTGTGTTTGTGTTGCATTGCTCCCATAGAATGTGAGCTCTTGTAAGGGTTTTTACATTTGTGTCTCCTGTGCCCACCACAGTGCCTGGTGCATAGTAGGTATTTAATGGAGAATTCTTGAGTCGAATTAAAGTCAGCCACTGGCCAGAGTAGCAAGCACAAGGTGGTAAGAAGAATTTCACTAGAGAGGCCAAGTCATTGACAGAAGGCAATGCCAGAGAAGGGGATAAGTACCAAGTCTCACTGGCTCGCAGAAATGTCTGGAGTGTGGGATGGGACAGAAACAGAGTCAATTAACACTGTTAATACAAAGATGTCCATTTGACCTCTTGGCTTCACTGAATCAGTTGGGTGGGACCCATGACTCCAGTATGGTTCTAGAAGGATCTCTTGCTTTCAAAGTCCCTTCCGAGGTTCAGAGTAAGTCTATGACTAGAAGGTTCCTCAGAGCACAGAAGATCTGGACCCATCAAGGCCTTAGGACTGAGAGGTGGAAGGGACTCAAAAACCATTGCACCTCTCCCCCCCAGTTTTGCAGATGAAGAAACTGAGGCTTAGAAAGGAGAAGTGACCCATCAATGGACATTTGAGTTGATAGTGCCAGGACTGGCATTTAAACTTCTGTAATTAGTGTTTGTAAAATGACTGGATGAGTCACCGTGCTCACCTTTCGCTTCTTTCCCATTGATCTGGGGCCTTTGTGGACAGGCTAATAGAAGGACGGTCATCTGGTCATCTCCAGGATGGTCATTTGGCCAGCATGATTTCTGACAGGGTCTCCTACATAGATCTGCATTCATTTTCATGCCTGTGGTGTAGTCTAATAAAGTATCCTGCACTTGTTTAAAGGACTTACTCCACTGCCTTGTCAGAAGTCACAGACTCCTGGTAAGATTCTGTCTGGATGTTGGAATCTGGACTCTTCAGGGAAGAAGCTGAGGTGTCTGGGGATAGTTTCTCTGGGCCCTGATCCTAAGGCTGGCTGGCCCCCCCGCTAGGTATAATTCAGTCCCCACCGATGGCAATGGCAAAATAAGGTCACCAAAACACCAGTACATGACTAAGCTCTGCCTCCAGGACATTCGACATGGTGCCCATCACCTGTCTGTCCCCAGGGAACTCTTCTGCTCCTGGATTGGCAGGGGGCATTGAGCCTGGCCAATCACACAGCTTCAGGGTGGAACAAATGATTATTAATAACCAATGACTTGGGAAGATTCAAATTTCCCCTTTTTCTCTATTCTCATTTCAAGACTACAGTTTCTGAAGGTTGAACTCACCTTCCTCTATTTGAACTCATCCGACCTTATAAGAAATCTCTAGTCTAAGGAGAATTCCATTCACTCAAGCTTGGGTGTCTAGCTGGCTAAAGCCTTGAGGAGATTTGGGCAGAGAGACAGTCTCTGTCCAAAGATGACACAAAGTCTCTCTCATTGCAGTAAGCCCTCTTCTCTTGTTAACATCCACCTCTCATTAACTGCTAACCCATCAGAGATGACCGCCATCTCTTAGAACATACTTCTTCTAAAGAGCATATAAACCAGTGGTGGGGAATCTGCAGCCTCGAGGCCACATATGGCCTTCTAGGTCCTCAAGTGTGGACTTCTGACTGAATCCAAACTTCACAGAACCAACCCTGAGACTGTATGTTCCCCACTCCTGAATTATAAACCTTGAGCCCATGGCCAGGACTGTCTTTGGTCTAAGAAGGAGATGGCCAAATGACCATCCTTCCATTAAAGTGCTGGCATTATTATTAAAGTGACTAAGTTACCCTGAAGTGATGTCTCTCTCACTTTTTTAATCACCACATGGGAGGGGGGTCAGAGGGCTCTGTCTCTCGGGAAGTGGTTTGGGGGCCAGGTTCTCTCTTTTATATTTCTCACCTTTCTCCTCTCTTCCTAATGCAAGCTGGGCTATTCTTCACTCAGGTCATTGGGAATGAATGACTCATTGTGTGTCTTCATCCTACACTGATGTTTGACCATGTAACCCCAGCTTGGATGCAGCTGGTCTAGCTCCAGAGGATTCAGGCTCTCTCCATGGTCCTAAGGAAGACACTGGCTCCCCAGCTCATCACCACTCAGATTTTATTACACAGCAAGTAGGAGAAGGGAATGTTATTCTCAGGGAAATGTTTGGAATGGAAATAATTAAAAAAGCCATCCTCCAAAAAGTACACACATTAATGTATATCTTCTCTTCATTAAATATATATCTGTTTGGCAAAAAATGTTAGACTCTTTTGTACAAAACAAAAACAAAAACCCTCGCAAATTTCTAACACTCAGAACAATTACAGCAATGTAAACCAGGATGTCTGGTGGCTCCACCAGTGCTGGGGAACCCAAGGCGAAGCAAGAGCCCTCGCCTGAGGAAGGGGATACTGAGCCCCTGGGGAGGGGGGAGGCGGGTGTCCAAAGCCAGGGTGAGAGGGAGGCATTCAGGGTTAGTGACTCTTCATGTGCATGAGTGCATGCACGTGTGTGTGTGTGTGTGTGTGTGTGTGTGTGAGAGAGAGAGAGAGAGAGACAGAGAGAGAGAGAGAGAGAGACAGAGAGAGAGACAGAGAGAGAGAGAGACAGAGAGAGAGACAGAGAGAGAGACAGAGAGAGACAGAGACAGAGGAAGGGGAGGAGAGAAAGACAAATCAAATGGACACAGGGAAAAGGAACACAGAAAACACAGAAAAGAAAAAAGAAGGAAATACAGACACAAAATAAGGGGGGACAGAAGAAGAGAGAGGAAAAGAGAGAGGAAAGGAGACAGATAGGGAAAGAGGGAGGAGAGGTGGGAGGGAGAAAGAGGAGGAGGAGGAAGAGGAGGAGGAAGAAGAAGAAGAAGAAGAAGAAGAAGAAGAAGAAGAAGAAGAAGAAGAAGAATGGGAGGAGGAGGAGAAGGAGGAGGGACAAAGAAGATAGGGAGAGCGGGAAAGAGAGAAGGAGGAAAGGTAAAAGAGATGAAAAAGAGGAGGAAGAGGAAGGGAGAGACCACAGCTAGGGGCTGAATAATTTGTGCTTTGAGTTAATAAACTAGGAGAAAGCAGGGGAAAGGCGGAAGGGGAGTCTAGAATCCATTGGAAAGAAGACAGCAAGAACCGAAGGCTTGGAGCAGGGACAGCCAGAAGTCTAAGGGCATGAATTCAGCACTCTCATCCTTTGGGAGACCAAACTGTAGTGGAGCCCTGGGGATGGATGGAAGTCCTCCTTCTGGTCTTTGAGGTTTGAAGGGAGAAGAGAGAGGAGGAAGGGGAGGGGAGGAGGCAGGAATGGTGGGAAGATGGGACACTGGGGAAGACTGGAGTCACAAACGGTCCTCAGCTCCCCCGGGTCCTCGCCCTGGTTGTTCTTCTTGGGAGCAGTGGTTGCTCTCCTCCCTCCGCTGCTGCTTCCAGGCCCACTCCTCAGCCAGTCTACTTTGGGCCATTTGACTGGAAGGTGGGCAGGCGGCAGGCGGATAGGCTCTTGCAACCCTAGAACCCAAGGCCAGTCCCTTCACTGTTCTCAGTGGCAATGGTGGGACTTTGCTTTATCCCATGCTTGGGCTGCAGCAGTGAGAAGGTAAGTATAGCATTGTAGTCTCTGAAAATGATCGGCTCATCGATCAATTGCTGATTGGCACAGAGGGTGGGGGGAGGGAGAGAGGAAGAGCAGAGGGACATGTTGGGTGGAGGTGAGAGGCGGAAGATTTGGGGGTCCTGGCCATCACCCCAAGGGGACCCCAAGTGTGTTCTCACTCATATTTCCAGTTATCGCAGCTCTATTTTGAGTTCAGCAGGGGCTCTGGGGTGGGCAGGGTTAGGGGCCAGAGGCGCCCTCAGTTACAGTCATAGACAAAGTCATAGTTGCTGGGCTCCTTGGGGATGGGGGGAGGCGCGTCGGGGATCTGAATGTTCTCCAGGTCAAGGAGGCGAAGCTTGATCTCCATGCTGAGCAGGGTGTCCAGGTCATTGCGGGTGAGGTCACTCAGCATGTCCTTGCCCAGGAGGGCATTGAGCCCATCTGTCCAGATGCAATACTGTAAGCAAGGGAGAAGAAAGAGCGGCTTGTGTTAGCACTTCAAGACCAGCCCACTGACCCACCCACCAAAGAAAATGTCTGGAGAAAAGGGGCAACAGCCATCTGGGCCAGAAACATTCCAGGGAGTTCTTTTAGAAGATGCTGGGATTAGGGACCCAAAGATATTAGGAACAAGAACAGCCAGTGTGGTCCCACCTCAGGCGTGAGAGCACTTTACATACTCAGGCTCAGACAATAGTGTCTTAGGCAGGTACACCTTGTATCTTGACAGATGAAGAAACCCAGGCCAGAGAGGAGATGAAAATGGCCAGGGCTGCCCAGCTAGTGAGTGTCAGGGGTGGGATTCGAATGCAAGACCTCCAATTTCAATATAGATTGATCGATAGATAGAGATATACACAATACAACATACACGTACAAACTGCAATACAGACAAACAGAGGTTTTGTGAATGTGTGGATGCGCACATAAATAAATACATGCATAGTCACACATAACACCTATGTGCACAGAAGTTTATGTATGTGTGGGCACACACATGCACATCTACACACTCAATGCCTATGTGTACAGATGTGTTCATGCACGTATAGACAGGTGCAAAGTCATATGTGTGCCTGCAGATAGGTTTGTGGATGTATGGATACATGTGACTACAATTTATACATGTACACACATGTATGTAGATGTATAAAACAGTTACACACGCACATGCATACATGCATATATAAATAAAACTAAAATGGATGCATAAATAATCACACACATGCACTTATATACAAAGTATAAATAGCTAAAATGCATCTCTAAACACACACATACTTGCATACATGTACACCTATGCACACATAACATGACATGAGACCAAAACATAGACACCCATAGACACGCGCAGATGCGCTACACAGATTTACACTTACGTGGATAATTAAATAAAAACCAGAATATCTAGAGATCCACACGCACATTTGTATGTAACATATAACTCAATAAAACCTAAAGCCTATCGAAACCATACATGATACACAGGCGTGTGCACATTGTATGCACTGTGTGTAACTAAATAAACATCTGAAGAAAATCCCAGACGTATAAAATAGAGAACTAGGCCCCGGCTTCCTTGATGCACTTTGTGCCAAGAGTATTTTTACAGAGGACACCGAGGCTCCCCGGCCACCCCTGCCGTCAGAACTCTGTTTATGGCTTATGAGCCAGAGTCAGGGCTGGGTCTCCAACTCAGGGCTCCTAAGTGTTAAGCCCCGAATGAAGGATCTTTCCTGTAGGCAGAACCACAGGCTCTCTCAACTGGATGCTGTTGTCTAATCTGGCCCTGAGGTCTACCTTCCACCCTCCATAGCCTGGAGACAAGCCTTGAAGCCCCCCTGCCCCTTCAATGACATCAGGCCTAACTTTTGTCTTTTTGGAGCTTCCTTCCCGGGCCCTGAGTTCAGGTCCAGAAGAACAGGCCAGTTGCCTTCTATATGGCAGGCCTGCCAGAGCCATCATGACCCTGGCTCTCCTGACTGCTCCCCTCAGGGTCCTGGTCCAGCCTCTGACTGATCAAAGGCTGTGCGTGGAGCTGCCTCCCAGCTTCCCATGGACAACGCCTGGATCCATAGCTGGCTGTGTCTACAGAAGGGCCAAGTTTTATCCCCTCTCTTAAGGAAATGTCAAGTGAGAGGGAATGAGCTTAAGCCTCATTCTAAATTCAGGGCTTATCTTTCCTCTCTTTTCATGAGGCACCATCTCATTCAGAAGCTACCACATGGGAAGAGCATGCAGAACAACAGTGCAGTGAGCTGAGACAGCTCCAGGGCCTCCATAGAGGGACAGAGAGGTCTGCCCCAACAGCTTGGGCAGTAGGGATGAAGGACGGGGGCCTTCCTGCTCCCAGTGTTTATGTGTCTGGGACAGGGGAGTCCCTGCCCTCTCCCCACTCCCACTCCCAATGCCAGAATGCCCATTCCTTGAGGGAAAGGACTGTCTTCCCCTCCCCACATGCCTAGTACATAGCAGAAACCTCTTTTTTCAGTTTATATGTCTGTGCATATTGGCTGACTGATAGATTCATCAGGAAATTGGGCTCTGGTTAGCAAGGGAAGTGGGAGGGACACTGCCTTGGAGTGGAGAGAGGTCTGATCCATCACTCACTGGAGACCAGGAGTAGGGTTCTTCTTGGAGGTGCTGGCTGGGCGTCAGTTTGCCCTGGTGGAAGGGTCACTCTGGCAGCTCCTACTTCCCAGGACTGTTAGGAGAGAGCTCCAGGAGGCTGAGCGGTCCCTGCTACTAGCAATTCTCTCTCCCCAACGCCTTTGCTGAGGTTTCATGCTGATGGGTGGGTTTTAAATATAGCTCCCAGCATGTTTTAACAGGGAGAAACAAATTATATATGTGGCAAAATGTCAAGAAGGAGGAATAAAGGAAACTTGAATATAAAATTCTGACAGCACAGATAGTCTCAAACTTTAAAAAAAAAAGTCTCCATGGTTTTTTTTTTCTTTTGGCAAAATTCATTGCTTTAAATGATTTGTAAAGAAGAAAACTGAAGACATGAGAAGGGTTTAATTTTGGAAATTCTGAAATAAATTCTGAGGATTAACCACAAGCCCCAGAACTGCCTCCCCACGCAGCGGAGCCTCGGTGCTGAGAATGGAGGGAAAACCTGGGAGGAGGCCATCGCCTTCCTCTCACTGGGCCCATCTCCCCAGAGCCAGGCTGGCAGTCCATCTCTGGGTGCTGTTCTTGGGGAGGGGTCTGGGTGTCTGTGATTCTCTGGATTCTGAGCATTGGAGTCAGGGAGGCTGGAATTTGCCTCAAATCAGGCAGCCAGATAAATCCTGTTCATATTATCAGGCTTCTTTTCTCCACTTGGAATTAATCAAAAACATTTCTTAAGCACTTATGGGCTAACGACTGTGCGTCCAAACAAAGGCAAACCCTCCAAAAGCAACTTCCAAAGGTCCGCAAAGGTAATCATGGTCCCTGCCTTCAATGAGCTTATGCTTTATAGTGGCAGGAATGTTTATAACACTATCACCAGCTGGACAGTTTATCAAAAGCCAGCCATAGAATGGACAGACAGCTGGCCTTGGAGTCAGGACGACCTGAAGTCAAATCCAGCTGCAGGGTGGCACGAGCTGCGTGGTCCTGGACAAGTCCCTTGATCTGCCTGCCTCAGTTTCCCCATCTGTAAAGCGGCAATAATAATAGGGCCTACTTTACAGGTCCTTGTGGGGATCAGATGAGAAGCAGTATATGAAATGTTGGCAAACCTTAAGAGGCTATTTTATTACTGCAGGAGATTAGACTGTAAGACACTGGAGGCCCCTCTGACCGTGTCTGAAGCATCAAAGTTCCTGCTTTCCTTCCTTGGGACATGTGTTTCTTTCCCTTTGTATCCCACCCCCTTTCTTCTGGGGACGACTCAGGGTTTCCCTGGGAAGTGGTTCCAGTGCGAGCAGCCCTTACCTCGTGCTTATCAGGAGCAATGAAATTGAGCTGACAGTTTGAGTCATACAGGATGGAGAAGGCGAGCTCCAGAACTTCCTAGAACGACACGGGGGGAGGGAGTCATCAGCCCGGTCACTGTGCAGGATGTGGGGTAGGTGCAAGGGGGGAGGACAGAGTCAGGATGGGTGTGGGGGAGGGACAGGACAGAGAAGGGCAAGGGGAGGGATGTGGCTCATCATATCAGAGTCCTCCTTCCCAGAGTCTCTCCCCTCAGCTCTAGACCTCCCAGGGGCATCCACACCACCCATTGCCATCCTCAGGGAAGATGCATCAGATGCATTGAGGCAGGACCTGGTTCCAGTGAGCTCCACACCCTTTGGGGGCTTCTGGGTGGTTTCTTCTCTTGTAAGGACCTTTTGGGAAATTCCCAAGGCCAGGGACTAAGGTTGTAGGAATATGGGAAGTTGGAGGTGGACAAGACTTCTGTGAAGGTCTTTAATACAACTGCCTCATAGAAAAAAGAGGGGACGCTGAAGAAACTGCAGTAGGAGTAAAGGCCTGGCCAAGGTTATCAGTAGAAGGGCTTGGATTCGACCCTGAGCTTTCTGACTTCTAAGTGAGTGCACCTGTGCTGGAAGCAGCACGATGGACTGGGCAGTCATGGAAGATTGTAGAGGGCCAGCACTGGAGTCAAGACCAGTGTTCAGATCCTGCCATTGCCCTATAATTGCTGTTCACTGTGAGCAAGTCACAGAATTTGAGGGTTGGGAGGGACCCCAGCATCCTCCTGGTCCAGTCCATACTTGTAAGTAATCCCTGCACTAACAGACAAGCTGCCTGAAGTCTTTGCCTGGAGAAACCCCAGGCGCCCCATCCCCTTGAAGATGGTATTTACTGCCTGACGAGAGCCTCAGTGGGCCCCTTCACACCTTCCTCCCGCTGGTTTCACTTCTGTTCCCTAGGGTCGGAAGCCCACTCTGATCTCTTGGCCACACCACAGCCTTCAGAGTCCTTGAAGAGTGTGGCTCTACTTCCCGTCTTCTCTGGTCCCTTCTCTGGTCACAGATAAACCCCCTCAGCTCTTTCAGACAATAATCTCATTGCACAAAAGCAGTCCTTCACTGTCCTGTCTGCCTTTCCCTGAACACCCTTATTCTTAAAGAGTGATGAGGGTCTTTCAGGCGAGTAATGAGCAAAGAACAGTGTGTGTGTGTGTGTGTGTGTGTGTGTGTGTGTGTGTGTGTGTAAGAGAGAGAGAGAGAGAGAGAGAGAGAGAGAGAGAGAGAGGATAAGGCAGGGAGAGAGGGAGGGAGAGAATGAGAGAAGGAGATGCAGAAGTCTGGACCATGGAAGCCCTCTATCAGCCCTCTATGCCAGGCTTATAATTTATTCCTCAGTCCCTTATCCACTTTCTGACTATTAGGCTCCAAAGACAAAGTTGTTTGCCTTCTGGGAGCAGACACCTCTAGGACTCAAAGTGACAGATGAGTTAACAGTTGATGTCAGAGGAGGGTGTTGCCCACTCCAGTCGTTCCATACCCAGTACAGATGAGGACACTGCAGAGCTGATCCAACAGGAGGAGGGACTGAGGAAGAAGTTGAGAGCCATGGTCCCTCCTGAAGCAGCTGCCTCTTTTCCTCTTGTTCTTGGGGTGTTCTCTATCTCCCCATAAGTGTGTCTCCCTCATTCCAAGATGACAACCCTAAGCCCTGGAACAGTGTGCCTCATGTACCCCTGCCCAGATTGTGCCAGCTCATTCCAGTGGTGCCTGGTTAATGGCTGAGTTGACAAAGAACAGACACATTCACCAACCACTCAGGCTACCTTTCCCCAACTCTCATTTTTAGGCCCTTCAATTTCTCCTAAGAAGTCTTCGGTCCCAACCTGCCTATGTCCACATTCTTCCCATTAGGAATGAAGTTCTTGCTGGACCCTTCCTGAACTGCCCCCTTCAGCATGGAGGGGATTTCAGGCTCCTGAGGCTACTGCCAAAGGGGCTTTGAGGGCAAACCCCATCCATGACTGATGGATGCTCAGTGCCGGGTTAGCTGAAGGGGGTTGGATGAGTCTTTTGGTCACAATAAGACAACCTGTCCTCACACAGAGAATGGGATAGATAGATAAAAAGTCCACCCTCTTCTCTTTTCCCTCCAAAGGATCTTCCACTCTCCATCCATCCCAGGCTGTTTATTCAGACGAATGATCTTATGGGTACTTGTTTGGGATTCATGATGTCATTGGGTGGGGGGCTCACTCCCCAGTATAGGACATGGCCCCGTCTCCATGTCTCACCCTGGGATTTGGTCCCTGTCTTTCCATATTCCTGCATGGAGGAACTTCTTAATGTACAGAGGCCTCCCTCCTAGAAGGGCTGCCAGATTATCTACCTTGGTGGATGTGACTCACATTGACAAAATCCTGGCTCTTTCGACTGGAATAGGGAGGTGGTCAATGATTCCTCAAAATGAACAGGCATTTATGAAACCCCTACTGTGTGTCTGGTACTGTTTTAGCCTTAAGAATTCAAAGACAAAAACAAAAAATTCCCAGCCCTCAAAGAGCTTCCATTCTACTGAGGCAAGAACAGGCACTTGTGTAAGCATATACAGAATTAATATAAACATGAGGTACGTTAGGGAGAGGGGGAGGCTACAAGCAGCTGAGGAATCAAGTAAGGCTTTGGGCAGATGGTGGGAAATCACTGCTTGTCTCTCTACAGGGATCCTGGGGAAAATGAGGTACATCCAAGGACCCCAGAGCTGCTGTAATAAGAGCCCACTTTCTCCATGTTCTTCCAGTGGCAGAATCAGCTCCAATTCAGGAGCCATCTCCCAAGACTGCTAAGCTGCAGTGGACCCAGAGGGCAATAGATACATTCTGGGCCTCTGGGCTATGTTGCCAAAGATGACTGGTATACAGACAATGTCACTGAGCGCAGAAAAAGGAGGTGGGCTGGTCCCAAGGAGAGAGAGACTATGGGTGTATGGCCTGAAGGCCGCCATGGATTTGTGAAATATTAACACTCTGAAGGTGGCCTCAAGGCATTAGGAAGTTCTTCTATGCAAGACTTATTGAAAACCCAGACCAGAATCCAGGGTGAGTCACAGGAGCCATATCCTGCATTGGGGTTTGAGACCATCTCCTACCTTATGATCTCATGAATCCATCAGATCATACAAGTAACCACAAGGTCATTCATGGGAATACATGGCCTTGGGGGAATGAAGGGGTGGAGGATTCTTTGAGAAGAGAATAGAGGAAAAAAAGGACGGGCTTCATTCCCCAGCTGGCCCATCTATGCCACCCTCAGCAGATGCTTCTTCAGGGCCCATGAGGGAAGTGAAAAGACTGGGACAGCAAGTGGTTAGTTGTGAGAACTGGGTGAACTTTATCTTGTGACTGAATTCTGGAGTCAGTTCAGTTCCCCTTCTATCCAATTATGGGTCTACTCTGTCTTCTTCTGCCTTCTGAGAAAACTTTATTCAGTCGTGAGAAGTGGGAGAAAACCTTATTGTATTGTTTGAACCTGGCCCTGCGTGGCTGGGAGGCTGGACCCCCTCTGTCTGCTGCTTAGAGACTCTTAACCAAGGATGTAGGTGATGCTGACCAGAACCGGTCAGATCCAAACATCAGTGTGAACGTTCTCAGAATCTTTGTGTCTTATCTGAACCCTGCTCCCCCCCCCCCCCGGCCCTGTCCATCAGTCAGTGTTTCTCTGCTCCTGTACTGTTCACACATGTTAGGGGGGAGGGGCACACCTCTTTTTCTGGTTTCAGGGAATTGCTCCTGTTCACTCTCCCCCTCCCACTTGGAAAGTCCCTAATCTTTCAATCAATTAGAAATCAGGTTACCTAATGTATTGTTTCCTTTTAATCAATTGGTCTTATTTGGGGAATTGTTTTTAATGTATCAAAATGTCTCCCCTATATTTAGAGTCCGGCCCTAAGCTGAGGAAGGGGCCTGGTCCGGACCTGTTAGGTAACTGGCATTAATTTCCAGTTAGGTAATCGGTTTAATTACTTGATAAGCTCAGAAGAGGAAGCTTTTTCTTCCCTTCCGCCATTTCTTCTTTCCCCTGCCATACCTAACAGTAAGGAGGAGATAGTTGGCATGGCCTTGGCTGATGGCTGTGTCTGTGCTTCGGGAAGTCCCATAGCTGGTTGTTCTCTTCGGTCTGATGGGTGGTGTAGACGCAGCAGGGATAAGACAGTGGCCCAGAATTGGGGGCTGGACACCCTGGACCAGAGAGTCTGCCTGGCTCCCTGCCAGAGGTGGTGACACACTTTTTCCGCTGCCCTCCTATCACTATTCGAACTGTCCTGACCTAGATTCCTGATAAGTACTGGCTAGAAATGATAGGTTTTGCCATAAACTGCCAAGCCAACTTTAATTCCTCCAGGGCTGGCTGGAAGGAGTCATGGGCCTTAATCTTCTGAACTACAGGTCTGTGGGTGGCGACCCTATCAAGTCTAATGGATTTTATTGATGTCAGGCCTCAGTGTCATTGAGTTCCCGAGGAAGGTCGGCAGCTCAGCCAGCCCTGAGGAGGCAGAAGCCTGGTCAGCCACATGCCTGAGCTCAGCAGATCCTCACGATGGAACCAAGTCCTCTTCACAACAATCCCATGTGGTGGGGAATACAGGCTTTCTCTTTTGTTTTGGGCCAGACGGGGATTTTATCCACATAGGAAACTCCCAGCATGGAAGCTTCTTGCCTCCAAACAAACGAACAGCTCTCATCATCTAAAAGAGTGGCTTGGCCCAAGGAGAGGTGAAAAGATTCCCTGAGGGTAATAGAGTGACTAGGTATGTGTGGGGTAGGATTCTAACCCAGCTCTTCTGGCCTCTGAGGCCAGTGCCCTGTGTCTCTGGGCATAGGTTTTCCCATTCTATCCACTTACTCCGATTTTGAAACACTTCACTGTCTCTGGCATTGTTACCACTTATCGCCATCTCATAATCGGGGCAGGGACCTCAGAGAAGGGCACAGTCTACACTCCCCCATCAACCATCCCCTGAAGGAACAATGTCTCCCATTTGCTCACTCGGCCTTGGTTCCAGTGAGAGAGAGCTCCCTTTCCTTCTCAAGGTTGCCCATCCCCCTTGGGGACACCTCATCATGAGGAAGTCATTCCCTAAATCTGCTTCTTGGCAGCATGATCCCCCGAGAGGGGATGTTTGGGGCTAATCCCTCTTCCAAGAGTCAGCCCTCCCATACCCGTGCCATCATTCATTCATTCCACAAACATCCTGAGCACCCACCAATGCCTAGGGCACCAACTCCAATTCCTTGGGCCCTAGTCAAGCAGGAGTCACATTGGAAGGCACTGGTTAGGTGTGCCCGGGCCTGTTGTGTTTTTAAGGGGCAGAGCAATGAACCATTCACAGAGCAGGGATCCTCAGTCACTGCTCCTTGGCCCTCCCCCTCTTCATGCATGTCCTACTACCAAAGAGAGAGATGATTGGTGCTGGGGAGGAGGGGAAAGAAGAGAACAGCTTTACTGAGCTGGGAATGACAGGCCCTTGGGTTCAGCAGGGCTTTTGACTCAGAGCTGCCAACAGGGATGATGAGCCAGAGAAGAGAGAGGAGGGGCTCCTCCCACTGTCCCGAGCCTGCCTTAGACTTTCTTCTAATCAGCTTCTGGGAGGCCCCTGAGCACATACCCATAAGCCTGCATGTCAAGCTGACCCATACTGTGAGAATCACGACTCCATTAATGTCACCAGCCACCCTCCTCCCACCCCCTGCTTTGTCTTTGTTCTGTGGATGGCCATAAACCCTGCTCCTCACCTCTCTGGATGGGGCGTAGGCTTGGGCAGGGTGATGGGGGCTCTGAGTCCACAGTGGCTGGGAATTTCTTGGACAGCCTTAACCCTTGCAAAACCTTTGAGCACAAATGCTATAGAATCTGCCCACCCAACTAAGGCCTGGAAGCTGGTCCTGCTTGTCATTAATGATCTAGTTGTGATCAGGCCTACTTCCATAGGTTTCAGAGTAAAGCGATTTGGGGGCAGCTAGGTGGCGCAGTGAATAGAGCACTGGCCCTGGAGTCAGGAGGACCTAAGTTCAAATCCGGCCTCAGACACTTGGCACATTTACTAGCGGTGTGACTTTGGGCAAGTCACTTAACCCCAATTGCCCTCCAAAAAAAAACAAAAACAAAAACAAAAACCCTTAAAAACAGAGTAAAGCGATTTGTTGGTTCTTTGGAAGAGGCGTCCTTAGTGATTCTTCCACTGAAATATGGGTTTAGAGCTAGCACAAAACAAATACCTTTTCCTCCTTTCAGGGGCTATTTAGCAACTGGAAGAAACCAAACAGATGAGCAGATATTTAGGCCCCCTGCTGGGAAGGAATGGGGGGCAAGTCAAGCAGGGGCCCTGCCACCTTCTCGTGTGCCAACATCTGCCTGCAGTCCTTCCAGGGGAGCTGAAGCTCTGGTCTCAGTTCCCAGACCAGGCTAATCTCGTTCTCTGGGGACGAGCTAAGAATCCTACCTTGTTCTGTTTCAAAGCTCCTTTTTCCTTCATGTGTGGACAGTCCTTCCCTGTCACCACAGCTTTGATATCGGCCACGGGCACTGAAATGCACAGAGAATAGTGTGAACACCATGCCCAGCCAAGAGCCCTCGGTCAGCCCAAGGGGGTCTGGTCTGGTTCCTCCAAGAGATCCACATGCCTACATACACACATGCACACACCCGTCATCAACTTCTGTTGGCACATTAGTTCTGTTCAGACACATCCCTCGCCCTTCTCCTGTGAGCCCCACTTCTAACAAAGAACACAAAGGAAATGAAAGTCCCTCACATAAGAGACTCTCCCAGTAGAAGGTGAGCCCCCTGAGGGCAGGAACAGAGCTTGTGTCTTTCTTTGTACTGTTCCAGAACTTAGCGGGTCCCTCCACACAGTAACTGATCTCTAAATGTTCCTTCATTGACTGCTCCCATTGCTTGTACTATGGAGAATCTCGGTGGCCCTTGAGAACCCATGCTCCTCAAGGGAGGGAGCACATCCAGGACTCCACCTATTGGCTATTCCCGACTTTAAAAAGGCATCACATTGACCAGAGATAATGAATGGACTCCATGCCTGGTGGGTGACAGGTTTCCAGGGATGAAGGCCCTTTTCTGGTGTGCTCAGTCACGACTGGTCTAAATGGACATAATTTGAAGTGTCCCCTTCAGTCAAGGAGCCAGGCTGTTCCATCCCTTACAGGGTTATTATGGCTAACGAGAAAACACAAATGCTAAAAATACAGCGCAGCTTTCTAAGCTTGCTCCTTGCTGAGGCAAGCTGCAGAAACCCGCGAGCTTGGCTGGAGTCCCAGGAGCATCTGAACCGATCTCGTCTCTGCTCCCACCGGACCGAGCCAAGAGGCTGCATCCCCATGTTCCAAATCTGCCCCTCCGTAGGAGACAGCCCCGGGAGGAGCCCTAGGCGCGTCAGAGCCAGTCTGGCCTCAAACTCCGCCGGTGCCGAGGGAGATGAGGGCGAGTAAGGGTCCCATAAGGGAGCTCCGGCCATGGCCTCGGTTCTCTCTGCCTGGTATTTGGGCCATTTCAGATCATGCTTTGATGTCATGGGGCTGGCGAACCTGATGAGACTCTCTACACCTGATGCACGAGGGAGAGAGACTCCTGGCAGGGTCAGGGATGCAAATATGGGCAGGGGGGAGGGGTGCAAGTAAGGATGGGGGCAGAGATACAGATATGAGGAGGAGAAAAAACGTTCACTCATTATGCTTCGAAGGCTTTTTCATTATAGAAAGCGGCTTCTCTGACCCTGGATCTTATGATCAGGAATCAAGTTTCAGAGAACGATCCCAGAAAGCATTTTTTTTTCAGCCCGGGGTGGGACAGGGGCAGGGCGCAGCCTAGGAATTCCAGGGATAACGTACAAAGACCGAGGGCTGCGGGATCAGAAATTGGGAGGTGGGTCAGTCCTCAGGCCATCTCGGCCAATCTCTATTTTTTTTTACAGAGAGGGAAACTGAGGGAGGCCCAGGAAAGGACCAAGACACTTGCCGAAGGTCACAGAAGGGTCTGAGGTGACTTGGTTTTCTGAGGACGTAGCTGGGGAATGACACGAGGAAGGGAAAGGAGTGATGGTGTTTGATGTGGGCAGACAGCAGGTCTGCTCGGCGCATGGATGCACTCAAACAACAAGCATTTGTTAACACCTCCTGTGTGCCAGGCGTAGTACTGGGTGCTGGAGATACTAAGAAGCAGCGGTCCTTGCCTGCGGGTAGCTTACGCTCTTTCGGACACTGCTGGGCCCGTAGCGTGCGCTCGGGTAAGGAGGTGCGTGGACTCAAAACATGGGGATGGGGGATCGGGACCGCCCCGTGTAGGAGGGGCTACCTAAGTGGTGGGGAGAGAAGGGGGAGGGGAGGGTGTCGGGAGGGTGCGGGTCCAAGGCGGAGGTGGAGCACCAGCAGTACGCAGGGAAAGGCATGCAGGCCAGTTTGATTAGGAGAGAGGGGAAGCAAGGGAGCCACGTGAAGCCTGCCCGAACGAGGAGGTTGGAGACGCCTGGTGAGGGACTCCACATCCCAACCTGGGGGTCTGTATGGCAGGAAGCGGCAGTGGGGAGTCAGCGAGGATTTCTGAGCAGGACAGTGACATGGCAGCTGACCGAGCTTTGGGCATCTCGCTTTGGTAGCTGTGCGGAGGACGGATGAGAGAGGGGAGAGGCTGGTCTCAGGGAGACCATTGAGGAGACTTCTAAGATAGCCTAGGATAAGGCTTTGTAAACGGGGAAAAGGGCGGGGGGGGGCATGGCGGCTGCTGGGAAGGCCATTCCCTTTTCTCTGAAACGACCTTTTTTTTTTTAATCGGCTCTGAGAGAGTCGGGAGAAGCAGCTTCTCTCTCTTCTCATCCATCCGGCAGAACTTGCCCTAGATTCTGAGGAATGGAGGGAGGGATGGCCTCGGGGCCTTGCCAACGAGCTTCAAAGCACAGACGTGGCGCCACGGCCGGGGCTGGCGAGCAGCTGATGCCGCTGCAGGACCGCGGAGCGACCCCCTCAGACACCCGAAGTGAGAGATGGGGTAAGATGAAGGCCAGGGGGAAAGCTGGCCGGTCACACTCTGACAATGACCAGGACTCAACCCCCAAGGTTACTGAAGGAGAGAACTTCTTGTCCTCTGGAATGGGGAGCCACCCCTTCTGGGGCTGGGGGAATGGGCTCCAGGAAGACTGGGGGCTCCTGGGGGGATCCTCTCTAGCTGCAGGGCCTCCGGAATGGTCTTCCAAGAAATCCATTTAGCCAGAGTCCCACAGGCAGCTCAGCACTCACCTGCCAGGTGTTTCTTCCTTCTCCTGCCACCACAGGCACAGACATACGGACACATACAATGGACACACATGTGTTTATGGCCCATCAAGGCAGCAGGTGTGACTACCACAGAATCCTGTGGGACTGGAAAGAACCTTGGTGGTAATCCTGTCCATCCAGGTCACTTTACAGATGCAAAGGCACCATTCTAGAGAGGTTAAGGGACTTTGCCAAAGGTCACACGAGGGGCTAGGGAGGAGCTCAGGGCTCAGCTCCACAGACATTGGGAGCACCACAGGATAGGCCATTGTCAGCCCTCGGACAGATTTTAAAAGTTGGGAAGGAGGGATGGCATGCAGGAAGACAGATCAGAGAGTTACAGATCTGGAGGCGGCACAGGGCTTAGAGACCGTCTGGTCAATCACCTCACTTTATGAGGAAACAGTCCCCTGGAGAGTCAGCGACTTCCTCAGGGTCAGGTGGGGAGCAAGCAGAAAGAGCCAGAATTTGAACCCAGGACTTGGATTCTGGAGCTGGTTATTTTGTCCACTGTACTGTGGCAGCCTTTGCCTTCCCCAGGAAGCAGTGCTTGCCGTCCCTCCCAGATTCACCAGGAGCCTCGTGAAATCACTGGGAGAAGAGCAGGGACCAAACTTCATAACTAGTAATAATAGTGAACACTGATGTGGAGCCTATGTGCCAGGTACTCTGCTAAGCTGTTTGAGCCTCAGATAACCCTGGGAAGTAGGTGCTATTGTTAAGCCGATTTTACAGATGAGGAAACCAAGGCAAGCAGAGGTTAAGTGGCTGGCCCAGGATCACACAGCTGGTAAGTGTCTGAGACAGGATTTGAACTCAGATCTTCCTGACTCCAGGAAGAGAGACTCTGGGCTTCTGGGCACAGCTAGTCCTTGTGTTGGGGCATAGCCATGGGCTGATTAACTCTCAGCGGCCCAGCTTCCTCCAGAGCACTGTCCGTGGTGTCTGAGGTCCACGGCCGCCTGTGCTCCCCCAACTCTCCCAGAAATCTCCTGGGGATGGCTTTGTAGAGCGGCACTGTGCAGTAGGTGGAGGGCTGGCCTCCAACCCGGGAAGGGCTGGGGTCTGGCCCCACGCCTGGCACAGCCTGACTTCCTGCTCCTGGTGATGCCTCAGTGTCCAGGGCCCAGGGAAGGCATGGGCAGCCTGCACTGTGGAGGGCATGGGAAGGCGTGGGCAGCCTGCACTGTGGAGGGCATGGGAAGGTGTGGGCAGCCTGCACTATGGAGGGCATGGGAAGGCGTGGGCAGCCTGCACTATGGAGGGCATGGGAAGGTGTGGGCAGCCTGCACTGGGGAGGGCATGGGAGGGCATGGGAGGGCATGGGCAGCCTGCACTGGGGAGGGCATGGGAGGGCGTGGGCAGCCTGCACTTTCCCCAGTGCCCAGCACTGAGCCTGGTACTCTGCAGGCACTTAATGGATGCTTCCTAATTCATTTAATGGATCATCTCTTGCAGTGACTTGGCCTTCTTTTATATTTATTGACCCTCCCCTCCCCCATAGAATGTAAGCCTCCTGAGGGCAGGAGGTGTCTTCATTTTTGTCTGTGTAGCCCCAGCACCATGAACAGGGCTTGATACCCACTAGGTACCTAATAAATGTTTGTTGATTGATGGGGCAGCTAAGTGCTACACTGGATAGAGTGCCGGGCCTAGAATCAGGAAGATCTGGGTTCAAATCCTGTCTCAGACACTTACTAGCTGTATGATCCCAGGCAAGTCACTGAACCTCTGCTTCCCTCAGTTTCCTCCTCTGTAAAATTGGGGTAACCTACTTCCCAGGGTTGTCGTGAGGCTCAACCAGTGTTTAGCACATATTAGGCTCTATGTAAATGGCTCGAACATAGTAGGCTCTACGTAAATGTTACTATTAAGACTGGTTATTCTGATCCGTCCCTGCTCTTCTCCCAGTGCCCTACGGGGTTAGTTTGTCACCATGAGGTGGTGAATTTTAAAGTTATAATGGAAGGGACTCTGGTGAAAAGGACCTGAGCTCAAATCCAGCCTCAGACACTCACTATCTGTGTGACCCTGTTAAAGGCACTTTGTCCTGTTTGCCTCAGTTTCCTCATCTGTAAATGAGCCGGAGAAGGGAAGAACAAACCACTCCAGTATCTTTGCCAAGAAAACCTCAAGTGGGTTACAGAGAGTCAGACGCGTCTGCAATGACTCCCCTGCACAACCCTCATGTTGCAGAGGCGTGGGGCTGAGGAGCTCAGGGTCACAGACAGGTCTGAGCACAGCCCCAGACTCCTCCACCCTCACCGAGCACTGCTTCTCCTCGCCTTGGATTTTCCTGCATGTGCATGTTCTTGGCACTTTCTTAATTTTATCTCTCTTCTCACATCCACTTGCCTCCCCTGCTTATTTTAAATGTGTGGTTTTCAGTGTCTGGCCCTGCTTCCTACCAATCCCTCTCACAGCCCCTGCCTCTCCCATGTTCTGAGTGATGAGATGCTGGAGGCAGAGTACAAATAAGAAGTAATTAGGGGCCGATGAAACATTCCAAGAGACGCGGTGATGCCCCGATTTGCCAGGATCTGGGCTTCTCTGCCGGAGGATGCTCACACTGCTCTGCCTACGAGCTGTGGGCCACCAGCTGACGCACTGGCTAGATTTCATAGTGAGTACATTCGCCTTCCAGGGGTAACTGGAATAAGGTCGTGAGTCTTCTGCTAACACTGGTCACAGCCCTGGACCACTTGGTGGGGATTGTGACAGGACCTGTGTGATTTCGTGTCATGGGAAAGGGTATAAGGCAGCCAATTCTGGCCCTTGGGTGTTTGCAGAGGCAAGAGTTTATATAAAGTGTAGCCCCATATCTATCCCCTCTCTCCTACCCTGTACCCATTCCAGGGATCAGGAGAACTGAGGATTGTGGGGGAGTGGAGGAGGGGAGATGTCATCCGTATGTTCCCTTTCTTGATATGAGTAATGCCATTTTAGAACAAGACTCCACCTCGGTATGAAAGACCAGGCACCTCTAGCCCCTATGTTCTGCCTTTCTTTGCCCAAGATCTTGTCAAGGCTAATCAGAAGGCAACCAGAGGCTGCTTTGCTGCCACAGACCCCTGAGGCCAATGACAGACTGGCCGATGTGGAAGTCTCTGCTCTCTTCACTAGAAAACACTAGAAAAAGCTTCTGAGGTCAGTGACTGACCAACCACTCTGCGCCCAACCCGACTAAGGGTTTTCTGTAGAATTGAAGGTCCTGTGGAGAGTGACCCATACTCAGAAGCCCATGTGACCCCAGAGACTCCCTTCTCTGGGCCAACAGATGTTTTCCTGTGCCTTGGCTTGTGGGTGACTGGCCCAGATGAAACCCACATCATCTCACACCCTAAACTGGACACAGTCCAGTTACCTCCATGACAGAAGGAATCTGACGTCTGACCCAGGGGCAAGAAGGGGAGGGAGTCAACATCTGTTTACTTGGGAGCCTCAGATCAGTGTTATTGGATTGGAGAAAACTTAGTGGAGAAGCCCCTAGACCTTGGAGGAGAGGGATGAAGGTCCCGGTCAGAAAAGGAGCTGCCACCTGAGATATCCCCTGGGTGTAAGACCTTGGGGAACTCAGGCCACTGTTGGGGAAGTCCCTCCTACTGACCTCCCTCCCCAGAGCCTTCTGGAGAATCCATTGACTCCAGTCCCAGTCACTGCCCACTTGAGACCCTCAGACATTTGCCCTCCTGACTGGTCTGAGCCCTCTGATTCTTCATGAGCGAGACCAGCATCCCAGCAGCCCTAGGCCAGCTTGCAGGCTGGGTGAGCTCACACCCACCCCAGCCAGATGTTTGTGGAGTCCCTTTGTGTGACAGGGTATTCAGAGTGAATGTAACTTGCAGTATTTGCCCAGAGAAGTGTGGCAAAGATAAAGAGGGTGATATGTGTAAAGTTTGTCACAATCCTCAGAAAGACTGACAACATAAACTCAAGGGAATGGGATTTCTTTCTGGTGAGACTTTGGAAAAACTGCAAAATGGAAGAAAACCAGCTTCCCAAGTTCCCCTTCCTTGGCTGTCTTATCACATACCATGAATATCCATCATTTCCATGTCCCTGCCACCAAGCCCTGCCAGGGCTGCATCTCAGTGAACAGCTCCAGACCCCAGGATCCAGGTCTGTAGCTCCATGTGGCCATCTGTGTCTGACTCACTGACCATAGCAAGGGTCCCCCCCCAGGGGGCAATATGGCCTCTTTGCTGCTCCTCTCCCATAACAGATCATCTCCCCTCTCCAGGACTTTGAACATGCTATTTGCCAAGCCTGGATGCCGTCTCTTTTCTGCTCTGATTCTCAGAATCCCTAGATCCCTTTGGTGCTCAGCTCAAGCTCACATACTGCTTATGTGAATCCCTTCCTGATGCCTTTAGTTTTTAGCATTCTCCCTCCCACAAATGACCTTGAAAACATTTCATAGTGACTTGTTGGAATGTCCTGTGGTACAGGACAATGTAAGCTCCTTGAGAACAGTGGTGTTTCATTTTTAGTTCTGACTCCCTAGTGCCCCCTAGTACAGTCTAGTACCCAACAGACCTTAATGATTCCTTAGGATTAGGTTGAATGGAGCCAAGGCTGGGAGTGGGGGAAGCACCACAAAAGTGGCTCCAGTCTGGAAGGGTGACTTACGCTTGTCCTGCAGGGAGTCATGGGGCACCTCTCCCTGAGGGCTCTCCTCCAAGTCTCCGTAGTGAAGCACTTTGTGATTGGGTGACAGCCGACAATACCAGAATTTGTCTGTGGAAGAAAACACCAGTTCAGAGGGTGAGCGATTCCCGTGATTCACAATGTTTAACAGCCGAAGCAGTCGGGTTGTACGTGTGACTTTCAGTTCTGCAGGGATGGCCGCGTCCGAGCTGGGAGCCCTGCCCTCCGGCCTGTCACCAGCACCCTTGTCTCCTATCTGCTGCTGTCTAGACAAGAATAAAGCATTAATTAGGCACTTACTCTGTGTCAGCCCCAGGGCTAAGTGCTGAGTAGTTACAGCAATGAGAAGGTGACTCAGCTGCTAATCTCTGGGAGTCCCTTCTATTGGCATTGCCCATGATGCAAAAATGCACATGGAGGAGAGGATGGAGACAGAAAAATGGGGAAAATGACAGATAACTTTGTGGGGAGAGGAGTATTTTTCTATTAGACTGTCAGCTCTGTGAGGGCAGGGAGTGCAGTTAAGTCACCTTTAGTAATATGGCACGTGTCCACCATTAATATCTACTCAATCAGCAACAAATGGTGAATGGATGATCAGGTTGGCACGAATGGACTACAGCTGGGGATGTATCAAAGGGAAGAATCCCAGTGATTTCAAGCTTATGGAGGTCATCGGAGTGACCCCAGACTTGAGCTTCAGCACCCACTCTCTCCCATCACAGAAGCAAAGTCCCGCTTCATCACTAAGGTTAGACCCTCTCAACCTGCCCCTCTGATCCTCTCCCTCCTGCCTCCCCAACGACCTTGTTCTCACACGTGCTCACAACATGCTCTGCTCCTAAGGGGTCTTCCTCTGACCTTCCTAGCCCAGCCTGCCCCTCTTTCAGCTTGGATCCTTCCTCCTGGACACTGCTCAGCAACACAGCATCCTGGGTCTGGAGCTGTATGGGCACCTCATGGCCCCGTGAATACAGCCCTCACTTTACAGATGAGGAAACGGACCCAGGGAAGTCAGGCAACTTGTGGACGTCATTCAAGCGGGAAGTGGCCAAGCTGGAATGTGAACCCAGGTCCTTGAACTCCATGTTCTGCACACTTAGTTCCATTTGTTCCTTTGGTTTCACTCGCTTCTGCTCCCTCCTCGATGGCTCCTTGTCCTCTCCAATGTCAGGGCTTCTCAAGGGCTGCTCCTCCCTCCCTTCCCTCTTTATACTTGCTGCTTTGGTCACTCCCGTGGCCCTTCCACCATGGGCTACTCCTCTGCCTCCTACTTCTGACCCTTTGGCCCTGACCTCTCTCTCAGCTTCAGTCTCATGTGTGCATGGTAAGGTCTTGCCACCTGGATGCTTCAAAAACACTTCAACCTCCACAGCCCCCAAACTCATCCCATCCATCAATCAGGATTTGTTAAGCATCAGCTCTGGGCCAGCCACTGTCCTAAGTGCAGAGGAAACCAAGAAAGGAGGAAAAGGGATCCCTGGCCTCAAGTAGCTCCCAATCTCGTGGGGAGACGATGTATAAAGAACGAGGTACATACAGACATGAGCAGTTTAAGAGAGAGGTGCTTCCAGAGGGAAGGTATGTGTGTGTGTGTGTGAGTAAGTGTGCGTGCATGCATGTGTATGCATGCATATATGTATGTGTGTATGCATATGTATATGCGTGTGTGTGTATGTGTGTGTAGGAACAAAGAAAGGCTTCTTTCAGAAGGTGGGGTTTGGCCAGGGTCTCATTCTCTTTGTAATCTTGATCCCCATTCTGATTTTCCCCCTGTTTGTGACTTGAATTCTCACTGACATCTCACCTTCCCCCCTTCTCTACCTGAGCAGTGACCACATCCTGCTGATTCTGACTGCCCCCTAGGCTTCCCATTGTGCCCTCCTCTCTGCCCCTTTTCTGGTAGGATCACAGAGCCATAAGGTCATCTAATCCAACCCCGACATGTGGAAATGAGAGCACCGAAGCCAGGTGGGAAGGGACTGGCCCAGGGACACGCAGGTAATACTTGGCAGAGCTGGGATTTTGACTCAGACTTTAGGACCCCAGGTTCAGCTGTGCTCTTTGAGAACTGAAGGGACTGTGGTCTTGGGGATTGTATAAGGGAAGTGGGGGAGGCTGGGAGTCCATGCCACACTCTGTCCCCTCTGCCACAGAGCAGGAAAACAGTGACATTAGTGTTTGTTGAGTTGAGAGGTCTTGGACAAATTTGTGAATAAATGAATGGATGAAAAAATATGTCTTAAACACTAATTATGTGCCAAGTACTGTGCTAAGTAATAAGAATGCAAATGAAAAGATTGAGACTGTTCTTGTCCTTAAGCAACTTACATTCTAATGCAGAGGAAACAAAATGTGGGAGGGGGTTGAGTTTGGGCAGGGGCAGGGATGCTGAGGGAGGCTGTGGGGACCGATGCGCTGACCCTTCCAGAAGCCTGGAATTTAGGGTGAGATTGAGGACTGTGCTGGGAACAAGAGGCAGAAAGCTAGGGGTTGGGGGGAAGCATTTTCCCTCTGGTCCTGTCTACATCCATGTAACTAATCTGATGTTTCTTGAATGCAAAGTTATTTCAAAGAGAATGGAATTTTCCCATTTAAAAATTTCTTTTAGAAATACACCATACTTAATTTTAAGGTGGAAAGTGTTTTAAATAGAAAAAAAATTTTAAAAGAAAATCTTGAAAACCCAGCAAGTAGGAGCAGCTGTGGGTGTCCTACCTGGGGCAGCTGCAGAGGGAACTCAGCCCTTGAGCTGTTTCGCCCCTCCCCCTAAAAGAAAAGAGTGGAGGACCGAGGTAGGGATATGAGTGCCGAGAAGGAGCCGGACAGTGACACGTTGGTCAGGAAGTCTCACACAGTGAGCTGATCACAGCTCATGTCTCTTTGAGAACGTTTGGAAGAAGAAAAGCCATGATTATACCCAGAGTTCCTTGTATGAGTTTCAATCAGGCAAATGTATCATTATCTATTTTCCATAAGGAGAAAATATGATCTCATCAATCAGATGTGAGAACTGCAGAGGAAGGAGGACTGGAGGGTTTGGGTCATTAGAGGAGCGCTTTCTGGGCTCTCCCCTCCAGGCTAGGATGCCTAAGCAGGAGTCAAAGACCCAGGCTCAAGATTTAAAGCTCTTTTCTGGCTTCCCATTCAGGGCTTGTGTCCTCCTTGGGAATACTCTCTTAGATGAGGGATCTCAGCCTGTCCTGTGACCTGGGCTACAAAAGCTTGGGTCCTGACTCTAGGACCCTGTGGATGCTCACTCAGCAATGATTTAAAGTGCCTACTTAGTGTTGGGTGCAGGAGACATCAGGCAGGTAGGACATCCACCTTTTATCAGGATCTCAACTGCGTTTCACAAACTGAAATTTGTAGATCAGTTTATTGTTGAGAACTAAAGGAAGAGGCAAATAACCAAAATTATTTTAATTTTGGTGGTGGTTTCAAGAAACGTTTAAGATAAGAGAGTCCTCCAAAGTGGGGAAAAGAATGAGGCTGAATCAAAAGAGGGTGGGCCTGGGGATCAGGGAACTTGGGTCAGATCCTGGATAAGTGACCCAACTGCCCTGAGACTCAGTTTCCTTATCTGTAAAGTGAGTACAATAATACTTGGTCTAGCCAGCTCATCCTGGGGAAAGGCCTTTGTGTGCCTTCTGGAAATGGCAATGATCCCTATGGCACAGCTGCAGAGGAATGGGAAGGAAAAAAAGGAACACCCAAACTGGTGACTCAGAATTTCCTTCCAAGAGGCCTTTCCCCAATTCAGCTAAGAATGCAACCTTCTAAAAATGTGTTTGATTCATGAAATGGCAGAAAGCTCTGAGCCCTGGAGGCTGACTGGCTGCCTGAGCTGGCCAGTCCATCCAAGGTCCAGGCTGCTGCCCCATCTGACTTGCTTTCTTCTTGGGCTCAAGAAGCTCACGCCAATAAGGGTTATTGTCCTTGCCCTTGAAGCACTGATGGGAGCAGAGTAAAGGTTTCCAGGGGCTTCTCACTATGCCAAGCCTGAAGGTGGATGAGTCAAGTAGACTGAATGCATGTTGTTACCTAAGTGCCTGCCCATCTAGCTATCTGCTATGGGCTGCTGTGCACTCTGAACTGGGGGCCTCCAAGAGAATGATGGACAGATGGGCAGGTGTGGGAGGCAGGTATGAGGGGTATCTTTAAAAGACACAAGTTCTTTAAATCAGAGGCACATACCTTCTCCTATTTCCCCATAGAAAGATAGTCCCCAGGGGCTAAGGACCCTTATCTCAAAACAAGATCACAATGAAACATACTAACTGGTGGTTCTTAGAATTGCAGAATTCAGTGCAAACACAGGAGGAGCAGCATCTGTTAGCTTTCAGAGGCTGTGGTTTTGATTTCAGATAGCATTCAAGCAGGCCTATCTGACATTAAGTACTATGGCAAATGTAGTCAAAAATAATCCACCCACCCACCCACCCACCCATCCATCCATCCATCCACCCACCCATCCATCCATCCATCCATCCATCCATCCATCCATCCATCCATCCATCCATCCATCCATGCATCCACCTATCCATATACCTGTCCATCTATCTAACCACTTTCTCACCCATCTATATACCTACCCATTATTCTGCATACGCATCTATATTTCAACCCATATATCTGCCCTACAAAAACGCCATATGTAACCATCCTACCACTCACCTAACCACTTATCCTTACAGGTCTCCACTGACCATTCACCCCCTACCAGCTATGCACTCTTCTAGCCAAACAACGCCCACAGAAGGCTCACATGCTCATAGCACTTGCTCTAGCCAGGGCTACAAGACCAGCTGAGATTTAGACAGAGTAATGTGATAGACGAACACAAATTACCCAGATGTCTGGCTTCCATCTGTCAGCCACCATACAATCCAACAACAGCGAAAAGAGACAAACTTGTTTTCTATTTTTTGTGTTTTTTTGTTTGGGGACGTGAGGAGCAAAGACACATTTTCCACATCCACTACACCACTAGTGCTTCGGGAACGAAAGTACAGAACTATCATCAGCTCTTTCTTTGGAACCTCGCAATCCTGTATGACAAGTATAATCACCCCAATATTACAAATGAGGAAACTGAGGAAAATGAGGGCAGTGACTTGCTACTCAGTGGCTGGCAGACATTGAATTCGGGTCTCCCTGGCTCCTGGCCCTGCCGGCTAAGCCCCCGTCCCTCTCTAGTAGATGTCTCTCCTTTGTGCCTCCCTTGTGTTAGTACTCAGCGGACGACTGAACCAAGTCACACTGGGTGCAGTGGACACAGGCTGATCTTGGAGGACCTGAGCTAAAGCGGAGGCAGTCAGACACTCTATTCTTTACAGCCCTCAGTCAGTTCGCAGTGTAATGAAGAGATGCCTCATTGTGAAACTGGGATGGGCTTCTGAGAAACCAATCCTTCAATGGCTTGAGCATTGAGGCCCTTCTGGGTCAGCTTCCTTCTCTGCATTTGGTCAGGGCCCGGCCCATCTTCTCCTCCAGCGCACTGTGAGCTCTTTACACAGCAAGCGCACCACGTGCTGAGATGGGCAGTCCCGGAGCTTGGCTTCCCCGCTGTCTCAGCTCTGGAGAGATGACCGCAGATCCCTTCCACTTTCTCTGTTCTCCTTTCACCTCAGCCATGTTCTGGAGACCGTGGGTCTCACGCTAGTATCTAAGCAGAATTGTATTCTCTTCCATTATTTTTTCTGTTTAACAAGGCAATGCTGTTTGTAAACTTCAGCCACCTTCCTCCACAAGGCCATATCTGCTCAATTCAGTCGGCTTCCTTCTTTGTGTGAGCCTGTCTGGTGGCTGTGACATTGAGCACCTGCCCACTCTCCTGAAGAGTCTCTGTGACGCACAGGCTGCCCCCCACAAGCTGGCCCCCCACAGGTTGGCCCCACACTTTGGGCCTCTGTCATCTCTGATGTCCAGCCTGACTTCCCAGTAGGGTTTCTGCTGGGCTTGCAGGCATTTACTTTCACATCTAACAGAATGTAAGTTGGCAGAAGCTGACCGAGCTGGGAGCATCTTGCCAAGTTCTTCCCCACGTTTTCACCTTCTCTGTCCTCTGTGACAGATGCTGCCCCTTGGTTCCAATTATCTCCAGGGGGGTTTGTTTGCTTGAGCTCAACGTTCCATGAAATTGTGTTTCTAGCTGCCTCTGGGCATGCTGTGAAGCCAACTCCTCAGTTTGTGTTTGTCGCAGGGGAGTGGGGAGTGCCCTTCAGCTCACCTGCCTCTCCTCTAAGTCTTGGGGTGTCATTTAGAGGAAGGACATCGGTGTGGCCGTAGCTTAGCTTCTCCAAGAATTTGTCAGCTTGCTGGGTCACAGAAGGAAGATCACTCATTCCGATGACGAACAGGTGAGTTAATGTTTATCCATAGTCCGAGAATGGCATAATTCTTGGCACCTTCTGCCTCCTTCTCAGTCAACGAGTCACAATCACTTCTAAAGCAGAGAGGGTGGCACAGGATTGAAGCCTGTTTTGTGTTTTTGTCCATTTTGTCTCCCCGAATTATCACCTGGTGCTCAAGCCTGTCGTAATTGGTGAGACCAGTCCTTGTACAGCATGTACAAGAAAATGTGTGTAGTAGTCACGTGACAGCTGGACTCTGGGTTCAAATTCTGCCTTAGACACTCACTAGACTCTGGGTAAGTCACCCAACTGCTCTGTTGCCTCAGCTTCCTCACCTGTGAAATGAGGGGAGTGGACATGATGGCATCTAAGACCCCTCTCAACTCTGAGTCGCTGAAGCTGTGATCTTAGAAGGCAAAGGCAGGCTCCTATTCAAAGACTTCAAGGGTTGGGAAGACACAGCCTCTGAGAATCCTGGGTCACTCCCACACCTCCAAGGACTTTCACAGTCTCACCTTTGTCTAGGTTTTGTCTTATGCTAAAGGGGACAACTGTGCTCTCCCCGCAGCAGCTTTACTTCACTAGGACAACCAGCAAGAAGCCTGAGCTGAGTCCGGTGCTCAAGAAAGGCTTTGTCATTCATTGTCCCTGAAGAGTCACTTCTTCCCCTGTGCTGGGGCCACCTTAGGAGAGGCCCGAGGTCCTTACTTAACACTGTTGCTCATTTGTTTCTGTCCTATTTGATTCGTGACCCACTTTGGGGTTTTCCTGGCAAAGATCTAGGTTTGCCATTTCCTCCTCCAGCTCATTTTTCAGATGAGGAAACTGAGGCAAACAGGGTTAAGTAACTTTCCCAGGGTCACACAGCTAGTGAGTGAGGCTGGATTTGAACTTGGGTCTTCCTGACTCCAGGACCAGTGCTCTATCTAGCGGCTCCTCCCTTAAAATACAAGGATCGCACCGCCATCATTGCTACCGCTGCTGTCGATACTACAGTTACCACCACTACTGCTACCAGGTCCTGCAAACCCTGCTCAAAGCCTGCAGAAGCTGCCCCCCAGGCGCGGCCCTGCTTTGCAGCGCTCAGTTGCTCTTCTCCGCTGGCTGCGAGCCTCCACTGGCTGCATGCGCCGAGGCTCCCTCGGGAAATGACTCCATCTCCCCCTCCCCTCCCAGACAGATGGCCGCCGGCTCCCCAGGCGCCCTCGCTGCCTAATGCGGTTTCTTGCAGCTCTGGGACCGCGTGTTCCCATTTATCATACTGAAAATGGGGAAGACCCACAGGCGGCTGAGTAACATTCCGCGTGTGCACCCGGGGCGTTTCCAGACATCCCCAGCTCCCTTCTAGGCTCAGCTGCGAGCCCTTCCTCATCCCCCGGCTTAGCTGAACTCCCCAACATCTTCCGGCAGCTGCTTCTGCGTGGATGTGGCAGTATGGGAGCTCCCTGAGGGCAGGGGCCAGTTCATTTTGCCCCAAGCGCCAAGCTCAGAGTCCCGCTCATCTCCAGTGCCCGTGGCTGGAAAGGCTTCCTCACGGCTGTGAGAACATGGGCGGAAGGCCAAGCTGGCCATGTCACCTGGGTGCCCCTGGACGCACACAAGGGTGATCAGGGAGGGCCAGGGCTTGGGAACAGCCTTGGCTTATGCCTCCTGCATGGCCCTCCTCTATGGTGCAGAGCGCTAAGATGGGAGCCCAGGAAGCCCGATTTGGCAAATGCTTGGCTTAGTTAAGAACCCTTGAAAGCTGGTGCTGGGAGGGACCGTGGAGGCTGCCTGGTCCAACTTCCTCATAAGGAAGGCTCTGAGATGACCAAGGCCGCAGGGCCAGGATTGCCCTCAGGCTCTCTGACTCTCAATGCAGCAAAGAACAGTCAAGACCTTCGATTTTCTAAAGGCTGGGAGATTTTAATCTTGTCAGGTGACTGAGATGACCCAGATTTTGTAGCAGTCAGACCTAGAGCCGGGTCTTGTGAGAGAATAAAGTGGAAAAGGAATCTTTCCAAGTGAACCCTGCCTCCATCTTTACTGTCCTGGGGCAGAGCATCAAGCCTAGGGCCCAGGCCTGGAGTGCTTCCACCTGCCCCTCGGCAGTACCTGAGCCTCCCCAACATAACTGGCCAGAGGGCTGGGGTGGACCTAGCCCTGAGCTGTGGTGAGCCTCCTGCTGGGAGCCCACTTGTCCCAGAGTACTGTATTCCCAGGGGATTGGGGTGTTCCCTCAGGTCAGGGAATGTTGGGCGTCAGGCCTTTTCTCCAGCTTAGAAAGAACCCCATATTTGAAGTGGAAAGGACATCCCAGACCCTCAGAGTTTCCCTCATAGTAAGAGGTAGGGCTGTGTAATGTGACTACAGAGGGAAGAAGGGGCCTTGAATTCCAAACAGAGGACTCTTTGTTAGGTCCTGGAAGTAATGGGATTGTGTGTGTGTGGAATGATGGAGTTTACTGAGTGTGTGTGTGTGTGTGTGTGTGTGTGTGTGTGTGACACGATTTTAGGAGTGGGGAGAGACTGGAGGCAGGCAGACCCCCAGCAGCTACTGCAATAGTCCAGGCATGAGGGGGATGGGGATCTGTAACAGGGTGGGGGAGATGTCAGAAGAGGGGAAGTATCAGGGAATGAGGGTCTGTACTAGGGGGAGGTGTCAGAGGAGAGGGAGACCGATGGATGAAAGATGGAGGTCTGCCCCAGGAGGTAGCACAGGCATCTTCATAGATGTGACCTTTGGGATCAGGGCTTCTCAGAGGACAATGAGAGTTTCTCAATGAATGAGAACAGGTTTTTCCTGCTGAATCCTCCCAACTCTGCATTCTAAAGGGCTAGAGCTTTGCTCTAGAAGGGGACAAAAGTGGGGGGCAATTGTATAAAAGCCTCCCCTCACCATGTAAAGCCCTAAGGGAACATGTCATAGGATGGTGGGCACCAGCTCTATGGAAATGAGCCAGGCAAGGAAATGCCAGTCGTATGTACTTCAGTCCTCTTCTCCAGAGGTGACCTTTTCTACTTCTGAGCAGTTGTGATGATTATACCTGGATGAAATTGGCATTTCTACAACCTAGGAGCTCGAAGGGCCCCAGAGGCATCTAGTTGCACCCCCTCCTTTCACAGGTAAAGACAGTGAGGCCTAGAGAAATACCTCTGCCCAAGGAAGCTTGTATAGGGAATCACCGATAAAGGTAGGATTTGAATCTAGGTCCTCCACCTGGGGGGGGGGGGTATTTCCCCACTCATTGGCCTGGAGGGGGCATACCCAGTCCACATGGTGGCTTTCCAGTCCCTGGGCCCCCACTCTCAACCCTGCCCTATAGAACATCTCTTTTCTAGGCTGAATGTACCCCATCCCCATAACAGATATTCCCATGGCCTGGTGTCACGTTCCCTAACCATCCTGGTGCCCCTCATCTGGATCCTCACCAGCTGGTCAACGTTCTTCTTCAAGTGTGGCCTTGGGATTGGCTACAACATTCCAGATGTGACCTGGGCAGGGCAGAGGCTAGTGGGACCATCCACCTTCTCCTCCTGCCCCTCTTCCATTCTGACCATTCTATTCTTCAGTATTAAAGTTTAACATTCCATAAGATTTTGTGGTTATCATGTCACTGATAAATGAAATGGTACTTGTAGTCCCCTGGGCTCCCAAGATCTTTTTCACATGAACTGCTTTCTGGCCAGGTCTCATTCATTTTGCATTTGTGAGATTGATTGCTCGGACCCATATCCAAGGCTTTACATTTTCTGATGTGACCCTGATGCTTCACCTTATTAGACCTGGCCTGAGGTTTGGCTTGCTGAGCCTATTTGGATCCTAATTCTGTATTTCGAAATGCTGGCTCTCCTTCCTAGCTTCTGACATCTGCTAATTTCAGGAGGCACAGTCTATGCTTTCATCCACCAACACATTCAGCTAAGAGGGTCCAGAGCCTCAGGGCACTCTGCTCCAGACTGCCCTTGGCTGAGTATCCTTCCATTAATCATTATGCTTTGCCTTCCTGATCAGTCTGGGCCCCCAGAATATGAAAGACCTTATGAAATACTGTGATGAAGCCCAGCTGTACCAAGCATTCACCCTCATCTCTGAGCCCACTGACCCTGCTTTCTGAGAAAGGCTTTGCCTCCAGGTGCCACCCCCCACTCTCAGGAGGAACCTGCCAGGCCAGCGCATTCTCCACCATTACTGGTGCATGGCATGGGGGATGCCGCTGCTCTGCTGGTTCCTGTTTAGAGTGTGGTTAGATACCTTGTCTCCGACGGCTGTTTAATTTCCTGAAGCAGGTGCCCTCCACAAGGCGATTCAGACGCTGTTGTTTGATCAGCTCTAAGATTTCAGGCTGGATCTTCTCCTTCAATTCCCTGTTAAAAGTCAATAGGAAAGAGAACAAATGTAGGGGGTGAGGGTCACTAGGGTCACTCCTCCTCCTCTTCCCATTCCTGCCCTGCCCCAGTCAACTCCTCAGGCTCTAGGTACTTTATAGGTCAGAATCCTTTCTAAACAATAGTTTGGGAGCCCCCACCAATGTGTTTTACTTTTACCAGTCTGCCATAGGATCTATAGTACATTAAAACAAGCAAAACAAAAATCCAAACCGACCCATGGCATTTTGATTAAACAACAAAATAAATAATGTAATAAAAACATTCTTTCCATATTCCAAGACCCCAAATCCAAAACATAGATTGAGAAGCAAAGTTTGGTTAGACTTGTAATCCTGGCAACTGATTCAGGGATTAGCATTCTCTTTTGTTTGTTTCCTTAAAATTATTTCCCCACTTAATAGTGCTTTATTTTTTCCAATTACATGTAAAATAGTTTTTAATATTCATTTGATAAGATTTTGAATTTCTAATTTTTTCTCTCTCCCTCCCCTCCTCCTCCCCAAGATGGCAAGCTATCTGATACAGACTATACATCTACAATCATATTAAATACACTTCCATATTCATCATGTTGTGAAAGAAGAATCAGACCAAAAGGGGAAAACCACAAGAAAGGGGGGAAAACAACAACAAAAAAGAGAAAATAGTACGCTGCAATCTGATTCAGACTCCATAGTTCTCTCTTTGGACGTGGATAACATTTTCCATCATGGGTCTTTTGGAATTGTTTTAGATCATTGTTTTGCTGAACAGAGCTAAGTCTATCTGTCTGTCTACCTACCAACCCACCTATCTATCTATCTATCTATCTATCTATCTATCTATCTATCTATCTATCTATCTATCTATCTATCTATCTGTCTGTCTGTCTACCTGTCTGTCTGTCTTCTATCTATCTATCTCAAAGTTCATCATTGAACAAAGTTGCTGTTACTGTATACAATGTTCTTCTGGTTCTGCTCATTTTGCATCAGTTCACATAAGTCTTTCAAAGTTTTTCTGTAGTCTGCCTGCTCATCATTTCTTACAGCAAAATAGCATTCCATTCCATTCACATACCACAACTTGTTCAGCCATTCCCCAGTTGATGGGCAAGGGATGAGCCTCTTAAGACAAAACCATAAACTCTATCTCTCTCTGCACATCTCCGTGGGTCTGCAGGACCATGAACGTGAATCTACCCAACTGAAGACCCCAGCGAAGCCAGCTCGCATTTCTTAAACACCTACAACTTCTGTTCAATCTTTCTTTCCTTTCCCAAAGTTCCTCAGAAAATAATCACTCTGCTTCCCAGTAAGAGGTATACACACACATCCCTCCCCTCCCCCGCGGTGGTCAAACTTAAAACTGCACAAAGACTTTTGGGATGCCCCAAGTTTGCCTCTGTAAAAATATTTCCTTTCTAAATGTGCTAACACATAAAAGTAAATTCCACATTTTTCAGCATTGTGTTTTGCTCTAGAAGGCAAGCTGGGAGATTGCATGTGTTAATCAGAATAAAAATGTATTGATAGCTCTTTCCCACCACTATGAATTTCAGTAGCACTTTGGGGCTGATAAAGTACTTAATAATGACCTCATCTGACCCTCAAAACAGCTCTGACAGGCAGGTGAAATTAGAAATGTCCATTTTACAGATGAGGAAACCGAGGCTGACCAACATTATTAAATGATTTAGGTTGAATTTGAACTCAGGTCTTCCCGAACCAGAGCTCAGAGCTCTATGCACTGTGGAGCCACCTAGCTGTGCTTGTGAATATTAGTCCCAATCAGAAACAATGTTATTTTTTCTTTAGTAACAACATCTCATTCTATACTTTAATTTAATCAACTTTAAAATGGGACTATCAGGGCCTCTGGAGAGCCTAGACCATAGGACTAGATGTGGATTCAGTTCGCCAACACATTTTGACTTCACATAATGTAATGCCTCAGCATGTCAATGGTTCCAAAATCTCCTTGGTGTGGGTCTTCCCTCCCCTGGCGCAGATAGCAGCCCATCTGCCTTTTCCTAAATCCTCCAGAAACTCTAATCAAGAAAAGGCTCAGCTCTTGGCCTTTGAATCATTCGTGGTTCCCAGTACCACACTCAGGCTGTCCGGCCGATGGCCCCTAACTCTTGTCTACGACAGGCCTACCTGGTTTTGTTACCAGAAAAAAATTGTTAAAATGAAAACTGTGATTAATCCCCTTTCCCCCACATATAAAGAAGATTTCACGTTGACACATGAATGTGCTATGACCATACTGCCTAAAACATTCAAAAATTCTACAGGGCAGAGTCGCTTGAATCAGCTCTTTAGAAACAGTAGGTATGTCACACAACACCACTTAATAAGGCCCCTTTGGAGGGGGGCACCCTCAGCTGCTTGAGAGAAGGAATAATTTTCTTCTTTGAATTTGCCTCCCTAAAGCCCGGCACATAGTAGGGGCTCAGTGAAAGCTTGTCACCCGATTTAAATTCAGACTTGATGAGTTTCTTTGAACAGCAAAAGAAGAAGATGAAATAAAAGCCCCTACTTCCTCCTTCTCTGATCTTACGTGGCCTTGAGGACCTCTAATTACGTCCCACGGTTTTCACTCACTGCAGAACACACTCAGTTTGTACAGTCTAACCGCCTGGTCAGTTCTGAATGTGACCCTGCCCTTTGGCTAAGCTCTCCGTGGTTCCAGCACATCCTACAAGGTTGAAGGACTGGCAGGTTCTGTTGTGCCTCATTGTTGCTTGTCCCCTGAGGGTTGGCCTTGCCAAGCGTGGAAGGGCTTGGCCCTAGACCGGCTGCAGAAACAGCAACTCCTGAGGAACCCAAGTGCTGAAGGGGAGGAGACCAAGTCCACTGCCACGAATGGCACAGCTCCTCGAATCAAGGCTGACCCTGCAGGCTTCCCTGGAGCACAGATGGTGTCCGGCCACCATTTCCTCACCATCAAATGTGACCTGTTGGAATGGGCCATGCTTGGATTACATCTTCCACGTGCCTCGTTGTTGCCAAGCTATCTCCTCTACTGGACCTTGAGCCCCGAGAGGCTGGGGATGTTTGAGCCTGTTTTCTATCCTCAACACTTGGCACAGTGCCCAGAACATTTTTGTTGTTATTAACTCATTTTTCAGTCCTATCTGACTCTTTGTGACCTCATCTGGGGTTTTCTTGGCAGAGACGCTGAAGCGGTTTGCCATTTCCTTCTCAAGCTCATTTTATAGATGAGGAAACTGAAGCAAACAGGGTTAAGTGACTTGCCCAGGGTCACACAGCTAGGTCTAGCTTCACACACGGGGGCCAGATTTGACCTCACAAAGATGAATCTTGCTTACGCCAGGCCCAGTGCACTAGCCACTGTGCCACTTGGCTGTCTCTGGAACATAGTAAGTACTTAATAAATCCTTGTGGATTGACAGCAGTCAACAGAGCCAGCCTGACTGTACTAAGCAAGCTTCCTGGGCACACTGGACCCTGGGCTGCTGTTTAGGTACCAAAATGCCTCGCTCACAGGCGAGTGTGTTCTGGGAGTCTGTGGAGTCCTCCCTGTTATCTGCTATGCTGATGTCTCTCCATCTATGTGTGGGATATGGAAATGCAGCTGCCATCCCCGGCTTGCTCCCGTGATGATGTAAAGCCCCTCTGGGCTCCATCTCAGGCTCCCAATCACTGAAGTGATTGATTATCGACTTTCCTGTTGGGTAAAATGGACTCAGCAAAATGGCTGCTTCTACCAGCCTTGGTTCTAGCTGAGGGGGGTTGGGGAGTGGCACACACCCTCATGTCCAGCAGTGAGTCACTGCAATGGTGAGGGAGGGGGGACCTGAGTGTGGGAGGAAAAGTGTCATTCCCAGAGAGCTGGGGAATTGCCCATCTTCATCCACTGCACAGACCTCTAGTTTTTACTGATGGTCTTCTCTACTTCAAAACTTAGCAGTATTTAGGACAATGTTTGGCAGACAGTAAGTGCTTCATAGATGCTCTCCTTCTCCCTCACCTTCTGTCCATCTCACTATCTATTGGTCTATTTATCTTGGATTAAATAGATTAATTTAGGGGCAGAAGCTAATGAGATACTGTAAGCCAGGAAAACCATTTCCTAGGAGACATAGCTTTTAATTAATTTTTTCATGTTAGCACTTGATAGAAGTATTCACAGGGGTTTTTGGGTTTTTTATTTGTTTTTAGAGTTGGAAAGAACCTTAAAAAACCATTTAGTCCAATCTCCTTAGCTGAGGGAACTAAATCACAGGGAGGGAAGCAGATTTGGCTGGGAACACACAGGAAGGTTCATAGTTGAAAGATTTCAGAAGTCATCTTCTCCATTTCCCTCACTTCACAGATGATACAACTGAGGCCTGTTGCAGAGGTGAATCGATCTGTCTAGGGTCCTGCCAGCACTGTGTAGGAGCACAAGAATTGTAGCCCAACAGGTTGATTTCAGATCCAGTGTTCCTTCCATGGTAGAGAGGAGCTGTTGGACTGCCTCCCAGACTGAAGGTCCAGAGCCATGGTGCTGACCTCACTGTTGTCTGCCTGTGAAACCTGGACAGTCTGCCAGCACCAGGCCAGGAAATGGAATCGCTCCCATTTGAACTGTCTTAGGAAGATTTTGAAGATGACCAGGCAGGAGAACGTATCAGATACTGAGGTCCTTTCTTCTTCTAAACTGCTGGGCATTCAAACTCTGCTGCAGAGCACACAACTCTGATGGTCAGGTCACAGTCTTGCCTAAAAGACTTTTAGGGAGAAATCACACAGGGTAGGTGTTCACATGGTGGTCAGAAGAAGTGACACAAGGGCACTCTCAAGGTCTCTCTGAAGAACTTTGAAATGGATTGTGAGACAGGGGAGACACTGGCACAGATATTTGGTCATCATTATCAAGCTCTGCATATCAGAAGGCAGAACTGGCCTGGTCTAGGGTTTCTTCCATTCACATGTTAACCTGACCACTAAAGTCCTGGAGCACCACCCACTTGGCCATCCCACCTGGGTTTGTCTCAGTTTGCCATCAAAACAAGACAGACATGGTTTCCAAATGTTGCTTTTATTAGCCCTGTTTCGTCTGTCCATTAATATCTCAATTGAGTGTTGGATGCCCTTCCCTTACTCATTACAACTCCCAAAGTGGAAAGTAATTAATGGAACTGTTCAGAGAAAAATAATCAAAGACCAAGAAATAGAGCAACAGGTGCCCCTTTCCCCCAGACCTGTTGGAAACGCCCTCCTAAACAGTATCTGCTCATTCTTTGATCATTCAACCAAAAAGGCCAATTTCTCTACAATGGACAGCTCCCAGCACTTGGCACAGGGCCCAGTAGAGAAGAGGTGCTTAATAAATGTTTATTAACTGAATGACTGACTTCAGGGGTCAGTGGTTTTGTAGGACAGGACAGGACCCGTTCTGGGGGCAGCACCCAGGTGGTCCCTGCCATTTTGTTAACAACAAGGGGATTTTGTCCCCTGCATATTTTAAAATGCAAATACATCTCCTGCCCATGTCTTCTTTCATTCTTTTTATTTTTGGGGTGGGGGTGGGGTGGGAGTGTGTGTGGTGTTCAGCTCCATCATTGAGATGGCCTGGGGTAATGGAGAGAGTGCTGAGCTGGGAGTGGGGAAGATGTAGGCTCAGGTTCCCCTCAGACACTTGCTATTGAGGCTTTAACCTCTAATGTCTCAGGGCCTCCCCAGCATTCACTGAGCAAGCCACATGAGTTATCATCTGCCCTCAGGAAGGGCACTTCTCACCAGAAGAAGTTTCCCATGATGGGAGTTCTTCACTGACAAAATCACAGGCTGTTCACACGAGCATCTCCACCGTGCTGTGAGGCTGTTTTCTTGAGTAGGAGGACAGTGCCCAGCCCCCAGCAGGCCCTGGATAAATGCTTATTGGGGGAATGAATAAATGGATGAAGACTGTAACCGTAACTCTAACTGTAAAATGGGGACCCACATTTTCTCTTGTCCTGTGTTTCAGTGGTCTTTGACTTTGTAAGAAACCTTCACTTTGAGGCTTCTCTGCCTCAAGGATTTTCACCCAGAGTCTCGCCCCTGGCAGGGCCTGAAAAATGAACTCGACCAGGAAGTGCCAGCTAGTGTCTGAGCTGGAAGTGGGGGGAACAGGAAACGGGGAGAGAGAAAGCATTCTTTGGACACCAGGTGCTGCTGAGCTGGAGAAGCGGCGCAGACACCGGGTCACTGTGCGGCCTGGAACAAAGTCCTGGCTGCAGAGTCACTGAGAATCACCCAGGTCAGACTCAGGCATGATTCTTTGATCCTGCCCTCTGGTTTTAAGCATTAGCTAAAGAATAATGTAAACAACAGCATCATTTAAATCACACCTACCATGTGCCAGCTGCTGCATCAAGCATTTTGCAAACATGATCTCCCGTGGACCTTACAACAATCTCCTTACAACATCACCCCTTTTTACAGTTGAGGAAACTGAGTCAAAGCAAGGCAAAGTCACTTGCCCTGGGTCACCCATCAGAAGCGGAATTGGAACCTGAGTCTTCCTGACCCTGGGCCCAGCCCTCTAGCTACTGCACCACAGAGGATGATAAAATCACCTTAAATGTATAAGGCAACTGTCCAGAAGATCACTGACTTGGGTTCAAATCCTGGCTTGGCCACTGACTTCCTGTAGGACTACTGACAACTGTCTTGTGGCTCTGGGCCTCAGCCTCCTCATCCGTGAGATGAAGGGGGTGGTTGAGACGAGCCCCCAGTGCCCTGTGTGCTCTAAACCATGCATCCTAAGATTATCCCATGCCAGGCTACAGGACGGCGGTCCTCTTAGGTCTCAGAGACCCCAGCGCCAGGCAGCAGAATTCAGATGTTAGGTGGGTCTAATGCTGTCTGTGACACTCCCACTCTGTGTCACTTTGGGTAAGTCACTTAACCTTTGGGCCGCCAGGCCTGGCCTCCCAGGCTCCACACTTTGGGACTCTTTTGTCTGATCCTGGAAAAGGGCTCCTGAAGACACCCAGGGAGAGCTTTGTGCCACCATCTGGGAGGTTTCCTGGTGCATGTACCAAACACAGGAGAGAAGGCAGCACCTTCCCTTGCCCCTGGCTCTGCCCTGGCCCCATGCTTGCCCCACCTCCTGCACAGAGCAGGGCCTTATGGGATTCAAAACACCATGTCCTGGAAGGCTCATGGTCCTGGGGCTGCTGCTCTTGGAGCAGAGGAGATTCCCAGGATGGGCACACACATGGGGCTAGTGCAGCCTGGAGGCTGCCTCCAGAGAACCAGGAGAGAGTGTGGCAGGGAGTAAGTACAGGGCCTCTCCAAGCACAGGAAGAAGTCTCCCAGCCACATCTCCCATGATCCTGAGTGGTCACCTACTCCAGATCTTGCCCATTCATTTACTAGCAAAGTGAGGCCTGATTAAATGGATCAAGCCCTGATGTGCCCCATTTTGGGAGCAGGACTCCCACCTCAGGCCTACTCGCTATGGGCTTTTCAGGGCGGGTGGACCTAGGGACAGAAACAGTGATTCATCCCAGTCCCAGTTGGCCCCCAGAAGGCGGTGCCCAAAAAGGACTGGGCTGTCTCTGGATGTGGGAACATCTGCCTGGTGGCTGAGAATCCCTTAGAGAAGGTACTTCTCTGCTAGCCAGTGAGGAACAGGTAGCAGTGGGCATGGGGGGCTGGTGGAGAGACGGCAGAGCCCTCCCCTTCTGAACAGAACTGCCCAATATGACTTGTGCTCTCAGGGGCTGCTCTGGCCTGCCTGTGAGGGCAAAGGGCACCAAACAGAACAAAATTTCACAAAGAAAAAACAAAACACACTGGGAGAATCTGGCAAAGGCCAAACCAATTTTTTTTTCAAAGCTAAACTCTCAGGAGACGGATTGACAAAAATTGTGAGAGGTGTAAACACCTGCGTGATCCATGAACTGGGTGTGCCTTCCTGGGGAAGTTGTACCCTCCCTGCTTTGGGGCCCTGGGCTGTGAGCCCAATAAATCAACAAGTCTTCCCCAGCAGCCTGACAACCCTGTGCCCTGTCAGGGATACTCGAGTACAGGGGAAAGCATTCCTGCCCTCAGGGAGCTTCTGTGCCACAGTGGAGCTTGTCTGGGGATCCTGAGGTTTACTAACCACTTTACCCACAACCAACCTAGGAGGGAGTGCAAGGATTCTCATTTCTGTTAGTTACTGATGAGGACCATGAGGCATGGAGGAGTGAATGGGGCTGGCCCAGGGTCAGCCAGCTGGGATTCTGGCCCAGGTCCCTGCCTTCAGGTCCATGCCCTCATCCCAGACCAGGCTGTCCCTGCAGAGTCATTCATGTACACAACATACGTGCACACATATACACAGACACACACGTACATACAATCCCACCCTGTGCTGCTCTTGGACATGGGCCCTTGGACAACCCCTTGACTGCTGTGCTAAGACCACTGACCAAGGGGAGGGGTGGTGCCAGCCTGGCGGCCCGGCAGAGGATGGAGGGTGGCAGGAAGAACTTACAAGATGGGCCGAGACTGGAAATCCTCCTGGTTCATTCTCTCCGATTGGCGGATTTTCAGGATTTCCGTGTAACTCAGATTCTGCAGTTTGCTCTTGAACTGGTCCAGGGAGCTAGGCTTGGTCGTGAGAGCCCTCATGATCTGCTCCTTCACGACTTGCATCACCTGGTGGGGCAGAGGATGACAGTTATTTGTGGGTGGATTGACAGGCGCCAAGTTGGGGTCAGACAAGAGCATTCTGGAGGCCAGGGCAGACACACTTGGGCATCCAACGCTGCCTCGGTTTAGGGCAGACGAGGAAGCCCTGGGCAGCGCAGAGGGAGAGCCTCACCTCGGGGCCTCTAGGCTGCTCTCTCCTTGAACACAACACACAAAAGAATCCCGGACAGCCCAGAAACTGAGGATTATTCTTTCACAATTAACCGGGTACCTGTGGTGGTCCTGATTGGGGGAAATGTCCTAAAATACCGTAATAAGGGAAAAGCCATAAAACATACACTCTGTGAAAGGTGGAAGCCTGGAAGTGGTGACCTCTTAACAATCCTATCTTAGGTAGTGAGGACGCTGAATCATAACTGAAGATGCTTCAACCTATGAAAGCCGTAACAAGAACATTATGACTGGAACCCGATCCACACGCAAACTTACATTTGGGCACGACTTCAGTTTAACATCCAAGCTCATTACTGAGCAGAAAACTCTCAATATCCACCAGCCAGTGGCGATGCATTCCCTGTCCCTGCCTTCATCTGCATGGGGATTAGGCGGGTTCTTTTGGGTAGAATCCCCCAACTGCCTGGCAGTCGCCCCAGATTGCCCCTGTTTGTGGATGTTCAGTGACTGATTACACTACTCCTTATAATCAATCTTGATTTTGGTATCAAAAGAACACCCCATGGTTATGGAGGAGGTTCAAGGTTCCCCAACCGGGGGCATTCTGGACATCATAGTATCTCTGGGCACAGTGACTCAGCCGCTCATTGAGATTTAACCATGGACATACATGTGCCCATACACATACACACACATCCATGGATAATGGATACACATACATACACATCCAAGGCGACTGAGGGGCACAGAACCTTGTCATTGCAGAGTGTGACGATGACGCCTTCCTGGACGTGGTCTCCAACCTGACAAGAAGGAGCATCTAGGCTACATTAGCCAAAGGGGCTGGATTTGGACCCAGAGGACCCGGGTCAGATCTGGATTATACCTCCATGAGCCACTTCCTCTTGTGTGCCTTGGTTTCTCCAACTGTAAAATGAGGAAGCAGGACTAGATGTCTCTTCACTTGAGGTACTTGCTTAATCCAAATCCTTCCTATTCTTTTGCTTGTAAATTGAGGCCTCCCAGAGTGAACAGCCCTGTGGAGGCTACAGGCAGCTGGGTTTGACGCCCAGCCAGGACACCGCTCACTACTCGGTGTTCAGGGCATTGGGACCTAGGGACCAAAGCAATGATGCAGCTACTACAGCTGGCATCCAGAAGGCAGCTGTCCCAAAAGGACTCAGCAGCCCCCTGCATGTTGGAACATCTGCCTGATGGCTGAGAATGCCTCCCATATGGTGTTCGTCTCTCTTCTCCCATCTCTGTGCTTTTGCACCTACTGTGCCCCGTGCCTGGGGCTTTATTAATATTTGATATGTGGACAGTTGAGGTGAAACTGGGGGCAAACAGGAGGACAGGCAGAGAAAGGAGCCCTGATTCAGTGCCATGGGAGTGGTGTGGGTTGGGCCCGTACTAGACTGAGGATAAAAGGGGACACCTTCACCTCTCCAATGACATTAGTCCTCTGCAGAAACCAGTGGTGATGGATTCTCCTCATACCCAGCACTTCTGCTCCTTGTCTTCATTCAGCCTCACAACAGCCCAGCCTTGAAGGCAACCGGCCATCAGCAAGCATTTACTGAGCACCTACTGTATGCCAGGGACTGGGACTACAAAGAATGAAGCCATAGCCATCCCTCCTTCCAAAGAGCTCGACGCAGTTCAAACATCTTGGGCCTCAGCTTCCCCACCTATAAAACGCTTGTGTGATCTCTTAGCACCACTCTTCTCATTGACTGCTAAGGTTCTATCCTAGCTCTAAAGCTCCTCATCCTATTGGCACTCCCAGGGCTGAGCACATTGCCTTGATTATGGATGCTGCTTAATAAAGATGGGATGAAGTTCTAAGGGCAGGAAACTTAAGTCAGGGTAATTAAGGGACTGGCACAAGGTGTTAGCAGCTAGTGGAAGGAGGAGCAGGCGTTCGGTCGGCTCCCCTGACTCCAAAGCCCGCCTTTTCTCTTGGATCTGGGTACCCTGGCCAAACCGACCGACCTTGGTGTGAGGCACAGGTGAGAAGCCAGTAGGCGACACTGGCCCACTGCTTCCCTAGTGGTAGTGGGGTGTGGCCCCAACCCCACACCTCTGGAGACGGCTGTAAGAATATGGAAATCTGTGGGGCTCCAGCTCAGCCTTTCCTAGGAGTCAGGAGACAGACCAAATGCCAAATGGGGCACAGCGTCCTTGCATCCCCTTCACCTTCTACAATGTGCACGCCCCTCCAAGAACACAAGGCACGACCCAGCTGCCCCTGATGAGACAGTTGCCTCTGGCCTTTGGGAAGTCACTAGTGCACACATATCATTGTTAGCAGTAGTAGAACTGAAAGGGAGGGACACTGAGTCCCAGTCTCGAGGGGGTAGACTCAGAGCCACATCTTGGACATTTCAGGGACCCTGGGGAGGGTCCTCTTCAGGGGAGGGAACAAAGTGGCTGTACAGCCCATTCACAGTCATGTCAACAAATGTTCTCATTAAGGGTGGGCAAGCTCTGTGGATGCGGTTAAAATCACGGAACCCACATATACCAGCTTTAATTCCAACCTTTCAGTGCAACATTTAGAGCCCTCTTGGTTCTTTGAAAGTCCCAGGGCTGTTTTTTGCTCAAAGGCAGCATGTTCCAAATGGGTCTTAGTTGGCAATAAGAGGCAGTGAAGGAAAACTGTCCATGGGGACATGCCCTCTGCCCACCACAACTGCACAGTTATGCTCTCAGAATTCATCCAGTCCAGGGTGTCTCCATCTGTCTGGTGCCACAGACCCTGGGTAGCCATCGGGTGAAGGATACAGACCCTTTCTCTCAATAATGCTTTGTAATGCAGATGATCACAAAACAAGCCAACGACATGGCATTATAGTTAACGAAATATTAACAAAATCCCCACAGATCCCAAGTGAAAAGCTCCTGATCTAGGGTCAGCGAATCCAGGGACCAATGCCCAACATTGGGTTGGGTTGGACAGGCTGCATGGTCTCTGCCCACAAGATGCTCAGGGTCTACTTGGAATGTTACTTTTGGTTTCTTGGAAAAATGACTTAAAGTTGTCTGGGGGGCAGGGAATGGAGATCCCAAGGACAAAAGACCATCTTGGTCTGAATTCTCAGTGTGGATACTTTGTCCTAGTTCCATTAATAACAGCTGACATTCATCCAGTGCCTGAGACTCACAAAACACATTGCACACATCCTCTCAGCTGACCCTCACCACAGGGCTGTGACAGAGGCATTACTATCCTTTTTTATAGATGAGGAAACTGAGTTACAGGGAGGAAAGGTAACTGGCTGACAGTCAGACAGCTGGGAAATGTCGGAGACCTCCCAACTCCAAGGTCAGCAGACTTTCCTCTATGTCCCAAAATTGACCACTGGCCAGTCATGGGATCTCTATTCAACTCACCTCTCTGTCCATTTTATTTTGTTTTCTTTCTTCCCAGCAAAGCACACCTCTAGGGATGCTGCTGGCTCTCAAGCCTTGACCCTCTAAGTAGTTATAAACTGATGGTACCAAGAAAGTTGGGAATTCTCCTATAGAGGTGCTGCTTGGGTAATGCCTAATTGGACATTGTCAGATAAAGGTTTTCCAGATGACTGAAGTTAACCCCTTTAAGGAACAAGATATTTTAAAGCAAATTTCCAGTGCCTTGCTTAATGTGAAGGTGGTCCTTCAAAGAGGGAGAGAGAGAGTGACAGTAGGAGAATGAGGGGAGAGAGGGAGGGGGAGAGATAGAGACAGAGACAGAGGAGGGAGAGAGAGAGAGAGAGAGAGAGAGAGAGAGAGAGAGAGAGAGAGAGAGAGCGAGCACATTCCTGTCTTGTGGGCTCAGCCTGTACAAAGCATGAAGGTAGGTGGGGGAGTGTCATGGAGGGTAACAGTAAGTAGATCAGCCTGGCTAGAATGGGGAATGTAATGACTCCATCTCTGACCTTGTGGGTCCAGACCTCTCTGAGGCAGAATATGACGTAGCAGAGAAATCCTGAGAAGAAAAAGCATCCGGGTTGGGGGTGGGGGTACATCAGCAGGGTCCAATACTGCAGGGGGGTTAAGAATATTGATGGCTGGGAAGAAGCCACAAGGTTTCACAATTAAGAGATTATTGATAACCTTGGAGAGTGCAGTTGAGTGATAATGTTGGAAGCTAAATTACATGGGGTTAAGAAAGTAATGGGAGGGAGGTGAGAAAGAGGAGGCAATGAAAAGACAGCTTTTCCTAGGAGTCTGACTGAGAAAAGGAGGAGATATAGGTCCATAATCTAAGCCTCTAGCAGGCTGGCCAAATGAAGGTTATTTCATGATTAGGGAGACCTCAGTGCAGCAGCAGGGGAGGAGCCAGTGGACAGAGATGGTTAGGGTTACAGAGAGAAGGAATGATGGTGGGCACAGCTCGTGACTGAGAGGAGGACATAGGACAGGCTGGGCTGCTGGTCTGGCCAGAGGAGAGCCACTTCCTCAGGGGCAAGAGAAAAGGAGGAGAGGATGGTCAGGGCCAGGATGAGGGGTCAGTCATAGGACTGGGGAGAAGAAAGGGCCTGACAGGAAGCCTTACTCTGAGGAATTCTAATTGAGGGGTCTTACTTCTTGGACTCAAACTGGGCTAACTTGGAACAATGCTAGCTATTCTGAACAAAGATTTCTCCCAGATCAGTGGACATTCCTCCAGCTGTCCCAAACCTCTGTCCAGAGACATTTCAAGAACACTGGGTGACAAAGAACACCAGAATTCCTGGTCTCCCTCAGCCTCCTTGGAACCATATAGGCGGCCCCTGGGGTCTGGGTTCAGGGAAATGAAAAAAGAAACACTTCCCTCCCAATCTTCCTCCAGTCTGAGCTCACAGGACAGACTTGTGCTTTTTTTTGGAGGGGAATCACTTTAAACGCTACTACGTGAATTCCATTTAGAGAAGCCTTTGATACTTTATGGGGCATGACTGGGACACTGGACTTCATAGGCTTTGCTAGGGAATCCACCCTCTGAAGTTTCCACCCAGCTAGAGCCCCTGCAGTAAACCTGTGGCGATCTCTGTGTGTCTACCATCCAGCTATGACCCCAGCTCAACTTGGGCTGGATGGTGAATGACAAACTTTTAGCCATCACAACAGAAAACCACACACCAAGCCCTAGAGGGGCTGAGATACACCTGGGTGGGTCAGGTACCCACAGCAGCAACATTCTAGACCCAGATATCTTGAAGGGGCAGAAGCTCTGTCCATATGACTGATGAGAGACAGCCCAGTCCCTATCATTAGGCAACCACATGCTTCAGCCCACCTTGGACCACACTCACATCTTAGGAAACTGAGGGATTGGGACCTGACATCAGACCTCTCATCTGCTCACCCTAGGCTGACTTCTGAAGTGCTGGACCTGAGCGAAGGGTGCTCACCGATCTGGGCCAGATGGTTCAGGGTGTGCTTGGGAGGACAGACACCTGCCCTTGGAGCATCTTCTTGGGCAGCAAATGGCCAAGGTAGCTCCCTATGCATCAGAGAATCTCTGTGCTGAGGCTCATGAGGGATTCTAGAGACAGGATGAGAATTCCAGCCCATTTCTAGAGCTCTGAGAGGTTTGTGAAACTTTATCAGCTCTTTTATCTCATCTGATCCTCACAACCACCCTCCCAGGGAGGCACTATGAGTGTACCCCATTTTATAGATGGAGAAACTGAGGCTGAAAAAGAAGTGACTTGTGTAGAGTTGCAGACTTATTATGAGCCTGGGCTTTCTCCACGTCAGGCCCAACACTAGCAGATCAGATGGTCTCAGAGGGAGATTTCCAAGGCTGACTGATTTCCCTGCACCAGAAGAGAATCCCCCCACTTGAAGTTGTCCTTTGGTCATATGATCTTTGATGACCACCTCTAATGAGAGGAAACCCTACTGCCACCCCCACGCACCTCCGAAAGACAATTAGACAATTCTAATCATTGAGTTTCTTTTTTTTTTAAATTTTAATTTATTTTCTTGGTTACATCATTCATTTACACAAGGTTTTGAGTTACAATTTTTTTCCCCTTTTTGTCCCTACCCCCCCATACCAGAACATTGATCACACTGTAAGACCCCTCCCACAATCTGTTCCCTTTTATGCCCTCCTCCAACACCTCTCTAGTTTTCTGGCAGGGCAGGGAGCTCCTCCCTGCCCTCGTCCCTGTATGTATTATTTCCCAGTTGCATTTGATTGTATAGCTTTAAATACTAGATTCTTGCAATTCCTCCCCTGTCACCCACTCCCACTGGGAGGAGCAGCAATTCAATACAGGCTGTACCTGTGTAATTACACAGGACATCTCCATGGTGGGCAAATTGTCAGAGGCTAATTGTATGTCCCTCCTTCCTATCCTGCACCCGCC
>CM053599.1:3558408-3593922 GCA_028646575.1 Pseudocheirus occidentalis
TCTCTCTCTCTCTCTCTCTCTCTCTCTCTCTTTCTCTCTCCTCCAAATGTCCTTTAAAAATCTGCTGACTAATAGCCATTTCTTTGGGCGGGGGGGGGGGGAGTGATGGATCATGGCATCTTTGTTGTAGGAACAAACTATTCCTACACTGATCATAACATTGGATGCCATGGGTGGCTATCAGTGCGTTTAAAATGGAAGAGTGGTCCATATTGGAATAAGGTTTAGAAGCAAGATGCCAATGTCCCCTCTGGCTTTTCCCAAATGGTAGCATCTTTCCTCCAGTGTTCCAATTTCAGTCTTCTTGAGAACATATCTGTCTCAGAGGGGTGCAGAGGATGGTCAGTGAGGTCTGTGTTAAGCTAAGGGCAATGTGGGTACCCTCCATGTTCTATGCTTAATAACCCATGAGGCATCGTAATCATTTCTGGGAAAGGCACTGAGCCAAGAAATATGTCTAAACAATTTCTTTTTTTTCTATATGAGTCAGAAGAACAATGGAGCATTTGAAAATGATGGATGCATTGATGGCATCACAAGGCTTCGTTATTGTTGGGAAAAGTTAAAGAAATTTGTATTGGTATGAATATTAATTCCAAATCTATTGTTGTAGAACTAAATTCCTGCTTGGACTAAATGCAGGAAAATCTTCCCAGTTACTCTAGTGCCTCATCACTGTGGTGTGTGTGTGTGTGTGTGTGTGTGTGTGTGTGTTCATGCATGCATGTGTGCACACATGTGAGTGTATGCTTTTTAAGAACCATGCCAGAGGTGTGCACACTATCATGCCTAGCAGGGGAGATGGCAAGTCAAGGTCCAGACAGGCAAAGAAAAGCTTAGTGCCAGGGGAGGTGGCCAGGAAGTGTCAGAACTTTGGATTACAGCAAGTCTTGGAGATCATTTGCTATGGAAAGGCAGGACTGTCCCATAAGTCAGTGGCAGAAAGGTTCATTGATCTGAGATCAGGAAACTCTCAGAGCAGTGGCTAACATGAGAGCTTTTTACTCCTAACTTACGGTAGAGTTGGGAGAAGTATCGGAAGACTTATATGAACTGATACAAAATTATATAAACCAGTGCTTCTCAACCTGTGGGTCTTGACCCCTTTGGGGGTCGAATGACCCTTTCACAGGGGTCACAGGGGTCGCCTAAGACTATGGGAAAAGAAATATTTCCAACGGTCTTAGGAACCGAGACACGGCTTCTCTATCCATTTCCAGGCAGATCCGCCCACATACGAGTATTAAAGGGTCGCGGCGCTAGGAAGGTTGAGAACCACTGAATAAACAGAACCAGAAAAATTCATTCTCTCTCTGTCTCTCTTGACAATGATAACTACGACTACAGCTGGCTGCTGCACTGATTCCTGCTGTTAGATTTTCTCTCCTCTTTTTTACTTTTTCTTACAGGAGGGGCCTCCGAGAGGGAGAAGGGAGACATATTTGTAAATAAAGGTGATGGAAAAAACAAAAAAATCAATAATTTGTCTTGAAAAGAGAACTATATTTGTGTGCACGAGGAACGGAAATGAATGTTGGGGTGCATAGGCACATTGCTCTCTGCCAGCTGTTTTGCTCACTACCTGTGTGACCTTGGCAGCTGGTGGTGCAGTTGTTAGAATGCTAGTCTTGGAATCAGAAAGACTCTTCTCTTCAAATTTAAATCCAGCCTCAGATACTTACTAGCTGTCTGATCTTGGACAAATCACTTAACCCTGTTTACCTCAGTGTCCTCATCTGTAAAATGAGATTGAGAAGGAAATGGCCAACCACTCCATCAACTTTGCCAAGAAAGCCCCAAAACAGGCTCAGAAGAGTTGGACATGACTTAAAAATGGCCAGACAACAATAATTGTGTGACCTTAGACGATGTTGCTGGTCCTTAGTTTCCTCGTCTGTAAAGTGAGGGGGTTGGCCCCAAAGATCCTCTTTGTAGTTTTCAGAATCTATGAACAGGGAACAGTTGCCACCCATTCTTTCCACTCATGTAGCCATACACATGACCACTGCATGGCTGTCTCATGGAAGATTAGATGTGTTACATTTGGTTGCAGAAGGCAGAGCCAGGGACAATGAAAGGAAGTCACAGAGAAAGATCTGATGTCAGGAAAAGCTTCCTCACAGTGAGAGTTGCACCACAACAGAGGACGGGGCTGTGGTCAGGAGGACCTTGATGGTTGGACATACCCAGGTGGCAAGAGGTTGGGAGAGCTGGGGCACAGAGAACCAAACCCTTTGATGGGCACTGTGGAGTGGCAAGACACAAAACAGGGATCTCTTAAAACTTTGCTGGAAACAGAGGCTTCTTTAAGAATCTGTGACAAATGGTGATAAACACCCAGACCTGACCCACTAGAGAGCCATTTTCTAGCCCAATGGCTCTCACTGCCATTCTCCTAAAGCACTCATTAGCTGAGGGGTGGAGCCTGGGGATCTCAGGAGGACATTCAGGATCTTCTGTTCATTTGGAGAGCTGTTACAGCTGGGTTGCACTCTCCACTGCTAAGAGCAGGCAGGAAAGCTCACAAGGGGAGTCTGGCAGCTGGGTTCTGCCCAAGTGCCAAGACATCTGAAGAGACTTCCAAGAAGAAAGCCACAGACTTCCTTGGCCAAGTTGGGAGCATGGACGCCATATTGGGTTGCCCTGAGAGGGTTGGAGGTTTAGGACTAGAAGAGTGGGAGGCCCACTGTCCCCTCTTCTTGTCAGAACTCATCTGAGGATTCCTGACCAGCTCTGGGGGCCACAGTCTGGAAAGGATGTGGATAAGATGGAGCATGGCCAGAGGAGGGGAGACACAAGTGTGACGGGCCTTGAGTTCATGGCATCCCGGCATCAGGCAAAGGAAAATGGGCCTGGAAAGGAGAAGCCTCCAGAAGAACCTTCTACTGGTTTTGGTCTTTGTGGCCCCCAGGCATAACCAGAAGCAGTGGCTGGGGGGGGCGGGATTTGAAGAGAGGCAGAGGTTAGTTTAAGGTCAAGAATAACTTCCCAGGAGAAAAAGGTTTTCCCAAGTGGAAAGATCTGCTCTGGGAGGGAATGGGCTCCCCATCCTTAGTTATCATTAATGAGTTGGGGCATTATTCCCTAGTTTAAGCAAGAGTTAGTGACCCGAGAGGTCCCTTCCAGTGCTAAGAAGGTGACTAAACACTTAAAATTTTCTTTCCTTTCGGCCTTGTACCCTGAATTTTGCTATTAGCTCTTCTTCCCTGGCTGTGTGACTTTGAACAAATAATATTATCTCTCTGGGCCTAATTCTCTTCATCCATCAAATGTTTTAAATTACACTTTTCTTTCTCTTAACATGATTTTTTCCCTCTCCCTCCTACTGGCCCCCTCACCCCATGTTCAAAAAGAAAAAGCAATCAGAAAACCCACATAACAGATCTGGACACTCAAGCAAACCACATTCCCACTTCAGCCATGTCCAAAAACATCTGGCAGAGAGCAACGTGCCTATGCACCAAAAACGGGTGTCTCTCATTGTGCATCTGTCTATCACCTCTCTGTCAGGAGGTGGCCAGCCTTCTTCCTCACCAGGCCTTTGAAATCAATCCTGGACATTGCATTCAGAAGAGTTACTAAGTCTATTGAAGCTGAGTTCCTGGACCTGAATAGTACCTAGGGGTCCACTCAGCTCTCAGATTCTCAACTGTATGACCACACTTTATTGGTTTGATAAGCCAAGGAGGAAACACTGTTTAACATTCTGTTAATGTGAAAAATGATAGTTGGCTAAGATTGGCAGCATGATCGGTGGGGGCAGAGAGGGGAGGCCAATAAATGGGACTTTCTATTGGTGATAAAAGAATATTCATGAAACATTCTTGGGTCTGAGAACACTGAGTAAAGCAGTTCACCAGTCTGTCAAGTGTTTCTTATTCTGTGTTCACTGAAATGTCCTTCCTCTGTAAAGAGCACAGTCAGCTGGGAAGGGCTTAGATTTGGTGTCCTTTGGTAGATAAAAGGTTGAAAAAAGGTACTTAAATTGGTGTGGACCCTCCCTAAGTGCTCTTTGGTTGACTGTTCTGGTTCTGTCAACAGCCCAGGACAGGGGGTGAGGAAGTTGCAGTGGCCTTATAGGTCCTTAGGTGTGGCATTTGGATGGGACCACACTTGAGAACCTAGAGGTCCACCTATGGCCTAGAGGCAGCTGCAGGTTCCCCATCCCTGATGTAGAAGAAGGGCTGGATCCTAAACTGGGATCCATGTACTTGACTTTCAGGAATATTTTGATAACTGTATTTCAGTATAATTGCTTTCCTTTAGCAGTCAGCCAGTAGGCATTTATTAAGCTCCTTTGAAAGTACTGTGCTAAGTGCTCTGCTTACAAAAAAAGGCAAAAGACAAGGAATCACTAATAGAGGGAAGGCGCTAGAATTAAGAGGGGCTGACAGAAGTTTTGAGTAAAAAACAAGATTTTAGTTGGGCCTTAAAGCAAGCCAAGGAAGTCAGAGACAAGGAGGGAGAGGGATCAGCCAGGGAAGAGGTCTGGAGTCAAGAGAGGGGTCATGTTCATGGGATGGCCAGGAAGCTGGGGTCACTGGCTCACTGGGTCACAGCACACATGGAGGGGTATGGGGTGAGGAGACTGGAAAGATAGGGGGTTATTTTAGGCATTATGGTAAGGGACCCATAGCTTCCACCAGTCTGCCTAAAACGTCCAGGACATGAAAAGTGAAAAATCCCTCATAGAGGAAAAGGTTGGGCGTTTTCGAAATGAGGTGCTCCACTCAAAAACCCTTGGAGCAGAACTAGGCAGTAAGAAAACCCCGAAGAAGCCAGTGATGGAGGAGGAGGCACCTGCTAGGAGCCCTCCAGGGATGAGGCCTCTTCAAAAGACAGCACAGAGGAAAGCTCCCAACCACATAAAGAGCTGCCACAAAGATGACTCCTGATGGTGTTTTTTTGGAGGGGCTGGGGGAGAAGGCAGCCCCGGAAGTGACTACAACTGAGTCCCCTCAGTTTCTTCACCTGTAAAATGGGGGATTTGACCAGATGGTCTCTAAGTTTCTTCCAGCTCTCAGGCTATGATCTTATGACACCACTGACCATTAACTAGTGCCCCATTCCCCCATCTCCCCCAGTCATGACCTTGTCTATCAGGTCTGTACTCCTCTATGTCCATGGCAATTCTCTGGCCCAACGTACATACCTTGAAGGCAAGCCTGACTTCATTGGTGGCTTGGCAGCCCCAGGGCCTAGAACAGAGCCTGCAACATGATGGGGCTTAACCAACGGGTGCTGATTGGTTGGTTGAATGAACCTCAGTCCCTACACAAAAGGACAGATGGGATACTACTGGGCATTTTGCAGGTCTGTAGTCACCAGGAGCCCAGGGGATGAGCAGGGAGGGCAATGAGCATCTACAGAACTCAACAATCCATTTGTGTTCCTCCTCTCTGTGACCCAGCCCAAAGAGCCCAGATTTTGTTCTGACAACTTAGGAAATCAGATGGGAGTGAGAAAAATGAACCTGGTTAGGCTCTCTGAAATGCCTTCCTCAACAATCCCCCTCAAACAGAAAAGGGAAAGACTTACAGGGTGGCCTGGCCAGAAAGCAAGACAAGAGATTGTGCCTCTGCTTGTGGGGCTGCCAAGCCACCAATGAAACAGGGCTTGCCTTCAAGGTATGTACATCACCAGTGATGATGAGATCACTACCTGATGTTGGAATTGGACATCTGGGCACTTGCAGATGGCACTGCTTGTGAAAATGTTCTTCCTCAGCCTGAGCATCTTGGGCTGGGAGTGTGACTGGTGATACTCCCACAAACCCCAGCTCAGTCCTCTGGACCAGCATTGGGTGCTTTCTTTTCCTTTCACACATTTGAGATCATTGATCTAAAGCCACCAGGTCCTGAGAGGCCTCTCATCCAATCCCTCATTTTACAGATGAGGAAACTGGGACCAAAAGTATAAGTGACCTGTGAAAGGCCACCATGTTAGCAAGGACCCCAGTCAGGACTGGAAGGAGGGTCCTTTGGCCCAGATATCTGAGCTCCACCTGTCATGTTTCCATGCCTTCATCTCCTCCCTGCACCTACTAGTCTCCATTTCACTAAGAATTCTTCACATGCCACTGGTTAGATCCTCCACCGTCCTCACCTTTTCTCTGTCTCCTCCCCTCACCCCTGTCCCTCCTCCTGGGACATAGGCACATTTTGGCCCCTGAGCTTGTTTGTGACATCTGTTATATCATCGAACCCTCTCAAGGGACAACATCCACCTTCTGAACTGTCTTCTAAATCACTGATGAACTAGTGGCTGGGGCCAAGGACAAAAACAACCCTGGGGCATATCCATCTCAGACCATCCCAAGCACTGATCCTAGCATGTGAGAATTGACTGTAACCTTAGAGGTCCTATAATCTAATGTGCCCATTCTACAGATGAGGCTAGGGGAAGACTGGTCCAGCTTCACACAGTAAGTAGCAGAGAAGGGACCTGGACCAAAGCAGCTCATCTAGTCCTGGGATCTTTCATTGTGCCATGCCTTTACTGCCAATTCAGGTAGAACTTGTAGTCCACTAAGGCCCTCAGATCCTTTTCAGAACAAATGTTATCTATCCATGCCACTCCCAACTTCTATGGAGGCCCTGGTTTCTGGGACCTAAGACAAGACTTAACTTGTATGTCTATGGGATTTCATCTGATTAGATTCAGCCTCATGTTCCAGTCTACCAAGGAACCTGTTGAATACTGATCTGTCATCCATTAGATCATCTCATTTCCCAGATTTGCATTATCAAAACATTTAATATCTCTACCATTGATAAAAATGTCAAGCACAGCGCAGACCAGAGATCTCTGGGGCCCTCCACTGGAGATCCTCTGCCAGGCTGACACTAACCACACCAAGCTACTCTGAGCCTGGACATTTAAGTAGCCTTGAATCCAGCTGGTTGTATTCTTGTCTAACCTGCATTTCTCCATCTTCTGAACAAGAAGAGGATGAGGGACTGAATCAAAAGCCTTGCCAACTTCTAAGTAAACTATCTCCATGGCCCCTACTAACTTAGGATCCTGTCTGGGAGTGGGGCAGAGAGAGAGAGAGAGAGAGAGAGAGAGAGAGAGAGAGAGAGAGAGAGAGAGAGACAGAGACAGAGACAGAGACAGAGACAGAGACAGAGAGACAGAGAGAGACAGAGAGAGACAGAGAGAGAGAGACAGAGAGAGACAGAGAGACAGAGACAGAGACAGAGACAGAGGGACACAGAGAGAGACAGAGACAGAGACAGAGACAAAGACAGAAGAATGAAGTGAGTTTGGCATGATGGCCTGTGCTTGAAACCAAAATGTTTTTTGGGAATTATTACTTCTCTTCCAAATATTCACCGATAGTCTCTTGAATCGCCCTCTCTAGCCATTTCCCAAGAATCCTAGATGAGCTCACCCCCTAGATTCTAAAGATGCTTCCCTTTCCTTTTTGGAAAGGGAACCAGAGGCCTCTCGTGGTAGGTCCCCTGACTTCACATGGTCTTTCAGAATATCAGTTATGGTTCAGCACCATGGCCAAGGCTGTCATCCAACTGGGACAGGAGATCTATACTCATCAAAGGAAGCCAGGGGGTCTTCCTTGCTCTCTTTGGAGAAGTAGGGGTCACCTCCAGGTCACCCCAATAATTCCAGGAATCAAAAATGCAGAATTAGTGGGGAGAATTTTACATAGAGGAGTGTTTGTGTGGCAGGTAGGGATGACATGCACACACACCCTGTCACTCTGGAAGGAAGCCATTCTCTGTCAGTCAGCCCAAGGAAGAGACAGAGACTCTCTCATGAGTCAAAGGGTCTCTGTTCTCTCCCAGGACAGCCTTTCAGTCTCTCTGTGACCTTAGGGGAGCCACACAACCTCCTGGCAGCTCAGTTTCCTCATCTGGAAAGGGAAGGGTAGAGAAGACACTCTCCTTCCAGCTTGGAGATTCTAGCTCCTCCTGAGGCTTTTTCTCTGTGAAGCTCGACATTGAATTGAGACAATTCATCACCCCAGGCAGATGGATGGCTGATGTCCCAGTGCCAGGCAGGGACCTGGGGTCCTTTCATGGCCCTTTAGAATCTCAAATGGAGCAAAGTCAGGCCATGATGTGACAGATATGTGAGGAGAGCTCCCAGCTCCAGAGCACCTGACAAAGTCCCCCCAATATCTCTGTGGGGGAGTTGGAGCTTGTTGCAGGTGGGGAGGGTTTAACTCAAACCCATGGGCTTTTTAGTTTGGGTCAGTGACAGTTTTTAAATCAATGACTGTGACAGAGCACAGTTGGCATCTGTATTGAGTTTGTCAATAACAAAAATCTGGGAGAGACAATGAAGACAGTGACTGAGAAGACCAGGACATCCAGAGATGTCAGCCGCCTGAAACTGGGAAGGAGGCATTTCTAATAAGAGAATGATACCAAGAACTCACATCTCTGCAGCATCTTAAGGGTTACAACATCTAGCATTCAATGAGATCTTTTGGGAGGGTCCCAACTGATCATTTCATTGGTACTGGAGACTCCCAAGACAGATGAGAGCTGCTCAGCCACTCATAACCTTAGCTTCCTGGGAAGCTGAGCTGTGCCACTCATCAGGGTCACATAGCCACCATGTATCATAGGTAGAAATTGAAGGTGGTGCACAGAGCACCAGGCTTGGGATCAGGAAGACTCATCTTCCTGAGTTCAAATCTGGCCTCAGACATTTCCTAGCTGGGTGACACTGGGCAAGTCATGTCACCCTGTTTACCTCAGTTTCCTCATCTGTAAAATGAGAAGGAACGGCAAACCATTCCAATATCTTTGCCAATAAAGCCCCAAATGGAGTCACAAAGGAATAACTGAACAACAACTTCTTAACTCCAAGACTGACTCTCTGTCCACTAAGCAACACTGTCTCTCTAATACAGTCTTAATAGGAATAAATATAAATGTATTTATTATATATTCTAAATTTAAATGAAAATAAATATAATAGGAATGAATATAAAGTTCAGGTTTAAAAAATTACCTTTCCAAGGTCAAGATGGGGAAGGTATGGGTAGATAATAGTCCATGAGAAAAATGTCTAGAGGTTCTAGAGGCCCACAAGCTCCATATGAGTCAATAGGCAGGGACATCATATGGGAGATTGCAGTTTGGGAAGTTGTAGTATTTGGAGAGAGACAGCTTTCAAGACAAGCATGATGGGAGCCTACCTGTCCCTTACTTGATTCAGACAACATCTGGAATGTTGGGCTCAGGACGTGGTCCATATTATGGAGAATTTCAGGAGTACTTTTGGTGGAGGGGAACTGGAATGGGCAGGGATTTTGGAGAATTAAATAAAGGACAAGGGGAGGCTTAGCCTGCGGAAGAAAGGAGATTGGAGAGAGCTGTGCTACAGAAGAGGTAGAGACTCTCTGTTTGGCTCCCAAGGGCAGAATGAAAAACAAAGAGTGGAAAATGAAGGGAGCAGAGTTATACTCAGTAGAAGAAGTTCTTAAGAATCTGGGCCTTCCCCAAGTGAGATGGGCTGCCTCAGAAGGCAATGAGCTCCCCATCTCCAGAGATATTCCTGCCATAGAGGGGATTCTCCTCCAGTCATGGACTAGACCAGATGGTGCCTGAGTTCCCTCCCAACTCAGAGGTTCTGTGCTTCTCTCTTTCTTCCCTTATTCATCCAAGTTAGGTTGGGAGAAGGACAAAAATAACCCTGCTCCTACGTGCTTGGACTGCTTCAGATGCAGGCACTCCCAGCATGGCTTCCTGTCATTTGCCCCTTCAGCAGGAAAGGGGGCACTGACACCATGGGTCCTGAGTGCAAATGTAGCCCTTTCCCATTCAGAATGAGTTCCATATTCGGTGGCCTCTGAGGTCTCATTCATTCCAGGACTATGATGGTGGCTCAGTTCACCTCCCCAGTCTGGGCTGGGTTTCCAGTGCAGAAACTTCAGTCCTCAGACACCATTATACTGCTGTCTCAACTCTTGTTGGCTTTGTGTCAGAAATTTTCCTGGCAGCTCTCAATTACAAGACTAATTTTCTGCCATTAAGCTGACCTCTGTTATTCCCCTGCATCTCTTATATTCCTTCCATAAAAGCTGCATATGTTCCATTTAATGGGGTCTGGAATAAATGTCAAAATGTAATTAGCTGTGCCTCCTTCACCATCCCTTTCCCCCCAAATCCCCACTACCGTCATTCATCTTCCCGGCTTTTGTGACTTCCTTCTCAAGGTTGTTCAGTTGGAGTGGTGCGGGCTATGAGCCAATGCCCATGACCATCAAACCATCTCCAAGATTCCTACTGACTCCAGGTCCCTCAGCATCAGACACATGGAGATTTCATCTGACATACTTGTTCCTTTCTCATGGTATTTCCCCTTCTTTTCTCAAGACTTCTATGATTGGAGCTCTAAAGCTGGAAAGGACCTTGGAGGTCAACCCTCTTTCTACAGATGGGGAAACTGAAACCTAAGGTCACACAGACAAAGACAAGATTCAAATCTTTGGCTCGGAACCTAGAATTCTTTTCACTGCATCACAACTGCCCCCTGACTCTGGGCTTTTCTGGCTCTGCAGATTCACAAAACAGCTTGTGAAATTCCTATTTTGTCATTGACCTTCCCCCACCCCTTCACCCCCCCCATCCCACCCAATAGCTGGATCTCTCAGACGTTTAAAAAATGCCGAGAATCAAGCTTCTTTTACCAGCCTCCTCCTCCTCCCCCAGGCCCTTGAGCAGAAGCCTTAGTTATTCCTGGCTTTGGGAAAGATTTCAGCCCCCAGAATCTTTGTCACTCTCCTCATTTCAGTCAATTTGTCTAATTCCTTTCATTCCTGGGCTTGGGGATTGGTTTCCTTTTCAGATGAGACCACCTGACCAAACTTGACTTGCAAGGGAAGGGGTGGGGGAGTCTGGGGGAGCCAACAAGGCGAAAACAAAACACCATCTTGCCAGTGGAAGTCACTTAAAAATAAACTGCATGTGGGGGAGGGGAGCTGGAGTGCCAGCCCTGGCCATTATGACACAAGATTCTCCCTCCCAAGCACCATGTTGGTGGTCCTGGGCTGATCTGAAAATCTCCCCTCAGGCCTCTGTCCTGGGGTCTTCTGTGGGGGCCAGAGCAGAAGGGATTTGGGCTGATGAGATGCAATCATGTCATGATGGCCATTCCATAGGAAGCACCCTTCCAGAGGACCTCTCTCTAAGTTGGTGACCTTGACTTGTGAGGCCAAGCTACAAGTCAGCCTATGTGAAGGGTTTGGAAGGATGTTGTTGAGTGAGGCCCCAGCCAGAGGGAGCCCCTCTGGAGCAAGGTGCCTCTTCTGAGCTCGGGACAGGACACAACACTGCACAAAGAGGCTGGTAGGAGCCAATCTGCAGATTGCATTTGGCCACTGTTTGAGCATCTGCCATCCAAGAAACCTGAAGAAGTCAGCAGGTGGTAGGTGGGCTTTGCCAAAGTGGTTCATTCTGTTTACCATGTAGGGAAACAAGGGTGCCATGACCTTTGAAAGGGACAACAAGAGAGAAAGGAAGAAAATTCACCTTTGGCTTAGGACCCAAGGGCAAGGCGAGAGCACTGAGTTCTATGGCCATTTCTGCTCATCACAAACAGGGGTCTTTGGAGCCCATGTGAGCTGTGTACCTGGGTCTCCCTTTCTACTTCTCTCCTCCCTTGCACAGTCTTTGTTTATCTTCCCCAGTAGAAAGTAAATATAAGCAACTCCCATTTAAATAGGGGAAACAGCTTGTAGGTAGGTCAGCCAAGCCAAGGCAGGAACCACTCTGTTTACCTTTCTCTGTGTCCTCAGCTCCTAGCAGGGTGCCTGGCACACAGTGGTGCTCAATAAATGCTTTTTGATTAAGTACAAAGTAACTTGGGGCTACCAACTTTGCTGTAATCGAGGCTTGGCAATTGTTGGGGAGCTGGTAGCAGTGCTATGAAGAGGGTTGGTCTTAGGAATCTTTCCTTTAACGATGTGAAACCCATGCAAGGTCACTGACCTCCCAGAGTCTCAGTTTCCCTGTCTGTAAAATGAGCGGGTTGGGCTCCATGACTTATAAGGTCTCTTCCAGCTCTGAAGCTACGATCCTATGAGCTAAGTGGGGAAGGTCAGGAAGGCTGTGCAGGAGATGCTGAAGGAAGCAAGACTGGAAGGAGGTTAGAAATCCCAAGAGGCAGAGGTGACAGTGAGAAAGAGAGAACATTCCAGGCAGGGGGCACAATTTAGGCAAAGGTATGGGGGCTGGAGATGGGGCACTATGCATAGGGAATAGAAAGTTAGGCCAGTTTGGCTGGCATGTAAACTGCACAAAAGAGGGTAGTTTATAGCAAGTCTGGAAAGGAGGGCTGGGGGCAGATTGTGAAGTACTTTAGCAGCAATCAGAGGCATCTGTTTTATACTCATGATATGTTACAATATGAGCACAGATTTTAATGTGAAGCCGATGTGCCAGAGTGGACCTAATGCCTGAATGAAGCTGGGCGGCAGTTCCTGCCCTTTCAAGGGGGGAGTTTTCCTCTGGCTCAGTCCTAGCTGCATCACTCTGTTCCACAAAGCTGCATATGAAAACTCCTGTCATTGACTTTAAAAAAAGTGTCTAAAAATAGAACCATTTTTAGACTTCAAGGAACAAACATGTGATCCCAGTGGTGGCTGAAGCATTTCAGACAGGCAGTAGTGGTAGCAGGGCCACTGTCAGACCAGTCCATTCTCTGGTCAGCCAGAGGATGCCCAGGCTCAGAGGTCTTGGGGCAGCTCCAGAAGCTGTGTCTTTGGTGTGTCTAGTAGAGGGGGGTTACCCTGGGCTCCAGACCTTGACTAAACCACAAATAAGAAAGGAGCCTCGCCCCTCAGCGCTGTCCCCAAATCTGGACCAGCTGTGGGCTCTGGCAGGAGGAGCTCAGAAAGTCACCATAGGCTCTCTCCCCTCTCATCCTCTCTGATCACAAAACAGACCCTGGGGATGGATTTCTCAAGTAATTTGAGAAGAGTCAGAGGAACTGAGGTGAAGAAGCCCTGATGCTCCCCGCCTGGATCAGTGACCCCTGACAGCATCTACTCAGGACACAGATCTGTATGGAGGCAACCGGGTACCCGCTGCAGAAACATGCTTCATGCCAATCCCTGGGCAAGGAAAGCCCATCAGCAGTAGGGAGAGAGCCTCTCAACCGGCTCCCACTCCCCCGTGAAGATCCTGCTGCAGACCGGCAAAGTGAAGTAGGGAATACAGTTGAAGGATGCCTCTGGCCACAGAAGCCCACTTCCCTTGCACTGTTCTCCCTCCCTCTCTGCTCTGCCATGTCTGCTCCCTGACCCGGCACTGCCCTGCTAGGCTGCCTGCCCCACACCTTCCTCTCTCATCCCAGCAGACACAATGGAGACTCTGGGGTTGAGAAACTCCAGGCAGGGAAGAGGGGCTCAATGCAGCAGCCAGAGCCCCTTCCTGACCTCACCCTTGTTCTGAGCCTCTACATTAAATGAGATGTGTTTGTACAGCACTTAGCACGATAACCTGCACACAATAGATGCCCCCTTGTCCCCTGTGCCTTCCAAAGTCTTGGGAAGGAGCCCACACTCCCTGGATGACCTGAACACTCACCTCATTAACAGAGGAGGCTATTTATTTTTGAGGCTTTTTCTAATCGAGGATATTGGCTAGATCTCTTTCTGCCAAGAGGGGAATTATCAGCCTCATTGGTCTGGGTTCCTGGCCCGTGCTCTCACCTCTCTAGGGATTTCACTCCTGGTGGACAGGGGATTAGGCTCAGCAGCGGATTTTAAGTCTTTGTCTCTCTCCTGCCTTCTAATCAATCAGCCAGGAAGTACTGATTAAATGCCCAAGTGCTGGTCCCTAGGGATACAGACTCAAAAGAGCCTCTGCCCTCAAGGAGTTTCCAGGAGAGAACATGCACCCATGCAAGTACTGGATACACAGTGTATACATAAACGATTTCTTCAGAATGGTCTTGCCATCCATGCAGGTCCCAAGACATGAAGCGCTCTATATTTTCTCCCTGATAAATGAATTATTTATCTGTGGGTTTCAGCGATGCTGAACAGATGTGATGACCTTGGACAAAACTCTGAAAAGTCGGGTCCATTCTCACATCCTGGCACTTGCCCCTCTATCCCCTCAATACTTATGCTGTTGCCTCTGTGCTCAGTGCCCTCTCATGATGATTTCTGGCCCCAGAGCTGCCACTTTTGGCACAACTCCCATTTACCCAAGGCCAACAAAGCCCCAAGCTTCCAGACTCCTCAAACAAACTTGAATGGAGGCAGCAAGTCATTAGTAAGAAAGCCTAATTAAGCTAGTTCATACTGAAGTGTGAAGGATTGAAGGTAAGTAACCCTTTCCTAGGTGTATTTGCATTTTAATGAGAGGCTTGAAACTCTCCAAGAAATGACTATCTAATGGAAAAATTTTATACCTGATAGCAGGCCTAGGGTGAAGACACTTTTGGACAAGTCACATTGCAGAGTTTTCTTGGCTAAGGGCCCAGGCCCCCAATAACTCCTTGATTGTTCAGAGATCAAAGACACCATGGGTGGACTATAGCTGTCCTTGAACACCAATCACTTCCCCCCAAACTCTGAAAGGGGAATGGAAAGATTTCCATCTGTCCTCTCCACTGCTTATCAGGAGAAAAGCAAATGGGACAGGAGACAAGGCCCCCAACCGAAGCAAAGTCTCCAGATTTTGTTCACCCATATTTTCCATGACCCCCCCAAAGACTGGCTTCCACAGGGAAGGTCACCCTATAATCAGACTCTTCTTACTATACATTTTCCAACAAGTTGGAGCTGGCAAAAGAATGACCAAACAAACCAATTAAAAATCAAATGGGTAAAAAGCTGGCCCAAACTTTCCATCTGAAAAGCCAAGACTAGTCTAACAATGGTCTATTTTCCCATCCTATTTACTCTCCTGGCAAGCCCACATCTTAGACAAGGAGAGGGAACCCAACTCCACTTTAGGCAGGGAAGGCCCTGTCCCTGTTAGCTTATGAGGATTCTGTCCAGCATCTGTGCCAGAGCCTTCTTAGACAGTCAATATTAACCATGGCCCAATGATACTACTGCCTTGCCAGGTGTGTTGGTTTGGAAATTCCTCAAGAAACTAGGGGACCACTTGCCATGGAAGTATTTTGTGTGTGTGTGACAACTGCTCTGTGGGCAAATGTCCACCCCACTGCCATGTGCTTCCATGATGAAGGTGGCAGCTGGGGATGGGGTACTAGGTTGGACTGGGGAGAAGAGGAGTCAAGGCAGAAGCAATTGAATGCTCCAGCCCTATCTCCTGAGTCCTTATAACAAGGTCCCATCACCTTATCACAGACAGGGTAAGGGTTCAAAATGTTTCCAAGGTCAAAGTGTTTCCAAGCTGGTGCTGACCCCACAACACGGAGATGTCATTGCTTCTGTGTTGTCTGCACCCCAGACCTCAGGTAGCTTAGTTCAGTACATGAGACTTCCTAGGAACCATACACTATATAGACTTACTAGGATCTCTACCAGTAAACCACACCACCCTGTCAGAAGAAGTCTCCCTTGCTTATTATGACCTTTGTACAGACAACCTCATCAGCTCTGCAGCTAGAGTAAAAATACCTTCTCAGAGTTCTGGGCTCTCCTTGATTTTATCGGCTTGCTATAGGCTGCCTCAGAGCAAGACAGACCAGCGGCTTCCCAGGGCTACTACTGGCAGTACTGACCACTTTCCTGCTCTCCCAGCTTGATCGTCCCACCTCTCTGATGATGACAGTCTTACACACAGAGCAAAGAAGACATGATCAGAAGGTGGAGCTGCTCCTTGCCTGGCTGCCTTTCCTTATTTCCTGGGGCTTGTTTTCCCCTGATGGCCTCCATCAATCCAAATGGGTCCTTCTTTGAAAAGGCAAAAGTCTCCTAAGAAACAGGCAGAATCCATTTCAAACATTCACCAAGGGACTTTCTCAATACAAACAGAAATTAAAATCCGAATATGCCTGCCTTCTGAAGGTTCCTGTTTCTATTCAGAATAAGCCATAAAGTCTTTTTTTTCTTTTTGCTTTGTGGAGGGCAGTGGGGTTTAAGTGACTTGCCCAAGATCACATGGCTAGTTTTTTGTGTTAAGTGTCTGAAGCCAGATTTGAACTCAGATCCTCCTGACTCCAGGGCCGGTGCTCTATTCACTCTGCCACCTAGCCGCCCCCATAGCCATAAAGTCTCTCACACAGGCACAAAGAATGCTCTGTTCGAGGATGTGGTCCCCTGCCTATGTCACTAGACAAAACTAATGATGCAAAACACAGTAAGACACTGGGCACATCCAGTTTCTTGGTGTTACAGCTGGAAGTGGAATTCTGGTTTCCTAGCCCATAAGTAAATGTCTCGTACATTCTATGGAGCAAGTGATAATAAGCCAGGAAGCTTTAAGCACAGAAATGAAGAGCCTGGCTGTTCTGACCTGCAGGACATAATCAGGGCATCTCAGTCTACCCATCAGTACTGCACCTTAAGGGTAGACTGATTGAGAGGGGGAAGCCAACTGTTTCTGGAAGGCCAACCATAGTCAAAGGGTCAGAACTCAGCATCTGGAAGGGACCTCTGAGATCCTCTTGAGAATCAGTTAATCAGTAAACATGCGTGAAGTACCTGCTAAGTGTCAGGTACTGTGCCAAGCCCCAGGGAAACAAGCCCTTGGGGTGCTCACCCTCTAATGAGGGAGAGAAGATAGGAACAACTACATGAACAAGGTCTGAGCAGGATAAACTGGAAATAATAGACAAAGGGAAGGTGCTAGGGTTGAGGGGGATGAGGAAAGCCTTCCTGGAGGTGGTGAGGTTTTAGCTGGGACTCAAAGGAACCCAGGGAGATGAGGAGGGAGAGCAGAGGAAGTGTCCTGGAGTAGGGAGATGTGTGAGGAACAGCCAAGAGGGCAGCGTCCCATCCTGGATCAGAGGGTGTGGAGCAGTGGAAGAGTAGAAAGGAAGGAGGAAGCAGGTTATGAGGACCTTTGAATTTCAAACAGAGGGTTTTGTGTTTGATACTGGAGGTGATCAGGAACCATGAGAGTTTGTTGAGAAAGTGGGGGTGACATGGCTGGATGTGAGTTTTAGCAAAATCTCTTTGGAGGCTGAAGGGGTTGTATTCAAGAGATGTTGCAGAGATAAAACCAACAGGTCTTGGTAAGAATTTGGCTGTGGGGATGGGAGATGCTGAGGCATCCAGGAGGACTCCTGGGTCATGAGCCTGAGGGACTTTCAGACAAACACCCTCTTATAATACTTAGTGTGCATTGAGTGTATATATGTGAATGTGAATATGACTATGTATGTAAACGTGAGTATGTGTGAATGTGAATGTGTATGTATGAAGGTGTGTATGCGTGTGAATGCAAGAATGTGTATGTATGTGAGTATGTGTTTATATGTGTGTTAGTGTGAGTGTGCCTATATGAAGAGAGGAGGGTGGAGGGATCTAGGCCACCCCATTTTACTGGCAGTAGAGGTGGTGAAAGGAAGGCAGGAGAGAAACGATGAAGTTACTGCTTACCAATGGTTGTGCAAAAGGGCCAGCAGTGGAAGTCTCAGAGCCATTGGTGAGATGCACTTTGAGTATTGCTCTCTGCCCCAGCTCTCCACACATCCTCTGTCCCATTAGCTGGGATAACTGTCACATCATTAGAGTGGGAGGCTTCCCTCCCTCCACCAATCTCCCTACACAAGAGTGTCTAAAAGTCCAGTCCATGAAGCAGTGGCCATGAGTGATGGAGGCATGCCTAGAACTCACTGTCATGGAAAATGGGAGTGGAAAGGACAGTCTGTAACAGCAGTCATCAGACTGAAATCCCATGCCTATCCTCACCGCACAGTGCCCCCATCCCTGCTCTAACTAAGGCTGGAACCTTGCTAGTCCATATGCCCCGAGATGGCGCTGAGTGGGGGCAGGCACAGAAGGCACTGAAGTCCCCTCTGAGGTGTGTGTCTGTGGAGAGTTCTCCCTGCAGATTCCATGAGGTTCAATGAGCATGGGAGATCCTACAGCCATGGACATGTCCCCTTACAGCTGGATGTCCTGCCCACTGGACTGCGTCCTCAGTGTGAGGTTGGTCTTCCCAAAGCAGAGCAGAGTGCCCCTCATCTGTCCTCTCTCCATCACTGCCTTGCCCCTGTCTTCAATGTCACCAGGTCTTAGTGACTATGCCTCCATAGCACCTCTCCCTTCTCCCCAGATCAGACCCTCATCACCTCTCACATGGACTTTGATAATAGAGTCCTGACTGGTCTTGCTGCCTCCACCTCTTACCCAAAGTGGATGTTCCTAAAGCCCAAGCCTGACCAGGTCACTTCCCTGCTCCCTGGGAGAGCCCTAGCGATATGGTGCTCTGTCCATTTCAAGACACCAGACATGACATTTCCTCCAGCTTCATCTTTAGGCTTCCTTCCCATCAGTTAATTTGAAAAGTTCAATTATAGGACCCAACCCCCACACTATGAGACAGCAGGCTCCCTGTACTATAGAAGTCATGGCAACAGCATCTCTCATCAGCTAGAACTAGGTACCCTCTGACCTGTGGCTCCTCTGAAAAAAGAAGGAATGGAAAGTGCTTGAGCAGAAACTGGCCTTGGAGGCTCTTGTGTTGATTCATGTATCAGTAAAACACTAACCATCAGAGGGCCATGCTCTTCATATGTAGTTATATCCCATATGCACTGAGGGAGCCAAATCAGCCACCCAACAGGGGGATGACACCCCCAGTCCTGGCTTTTAAAATGTCTCTAATTTCAGCAGGTTGGCTAAACTCCCGTGTCCCTGTCATGTCAACTCTACATAGGCATTTTCTGGAAAGTCCACTCTTACAAAACCTCATGTTCATTGCTTCTTGGGGAACTCCAGTGGGCTCCCACCATGACAGTTGGAACCCCTCCAATCTAATGAGCCTCCAGCACACAGTGAGAAAGGGCTCAAGATGGAGATGGATGCTTTAATGCCACTGCAGTGGTGGGAAAGGATGCACAGGGATCTAGTGAATTACCACCTTCTGACTCGAAAGAGCATCCTTAAGACATGGGACTCTGGCTGGTAAAAATGGTCAACTGGGAACCCTGAAAAGAAGCTGAAAACAATCAAAACCCCAAAACAACTCAACAACCAGGCTGAAGTTAAGTAAGAATGAAAATGGAAAAGGAAATCTTTAGCATTCATGTTAACTCACTATAGAACCATGGAATTTTAGAGCTAGCAGGGACCTTAGGGGTTACCTGATCCAATCTTTCATTGTACAGAGGGGGAAATAGAGTTCGAGAGAGGTCATATGACTTGTATACAATCACACAGGTGAGTGTCAGAACCAAGACTCAAACTCAGGTTAGTCAGGTGTTTCCTGTAACTATACTATTCTTTCCTTTCCTTCCTTTCCTTCCTTCCTTCCTTCCTTCCTTCTTTCCTTCCTTCCTTCCTTCCTTCCTTCTTTCCTTTCTTCCTTCCTTCCTTCCTTCCTTCCATCATTCACTCATGCATGAATGCATTCAACAACCATTTATTAAAAACTTCCTCTGTAACAAACACCTGCTACTTACTGATGCTGATTGATGCACTTTGTCATTATAGCCAGGATCAACATTATACAAATCGTTGAAGGAGGAGCTGGTGACAACTTGGCTTACAAAAATCCTGAGTACATGACAGAACTTGTGGCTTGATGACTTTATCCTGAAAAGCCAATTCTGCAAAACCCACAGACCTGCCTTCCCTGCATCCCTTCCCTCCAAGAGTCTCTAAAATTGCTCTGGTACCTTCACATCAATCACCTCACTTATCCTACTGTTCTTGCTATGACCATGATCACTTTGGATCTGGGACTTCCAGCAGGGGCTAGCCTCTACTTTCCACATGGACAAAGAGAGGCCTAGAGAGAGGAGGTTACTTATTCTGGGTCACTGACAGGGACAGATCTGGGAAGAGAATGGAGCAGATTCCTTGATTTCCTGGGTGCTGCTCTAGGCTTTCCAGCAAAAGGACCAATCAGAGCCCCAGAGCCCCAGAACCCCACTCCCCACCCCCCACCCCTGATGTCAGACTTGGATTCAATACGAGTATTAGCAGCTGCCATTCTGTCTGCAGTGCCAGAGCACTCCCAGATAATCCTTCGATAGGGGAGCATTCCCTGTGTGACCTTCTTTCTAGAACCTGGACTGCAGGGGAAGCATGGGCAGAATGATCTTCACAGGTGTAGGTGACACAAATCTGGGAGGGGCAGTTAATGTCAGATGACAGAACCAACATTCATAAAGATCTTGACAGACTGGAGCATTGGAACAAGTTGAATCAGATTACATTTAATGAGAATAAATGAATTGACTACTGATGAGTTTTTTTAAAAATCATTTTCACAGGCACAATTTGGGAGAGATTTGGCTAGAAAGGGGCTCATCTGAAAATGGTCTGAGGGTTTCAGTGGTCCCCAAGTTTAATATGAGTCGGCAGTGAATTGTGCAAAAAAGCTTGGGTTGCATAGAGAGGTCCAACTTCCCAGAACAGGGAGATTATGGTCCCACTGCCCTCTACTCAGCTCACAGGATGTGCTTTTAGGAAGGATATTGATGAATAGAAAACCAACTCCTTCAAGGCAGACTGGAGGGATCAGGAAGGGCATCCTTCCTATAGGAAGCTGAGCTTTTCAGGAAAACAAGGATTTTTGAGCCAGAAGTGAGGTGGGAGACCATTCAAACCTGGAGCTTTGGGGGGAGTGTGAAAATGGACCTGTGGCTTCATGACTTCACCACGGGCTTTCTTCCAGGCTTCACTAGGATACTGATAAATTAAAGAGTGTTCAGAAAGGGGTAATAAGAATTGGGTGACTGACCTGGAGTCAGTACCATAGGGGAATGGATTGGAGGAACTGGAGATATTCGTCAAGGGAAAGAGAAGGCTCAGGGAGGATATCTCAGCTGTCTTTGAGTATCTGAAGGGATGTCATGTTTGTCTTTTGAGGTTCATGGAAAACACAAAGGATAGGAAGTCAAGAAGAGGTGAATTCAGGCCATGCTGGACTGGGCTGCCAAGGAGGTGATGGGCTCCAGCTCCTCAAGCTCTTGTTTGGTGTCAGAGATGGGATTCTTTTTTAGGAATTGTTTAGATTAAATGGAAACTCAGGAGTCACCCAAGATGAATATGAGACAGCTTGGTGGTCACAAGAGGTAGAGGTAAGGACAGGAAATCAAGAAGACCTGACTTCAAATCCTGCCTCAGATGCTTATTGGATGTCACACTCTGGATAAATCACTTAACTTTTCTGTGTCTCAGTTTCCTTATTTGTAAACTGAAGGGGTGGCTTTGATGACCTCTTTCCAGCTCTAAATCACTGTTTCTATAATCCCTTTCAGGTCTGTAAATTTAAAATTCTTTTCTCCCTCCTAGTTCCCAGATCCAGAAAAGAAAGCTAAGCTCCAAGTTGTAGACAAACTAGTACTTCCGTTTGTCTCCTGCTTCAGGTGGGTAAGAACAGAACCTTCTGGGGACATTTCATGGGACATTTGTACAACTGGTCATGGCTGGTAAAAAAAAAACAGGATGAGCAAGTCATTTCACTTAGTGTAAAGGCCAAGTGACTGTTGATCAATGCAGATTTGCAAGAAACTGGCAAAAGCCATGTAACTTATAACTGAAAATTTAGCACTTACTGAGCCCCTCAAAAATGATTAAGTGGCAGGATTAGTATACTCATTGTCCCTCAGAAAGTAACAGCTGTCAACTCCACACACAACTACAAACTCCAACTAACAATCTGTCTGGGAACTGTGTCCCCTCCATAGCTCTCTACAGCTCCCCTAAACTCCAAAGAGAGAAATGACCTATGGAATCTATTGTTAGACAAGGATTCTGAACCCTCTTATGAAACGACACTCAGAAACCAGAAAGTAAAATATTGGGAGGAATGGAGACATGTTATCTGGTTAGAAGAGGGCACCACCTTTGGGGGGTGGTATCTATGATCTTTGTATCTCTGGCACTACCGGCTCTAGTTACTAGAACTAAAGCTGAGGAAAATCACTTAGGAACAAAAATGGAACTAAGAGGCAAGCTGTCATGCTGTGCTGATGCTCCCAAATGTTTATTTTAGTGCATTCCAAATGAAATGCTAATAACTGAGGGGATTCTGACTGCCCAGGACTCAAGTCATTTAAATGAATGAAATGGAAATGAAAAATGTGTTTCAAATGATTAGATGAAACAAAACAATTAGTCTGTGGATTAATAATGGACTGATTGTTTCCTGTCTCCTCTCAACCCCCATCCCTTCAGCAAAATGTCAGATGGTTAAAAAGAATGTCTTGAAAATGGAATGGGCCAAATCAGCTTCCCTACTCTAGATACCATGGACAGATACAGAAAGCATTGGTTCAAATATGAAAGAAAATGGGACACTGACAGGAACACTTCTGTGACCCTGTCACACCTTTGGGAAGGACACAGGAGAGCGAATACGTCTTCAAACCATTTAGGTCAAGTCTTGGGCCACACTGCCCTCCATCTGATCAGCTTCACACACAGGATACCCTCTACTAGATCAGCTCCACAATACAATGCCCTCTATCCAATCAGCTACACACATACAACTTAAACAGGGATCTCCTTGACAGATCTAAGTTCTAACTTAGAACTTAACCCTAACCCTAAATACTTTCCTCCCTCCTTTGAAATAAAGGAATCCCTAGTATTATCTCTCTAAACAATAATGATAATAATAATAATCATAATCATTTTGTTGTCTTTTTCTTTGTTTTGCTGTCCCAGACTGGGAGAGCAAAAGTCACTTCCAGGCTGATCCCATGCTGAAATAGCACGGGAGCGTTATCTGGCCTAGTTTGCCCATTCTTAGACAGCCTAATAGCCCCCTACTCCCATCATACGAATGCCTCAATTGGTTTTGGTCCTATTGTAGCTCAGAATTCGTGGGCCCAAAAGATTCCCATCCGCCCATATTTTTTGCTTCCCCCAGAAGTAGAATTTCAGATATGTACCCTTGTGTCTGGCCATGATCATGTCACTGATAATTGACATCACTAAAAAGGAGGAAGGGGAGGATTGACAGATGTTTTTACTCAGTTCATACTACCAAGACGGCAAACAAAAGCATATCACAAAGCCACAGCAATGGCTGATGATGGATACATGTCACTGGACTTAGCAAATGTCACCCATGTGGCTTGGTCTCTGCATGCAGCCTTTGAAATACCTAAGACCCAAGAGTAGACACAAAAGGCCCTTCATAGGAGATGGGTCCATTGACACAACCAACAATGTATTGACAGAGAAACGTTGAACAAAAATGATTGTGTCGAGTGGATCTAGTTATAGACAAAGGGGGGGTTGAGGATGATGACCCAAGACGAGGTCCTCATCACAATGAATGACAGAATGGTTCTCCTCACAGAGTCAGGATGTGTTGGTCATTGCAGATTCTGCAAGGAAATGGACCCTGAAGTTTGTTCTGTCCCCTAATCAAGCAGAGAAAAAACAGTACATGACATGGAGGCTCTTTCTATGGATTCTCTTTGTTCGTTTCCTAAAAAAAAAAGGTCCACTCCCTTGCATCTCACACTGTGAGAAGGACACATGCCAATGAATAGGCAAACAGCTAGAATGCTCCCAAAAGGTCACTGCAAGTGCTTGACAAAACTGAGCAGACAGGTAACTCATAGGGAAAAAGAAGATGCTGTCATTTTTCTAGGCATCGATAAACATTCAGAGAACACGCTGAGAGCAGCTGACTGCCAGTGATAAGACTTGGAGTCAGGAAGATAGAGTACAAGTCCAGTCTCAAACACTGATTGCTGAATGATCCTAGGGAAGTCATGTAAGCCCTCTCAGCCTCAGTGTTCTCATCTGTAAAATGGGGCAATAATATCACTTATCTAATAGGGTTATTATAAGGATTAAATAAGATAATATATGTACAACCCTTTGAAAACCTGAAAAATGTATCTGTAAGAAGACAAAGGGAATAATCCCTGTAAGCACTGACCTCATGGGGCCCCAAAGATGGCATGGGTAAAAAGAGCTTTGTTGTAAACATGGAGCACTATACAAATGGCAGTTCTAATAATAATAATGATAAAAATAATAATAATTAATAATAAAAAGTAGTAATAGTAGTAGTAGTAGTAGTAGTAGTAGTAGTAGTAGTAGTAGTAGTAGTAGTAGTAGTAGTAGAGTAGTAGTAGTAGCTCCTGGTATTGCCCATGAAACTGGCAGCTCCTTGAGGGCAAAACCAATTTTTTGCCTTTCCTTATATCCCTAGCACTTAGCACAGTGCCTGGAACATGGTAGCCACTTGCTAAATGTGAGATGACCAACAGAGACTAAAGAAAAGGCTCTTTTAGAAAAGGATCAGGCTAAGGTAGTGGCCTAACTGCCCTGGGTTCAGTGTGTTCTTCACAGCCACCTTCCAGTCCCTAGGGAGCATCCTCTCACCCATGAGTTCTCTGCCCTTAGAAGTGGATTTCAGGAAATACAAATTAACTTTAGATATAGTGTAATTTGAGCAGAAGGAAGCAAACCCATTGCCCAAATCAGTCCCATGAATGCTATGGAATATTTTCCAATCTGGCCTCAATGTCCTTTGGATTTTTGGGGTCATTTTGCCCCTCCGTATGTTGAGATGCTATAAGCCATTGGCATGGTCCCATGTTTTCTGTAAATGTGAGCGTCTTCACCAAATGTAAACATCTTGAGGGCAGGGACTGTGTTTTGACTTTACTTTGTGTTCCTAGCACCTAGAATAGCTCCTGCCACAGTCAGTGCTTCATAAATTGCTTATTAATTGATTGATTGGCATTGGCCATTGGGAACATTTGTATGGGGGAATTCAGTTCACTTTCATAGGAGTTAAAGTAGTTGGGTCCCAGTGGATTGATTTCCTGAGTAAAGTCCCTCTGCTCCCCTGCATTTATAGCATCCCAGAGTTCAATGGATGTCAGGGGCTGTCTAGTCCAGTTCAACCCCCAGAAGAAGCCACACCTACTTGACATTTCAGGCTGCTATTGGATGGAATCTTTGACTAATCTACAAATCCAATCATAATTAGGGGAGTTTAGCATATTATCCTTCTTCAATCCAAGTAAAGTGACATATAGAAGAAGAGTCTGGAATCAAAGAATGTCAGTCAGAAGGTACCCCAGCAGTCATCCAGTTCAACAGTAATTTTCAACAAGAATTCCCACTATCACATACTCAGCTACAGGTCATCTGGTCTCTCACCAAAGAGCTCAAGGGAGGGGAGATTCACCCCATAATGCATCAGCCCATCCCACTTGGGGAGAGGGTTCATCGTTGGGAAGTTTGTTGTGACATCAAGCTTAAATTGGTCTCTGCAACTTCTTGTCATTGTTCTTGGTTGCATCCTCTTGGGGCAAACACAACTCAAATCCTTCAGAGGACACCCCTTCAAATACTTGAAGACAACATTCATGCTTTCTCTTCTGCAGGGTAAAGAGCCCCATCTCCTTCATCCAATAGTCTTATGTCAGAGACTCATGGTCCCCTGCTATCCTGGCTAACACTCTCTAGTTTGCCAGTATTCTTCCCAAGATGGAGTCATGGAGGTGACTATGAATGGCCTTTCCATAATCATCTTATTATGCTGGCACTCCTAGGGACCCCAGCTCTGGAAGCGTCCTTCTTGGCTGCTCCATGGACACCCCCATGGGTTGGTAACTATCCAGGAAGATTCAGAGTATGCAGATGCAGGGTTACTGAGCAGATGAGGAACCTGAATCTCAGTACCTGCCTTCTCCTCTCCAAGTCTTCCCTAACGCTTAGAAACTGCTCCTGATTGGAGGAGGAATCGTCCCTGAATGCTGCTTCTCATGTGATTCAATGAGATGGAGAGGAAGCAGTTTTGATAGAGCTCCTCTCTACAGGCCCAGGAGAACATAAGGAACCCCATGCGTGCTCAGAAGTCTTGTTGCCACCTCCAAGGAGACTCACCGCTCTGAAGAGGCTCATGACCCAGGACAGGAGATATGAAAGAGAAATTTCCCTCCAGGGAAAGGAAGAGACTCTTTAGGTGACATTAAAATGATATATGTGTGCTCTGCAAGTGTGACTTTGAAGACATGGAGGAGGCCTCCCAGAGAACCATCTCCTTGTCCTTAGAGGACACACTGAGGTGGGAGGCCGGGAAGCTCTTAAGAAAGAAATGTTGGTGCCAGATCAAGAAGCATCCAAATGAGTGGGGAAAGGGAGAGCTGTCTAAAGAACGTGACATCGTCAATGCACCAAATATATTTGGCTGTAAGAGGATTTGTATGAAGCCAGGAAGCAGGGGCAGGGCTGAGGGTGCGAGTAATGGGTCGTGATCAGGAAAAACAGCCAGCGTATCTCTACAACCTTAAGGTAGCTCATGTGAGTCACTCAACACCCCTCCTTATGGACAAGGAAGGTGAGATGTCAGGGGACTTGTCCAGTGTCACCTGGCTCTAAGGTCCCTCCCACCTCCAAGATTCTCTGACTCACATTCCAGTCATTGGACTGGCAAAGTATATCCTCACAAATCAACGTGACCATGGCCTGTTCTTGTTCAGCTTGATAGGCCCATTTAGAACCAGAATACAATCTCTCTCTCTCTCTCTCTCTCTCTCTCTCTCTCACACACACACACACACACACACACACACACACACACACATACACACACACATATGCACACAGAGGCACTGTTTATAATTTGTATCACTACAGATATGAATAATCCAATGGGTTCTTTGTAAGAAGTCCTCCTTAACTCAGTTGTAGAAGTGATGAACTATCAATAAGAGAAAATACAGGGAGGTACATTGTGGCTCAGTGTAAGGTGACATTTCTTGATCACTGTCCACAAACAGAATGGTTTACTTTTTGTAAGATAATGAGCTCCCTGGCAGTGGAGGTATTCAAGGAACCCACATCCCTACTTGCTGAGGATGCTGTAGACTGAGTTGTGTTTCAAGAAGGGGCAGCCCTGGCTGGCCCTTGGCAGAAATTCCATCTCTGAGGGCACCACTAAAGAGAAAGGGATGAAATGATTATTCCTAGGTACCCTGGGATAATTTCTCTTTAACTAGGATTAGAAGGAAGAGGGGCACCTGGAAGAAGCTGCCTTAGTGTGGGAGATGAGCAATTGATATTGATGACGTCCCTTCTTTCCTCCCTCCACCTCTTCCTGCCAGAGGGAGCCGAGGGCTGGACACTGGCTTGTGACACAGCAGCAAAGGCCACAGCTGGCTTTTCAGCACCAAGCACACTGGGAAAATCAATAGCTCAGCATCCCTGCTGCCGTCTGTGGAGTTCCTGGAGCAGACAGGTTATTTATAGAAATGAGTTTGTGCATAAGCCAATATTTACCTGTCGGGGTTGTCACAATTTACAATCTGTCTGTGCCTTCAGCCCGCTCTCCATGTCAATAATGGAATTTTCCACCATGGCAGCTCTGGGTGGCTCTGGGCTTTGGGAAGCTGCCACGGCCCTCCCTCTTGGAAGATGACTGAGGGCGCTTCATTGTTACTAGAGAGGAACCTTGCTTGGCCTTCCCAGTGGTGCTTGGGACCATCTACATGGCCACAAAGATGGAGTCTTGCTCAGGCTCGGGCCCCACTGAAGCAACAGCCTGTGGGAATTCATCCTTCTACAGGGCCTGGACAACATTGGAGATGATATCCTCCAGGCCTGTCTTCTGTCTAGAAGCAGATGGGCGTGGTGAGTCACCAAAGCTACACAGAGTAGCAGAGTGATTCTGGTTGGTACGGCTCAAGAAAACTCCCTTCTGACTCTAACATGCTGGTAGTTATTCTCCTGGTTAATATTGTCCATGAAAAGCCCATTTTCAGAAGGTGAAATGCAAATGATCAATAGACAAAAGAAAAAAATGTTCTAAATTATGAATAATAAGACAAATACAGATTAAAAACTCACAAAGCAAAAAGACAGAGGTGCCAAAAGACAAAACCAGTCAATGTTGGGTGAGAGCTCTGAGAAGACAGCTGTGCTCCTACATTGTCAGGGAAGAAGCACATTGGGTCTACAATTTTGGCAAACAGATTGGAACTTTGTTAGATGAGTGACCCATCTGGTCATCAAGACCTTCTGACCCAGTGATGCAATTACTGGGGCACACATACCCCAAGGAGGGCAAAGAGCAGGGTGCAGATCCCAGGTGACACAGAATGGTAGAGTGACACTTTTTGTGTTGACAAGAAACAACCAAGAAGGGAGTCCCTTGATTGGGGAATGGCCAAACAAACGTTGGCACCTGAGTGTAATAAAACTCCATTTTAACCTTGGAAAAAAGGTAACACGAGGGATTCTGAGGAACAAGGAGACCTGTGCATTTCCTTCTAAAAAGTGAAGGAAGCAGAACTGAGGGAATTGCCAGGCAAATGATGCCGAGATTGGAATGCAGATGGAGGGCTGATAACCAGAGACCTGGCTCCTCTGGGTAGAAGGGCAATGCTCGATGAGCAGAGCCAGGCTTCTGCCGCCAGGAATGGCCCATGTGGCAGTTTCCTTTGCTTATTTGTACTTCTGTGTTACAAGAGAGGATTTTATCGGGGAGTGGGGCAGGGTGAGAGGGTGTCCTTCCTGGGATATGACACTGGTGGCTTTTTTTAAATTTTAAAGATGCATCAACAAAACATCTCTAAAAGTTCAGCATCCCTGACTGGAGCTGTCCCAAGGCTGTGTGTCTACCACTTGGGTCTTGTAATATCTACTCATGGGATGAGTAGTCTCCATTAGAATCACCGGCACTGTTAACCTTGATTGATTATGGGCCTTCCCCTGAGATGCTCAAGACATGGCCAGGTATGATTGATCCTTGACCTACCCTGAGAGGTAGGAAGGTCTTCTGAACTGATGGGTAAACTGAGGCAGCAGAGGTGTTTCCAGGACCCCATCAATCCCCTATTCAAGGTAACCAATACATTCTACTGTTTCTCATGACAAGGTTTTTCTGCAGCAGATGGTGCAGTTGGGAGACATGGCCATCCCTCCACATTATTCCTGCATCTGGCTCCCTTCAGGAGAAACTCCGAGAAGGTGTGTCTTGGATGGCTCACAAACAGAAGAACTCCCCTCTTCATGTCTCCACTTTGCTCATCGTCTTTCAGGACACAGAGTATGGGCTTGTGGTGGTTAGACAAAGCCCCTTTGTTAGACAAAGAAAGGGGACTAGCATCAAGGCTGTGAGCTCTTTGGAGGCAAGGCCTAAGTCTTCCATTTCACTGGTGTCCTTCAGAGTTCTGACCATGACATAAGGGACATGGTCCAGTAAGTAATTTGTTAAAACAAACAAACAAACAACAAAACTAGTTCTCTGCATCCCACATGAGCAAACAAGTCTTCCTGGAGACACGTACCAGCTGGTTTTGTTGGTTTTGGCTCCAGGGCTATAGGGTTTATTCATCTCTGTTGCCTGAGGTTACTACATTTAGAAAGATTTCAGAATTGCAGTTATTGAGATCTAGTATCCCTGGGGTCCTAAGTCTATGGGATAATCAATGGCAGGGTGGGGTACATGATCTATCAATAAACACTCTTCACTGGCTTTTGAGTCATGACTGATTGACTTCTGTCTGGCTGATTTACTAGACCTGGGAACTCCAGGGACTGACCTCCCAGCAGCCAAAACCAAAGAGTGAGTCAGGTCAGCTGTGAGCACTCTGTAAGCTCCCCCAAGGATAGTTCCCTTCAGGGATGCAGATAGCAGCCCCAAATGAAATCTACATGTCAATTTCCTGGGAACCTGGATTCACCCTGAAGCAATGATCAAGTGTCCATGAGCCTTTGGTGCCTATGGCAGAGCAGAGCTGGTCCTGTCACATGCCCCTTTACTGGACCCTGGCTCTGACTAGAGCAGTCAAGTCCCTCTGCAGCCCCTGAATGGTTTCTAAACTTCTCTTTGTCCACTTTCTGCAGGTTTCTCTGAGAACTGGCCAACTTTCACCTGAAATGCAGATTCCTAGAGGCATGTGGATGTACATACACAAATGTATGTGAGTAAATGAGGAAGAGGCAGATGGAGAAAGATGGGGAAACGGGAACTGACACTGAATGGATGACTGTCATTGCCACAGGGACCCTCCAGGTGTAGAAATGTCCTCTCCCAAGGCAGAGTGGCATCTCCTCTGCTGGCTAGAGGTTTGGAAAGCGACTCAGAGTCCAGAGAAATGACTTGCCCGGGGTCACACAATCAGTTTACATCAGAGGTGGGACCTGAAGCCCATTCTGCTGACTTTCAGGCCCCTCTCTCTACTATTCTACTGCTTTGTAGACAGAGAACTGTCTATAATATGTACATGTACAAAGAGAGAGAGTCTGTAGCCCCTAAAAACCAAGAGGAAGCTGGACCAGCCAAGGCTCGGGATGGAGCCAGGTCCTTCTTAGGCTCAGCCTGTAGGAGACTCTTCCCTGAGAACAGCCCTGGCACTCAGTGCACACCCCGCAGAGTTCTGAAAGGAACCTTCCTCTCAGCAACGCAATGATCCACACCTAGACCATTCTGAAGGACTCAGCGTGAGAAATGCTGTCTCCTCCAGAGGAAGTGTGGAAGGAGTGGCGTTTGTTTTTTCTTCTTGTTGTTTTTGTCATTCTGTCTATATTTTCTTGCCCAACATGACTAAAATGGGAATCTGCTTTGTATGACTGCACAGGTATAACTTATATCAACATGCCTGCCTTCTTAAGGATGGGGAAGGGGAGGGAGGGAGAGCATCTGGAACTCAAAAATGATTTAAAATGAAGGTCAAAAATTGTTTGTACATATAATTGAGAAAAAAGAAAAGAAAAGCAGAGTGTTTTTAGATATGGAAAGCTATGGGGCAGGGAAATGAGGAGAAGCATTGGAACATGATGGCCAGCTGGTACTTCTGACGACTAATGGACTTTCGGGGTCTTTGGGGGGGTAGCAAAGGGGGGTACCACAGTGCTGGTCCTGGAGTCAGGAAACTCTGAGTTCAAATCCAGCATCGGACACTTACTAGCTGTGTCACCCTGGGCAAGTCACTTCACGTCTGTCTGCCTCAGTTCCCCCATCTTTAAAATGGGGCTCATGACCCTCCCAGGTTTGTTATGAGGATCTAACAAGCTGATAATAAACAGTAAAGTGCTCAGTGTGTTTGCCGGGCACCTGGTAAGTGCCCTATACATGTTCACCTTAATATTGCTTTTGTTTTCACAGTTATCATAGTCCTTAATGAGCCCTCAAAGGATTGTTCAGTGAAGGGTCTTTGGGTTCTGGACTGAGGAATTGGAAGGCCCCCGTCATCCTGCCCAGCCCTCTTATTTCACTGAAAAGCATCTCTAGGAGGTCATAAGGAAAGTTGATAATTGCTCACATTTCTTTAGTATTGCTGGGTTTGCACACCAATTATATACATACTGTATTCAATTCTTCTAAGAACGAAAGATAGGGCTTTTATTATATTTTATTATAAAATAATAAATATTTTATTTGTTGTCCCCATCTTATAGATGAGAAAACTGAGGCTCAGGGTCCTGCTGCTGGCACGTGCCTGATGTGGAACTCCAACCCAGGTCACCCTGACTTAGCACCACTGCTCTATCCACTGAGCTGCCCTGCCTTCTTCTTGGTAATTTCTTAGCGCCCCTTTTCTGCACCAGGAATGGGTGGCCTCCATCCTTGGCCAGGGATGTGGGGTGATCTGAATGAGTCTGAAACAGCAGTGATGGAAAAGTGGGAGAGCAACAAGAGAAGGCCCGATATTAAAGGGGGAAAGAGGAAGAGGAAAAGGAGATGACTCCCCCAGGAAAGTCAGTTTCCCCCTGGGAACACAGACCTCCTGGGCCTGGAGCCTTGGTGGTGTTTCCTGCTGTGTGACAAGTGGAAGGAGGGATCATGGAAAGCTCAGGATAGGGGAAGCTCCATCCTGGGAGGAGGGGGGAGCAATGGCGGGCTTGGCCATGCCTGAGCAGGGTCACTCATTGGCATGGGTCCAGGAAGGGTCTTCAGGACACAAACACAAGGCAAAGGCCATGTCCTTCTTGGCCAACCTAAGGAGCTTCTGGGCTAGAAGCTTAGGGAGAGGCTCGTCTGTTTGTGGACCCACATGCCTTTTCCCCAGAACTGAGATGCTTTGTCTTGATTGTGTGAGATATTGGGGTTTGCTACTGCTTGTGAAATCAAAGGATAAGCTAAAGGCTCATAGGTGCAGTGGATGGGGTGGCGGTGCTAAGTCGGGGTGACCTGGGTTTGAGTCCCACCTCAGGCATGTCCCAGCCTCAGTTTTCTCATCTAAAGTGCCTGTAGGCCCAAGGAGGTCATGCAGCCGCATCTAATCAAGGGTCCTTGACCTTTGGGGGAGGAGGGAGGAGGCTGGTGCCTTAAAGCTGAGATGAGGCCAGATATAGCAAGCTATGGGGCAGAGAAATGAGAAGCATTGGGATATAATGGCCAACTGGTACCGCTGGGTCCTGAGCAGAGAAAGTCCAAACAGAACCACACTCCCTAAAGGACCAACCTACACGACAGCAGAGACTGAGGCAGCCTGTGAGCTGCAGTCAGAGAAGAGTCTGATCTGCTGAGCCCAGAGCCAAGCTGAAAGTCTCCAGTAGAATCCAGCATGACCTAAGAGGTTAAGAGATTTCTGGACTGACCACTGAGAGCACCTCAAAGGGCCCAGGTTGCAGCTAGCAGTGTCTGTCCCCCCCAATCTGTCCAGGACCCTCCCAAGCTCCCATCAGATTTCTCTTTTATCTCTGATTTGGGAGATGGTATGGGTTACACCACTGGTATATGAAACAGGCTAATTTGACTAATGTTCTACTGCTATTTACTATTGCTTTCATGTCTTAATTAAATAGTTTTACAATTGCAGTAATTCATCTTTCATAGTCTGGTAATGAGTAAAAGGGCAGTTAATAAATTGAATTAAATTGGGTTTAATGGAGGCTCAGGCCATCATCTGTATACCTGATGACTCAAAACAGCCATACGACACCTGGGCAAAAGGGAGTAAGGATTCAAAGTACTTGAAGTCGTCGAAGTTTCAGGGACTCATGTTTCAAAGTTTCAAAAAAAAGAAGAAAAAGAAATATTATATATATATATAATATACACATATATATACATATATGTACATATGTGTATATAGGTTAAGGGGAACAATATTCCTCAAACTTTTCTCTCATTCAGTTCACTCCAACAAACACTTATCAAGTACCTCTTGTATACCATGCACTAGGAAAACAAGGACAAAACAGAAACCAGTTTGTGCCCTAGGAGTGCTTACATTCTAATGAGAAGACACAACATGGCCACAGATAACTCCACAGAAGATCAGTCGAGCAAAGAGAGAGAACTAGGGGGACAGAGCTGAGATGGTGGACTAGAAGCAAGAAACTGCATGAGCTCCCACCCCAACCACCTCTAATACCTGTAAAACATGACTCTAAACAAATTTTAGAGCTACAGAACCCACAAAGTGACAGAGAGAAACAAATCTCCCACTGCAGGCAGCCCAGCAGGCAGACAGAAAGGGTCTATGATACCTAGCTGGCAGCTGAGCACAGTCCCACATGTGCCACACCTGCCTGGACCCAGGGCAGCCCTGACCAGTGGCCCAGACTGGACAGAACAGACTTTAGGAGAGTGAATCACTGGCAGTTGCAGCAATTTCCAGACTTCTCAACCCATAAATGCCAAAGAGAAAGTAAAAGGTCAATGGGGAACTCTCTTGGAACTGGGTGATGGAAAAGCATGGTCTGGCCCCTGCCCCCAGGATGAGAGGTGGTGGAGGTGCAGTGGCTGTAGCTGCTGCCTTGTGGCTGCATCTGGAGCTCCTGGACTGCAAGTCATAGGGGGACCAAGCAACCATTCAGAGGGTAATCGCTCTTGCTTTGACCTGCTTGGATCTGGGTTGCAGTCTTGGGCAGTGGTCCAGGGGTGAGAAATGCCAGTGTTCCATAGCTGTAGAGAGGACACCCTCCTCAGACTTCGGACAACATTTGAAAAAAACCAGTGATTTGGAACAAAGCTCTCTCCACTCTGGAAGCAGAGTTCTACTGTGGCAAAGAGCTCAAAAGTCAAGTAATTGGCTGGCAAAATGAGCAAGGAGAGGAAGTACAATAAGACCATAGAATCGTTTTTGGGGAACAAAAAGGATCAAACCATGGAACCAGAGGAAGTCAACAAAGTCAAAACTCTTGCATTAAAAGCTTCCAAGAAAAATATGAATTGGTTACAGGTCATGGAGGAGCTCAAGAAAGATTTTGAAAATCAAGTAAGAGAAGTGGAGGAAAAATTGGAAAGAAAAATGAGAATGATGCAAGAAAATCATGAAAAGTGAGTCAACAGCCTGCTAAAGGAGATTTTCTCCCCCAAATACTGAAGAAAATAACACCTTAAAAATAGACTGAATCAAATGGCCCAAAAGCCAATAAGAAGAATGCCTTAAAAAGTTGAATTGCCCTGATGGAGAAGGAATTTCAAAAACTCACTGAAAAGAATAATTCGTTCAAAATTAGACTAGAGCAAAGGGAAGCTAATGACTTTATGAAAAGTCAAGATACTATAAAACAAACAGATCCAAACAAGTGAAAAAAATAGAAGGCAATGTTAAATATCTCATTGGGAAAACCACTCACCTGCAAAATACATCCAGTAGAGATCATTTAAAAATTATTAGACTACCTGAAAGCCATGATCAAAAAAAGAGCCTAGAAATCATCCTTCAATAAATTATCAAGGAAAATTGCCCTGATATTCTAGAACCAGAGGGCAAAATAGAAATGGGAAGAATTCACCAATCACCTCTTAAAAAAGATCACAAAAAAAACTCCTAGGAATATCATAGCCAGATTCCAGAGCTCCCATGTCAAGGAGAAAATAGTACAAGCTGTCATGAAGAAACAATTTGAGTATTGTGGAAACACAATCAGGATAGCACAACATCTAGCAGCTTCTACATTAAAGGACTGAAGGGCCTGGAATATGATATTCTGGATGTCAAAGGAGCTAAGATTAAAACCAAGAATCACCTACCCAGCAAAATTGGGTATAATGAACATTGTACACAGTAACAGCAACATTGTAACAAACTGGGTATAATGCTTCATTCAATGAACTAGATGACTTTCAAGTATTCTTGATGAAAAAAAAAACAGAGATGAACAGAAAATTTGCTTTCAAATACAAGAAGCAATAGAAGCATGAGAAGGTAAACAGGAAAAAGAAATCATAAGAAACTTATTCAAGTTGAATTATTTATATGCCTACATGGAAAAATAATAATAGTAACACATGAGAGTCTTCTCAGTATGAGGATAGTTGAAGCAAATACATATGTATATATGCATGTATACATACACATATATGTATATATAGGAGGGTGTATATGTGTATAAATACATATGTAAGTATATGTGTGTACATGTATACATAGACAGAGGGCACAGGATCAGTTGAATAGGAAGGGATGATATCTAAAAAATAGAATTAAGAGGTGAGAGAGTAATATAATGAGAGAAGGAGACAGGGAGAGATAGAATAGGGTAAATTATCTCATATAAAA
>CM053599.1:3594422-3630734 GCA_028646575.1 Pseudocheirus occidentalis
CAAGAGAAAACTGTTACCATGGAGGGGAAGAGCAGAACGGTAAAAGGGAACCTTATTCTCATTGAATTTGGCTTAAGGAGGGAATAACATACATACTCAATTGGGTATCTTACCCTACAGGAAAGTAGGGGGAAGGGGATAAGAGGGGGGATGATAGAAGGGAGGCAGATTGGGGGAGAGGGTAGTTAGAAGCACACACTTTTGAAAAGGGACAGGGTCAAAAGAGAAAATATGTGGGGGTGGGATAGGATGGAGGGAAATATAGTCATTCACAATATATCTTCTATGGAAATGTTTTGCATAACTACACATGTACAACCTATATTGAATTGCTTATCTTCCCAGCGGGGGTGGGTGAGGAGGGAAGAAGGGAAAGAATCTGGAGATAAAAGTTTTAAAAACAAATGTTAAAAATATTTTTACATGCAACTGGGAAGTAAGATACACAGTTGCTGGGGTATAGAAATCCATCTTGCCCCACTAGAAAGTTAGAGGGGGAATGAGGGAGGATATAAGGGAGAGCAGATTGGGGGAGGGGGCATTCAGTAGGCTCGCTATTTTGAGGTGGGGTAGGGAAAAGAAAGGGAGAAAATTTGAACTCAAAATCTTGTGGAATGTTGAAAATTGAAATGTTGAAAACTAATGTTGAAAACTAAAACAAATAAAAGAGAAAACCAATGCCTCAGTGGACTGGCAAAGATTTCAAGCAGGAGGGAGCTCCTAAGCCAGCCTTGAAGGAAGTTTCAACCAATAGAATCTTTGTAATTCTTCTAAATGTAGTCATGGAGTCAATGGCCGAAGTTTTCTTTAGGAATCTTACTTTACAGGTACAGAAAATTAGGCTGAGAGACATCAAACAACATGCTGAAGGCCACACAGCTTATTAGTGCAAGAACAGGATGAGAAATGTGGCTTTACCATCAACAAAGGAATAACTGAACAAGGTGTGTAGTGAATGACTGAGATGAAATGCTATCATGCTCTAAGAAATGAGGGGAGCTAGGTGGCCCAGTGAATAGAGCACTGGCCCTGGAATCAGGAGGACCTGAGTTCAAATCCGGCCTCAGACACTTAACACACCTACTAGCCGTGTGACTTTGGGCAAGTCACTTAACCCCAATTGCCCTGCCCTCTCCCCTCCAAAAAAAGGCAACCCCCCCAAAAAACAAAAAGCCATTGTAGTGAGGAGAACCAGGAGAACACAGTAACAGCAACATTGTAACAATGATCAGCTGTGAACGACTTCGTTCTCAGCAACACAATGATTCAAGACAATTCTGAAGAACTCAGGATGAAAAATGCTGTCCGCCTCCAGAGAAACAACTGATGGAGTCTGAATGCAGACTGAAGCAGACTTTTAAAAACTTTCTTTATTTTTCTAATTTTTTCTCTTTTGATAAATGTTCTCTTTCACAACATGGCTAATGTGGAAATATGCTTTGCATGACTGCACATGTATAACCTTCGCCAAATTGCTTTTCTTTTCAAGGAGGAGGCAGGAAAAAGAGGGAGAAAGAAAAATTTGAACTCAAAAGTTTAAAAACAGAATGTTAAAATTGTTTTTACATGCAATTTGAAAAAAATATAATTAAAAAACTGAGGTTCTCTAACTTATCTAGTTATGTGATCTTTGTCCATTTTCAAGGCTAACTTCCCAAGTCATTGGTAGAAAAAGTATCTGATGCTAAAAATATCCACTGGATAGATTGTTTAGACAGTGGAGAAATGCAAACCTCATCCCAGCTCCCACACTATTTATAGGATTATGATTCTGAAGATCTTTGAGTATTTAAGTTGTCAACAGAAATTCCTTCTCTGCGTGAGATGCCTTGTAAATCTCCATGTATCTTCTGCTTTTCTGGTCTCCTTCAAGGCTGTCATCCAAGGAGAGGGACCTCATCTCTCAGCCTGGGCCAGAGAGCACTAGATGAGCCCAAGTGCAACTTGGTAAATATTTACTGAATGAAAGAATCCCATGGAAGTGCAGAGATGACAAGGGTATTTTGTCCCATTCTGTAACTGGAAAGAAAAAGCCCAGAGCTGGTCTGGTTATAACATGTTATCTGAGATGACATCAGGGACCAATCAGAGGGGACCTAAAAGGCCTTCATTGTCCACATGAAGAACTGCAGCCCAGAGACTGAGTGATTGGCTCAAGGTCACACAGCAAGTGGAAGGGCTGGGATTTGAACCCAGGTCCTCTGGCTCCATCTCCTGACTTCTGGTCTGACCATACTGTGTCATAACAAGCTGCTACCATGATTGATAGGGAGGTTTCAGAAGGAGCTGTCTTCTCCACCTCCAGTGACCAGGATGCCTATGAGGAGATACTGCCTGGGCCGCTCAAGGGATGGTATTCACCTTAAAATCCTGAGACCAAAGTTTGGGGGACAGTTTGCCCATTGTGACCTGGGTCTTGTTTTCATCAACCAAACAAGCAAGCGAGCATTGTCCTGGGCGCTGAAGACACAACAGCAAAGGTAGAGTAATTATTGCCTTCAAGAAGCTTACATTCTAATGGGAGACAGCTGGCACAAAGCATATGCAGTGCATGATGGGAGGGAGGGTACCAGTAGCTGGGGGAGCAGGAAGAAGGGGACACTTTGGCCAAGTCCTGAAGGACCCCAGGGATGCTAAGATACAAAGAAGAAAGAAGGTGAAGGCTTAGCTGTAAAGGGTTGGGTTGCCCAGCAGGCTTGGCAGAGTGGGCTTGGCATGGCTTAGGATTTTAGGAGCAGCGGCTGGTTCCCTCACACTCTTTGGCCAAACTCATCAGTCCCTTCAGTCAAACACAGGCTGACCCAGGACCAAGGGGACATCCTATGTGTGGCTTCTGCCTGGCCAGGTGGGAAGCGTCTCTTTCCAGCCCTTCATCAGCCTCACCAGGGCCTGGAGGGCTTATTTTGTCTCTCATCTATGGCTGTCCTCTTAATTTTACTCTACACACCCTTCAGGACATGGCCTATTCACGGAGCTCAAGGGAGGACATTGATGTTCTTTTCACATTTCCAAATAGGTTTTGCTTTAAGTGATTTTTAAAGGAAAATGTTAGAGTGAAGAATTCTAGGGCCAGGGCTTCTCATTCTCATCTGCATCCTAGAAATAGCGACTGATGAGTGTTGCCATTGGTCCAATCATGCAAGAAGTAATGGGCACAACTCTGAATAGGGTTGCCCTGCAGGGTGCAGGATAGGCCTCAGCCTTATGAGGCCTGTGTTCTGGGACCAAGAGGAAGGAAGGAAAGTACAAAAATAGGCTGATGTATACATGCATCTAAGCCAATTAGACTCTGATGCCCCAAGGGCAAAGGGCTGGAGAGAAGGCTAAGGAGGAGCATGAAAACTGACCCTAAGTATGAGGAGGGTGTTGGTGAAAGAGGGATTAGCGATATCCTGCTCATCCTTTGGAGGACAGAACAAGAAGCTTGGATAGAATCTGGAAAGATGTGCATTCAGATCCGAGGCAAAATAATAATTCCTAACCATGAACGCAAAAGGGAAATGAGCTATCAAGGGAGGTGGTTGCTCCTCATCACCAGAGCCTGGATAACCATCTGCCAAGGATATTATAGAGAAGATGACTGTTCTGGTGTGGGCTGGACTAGAGCCTCTGAGACCACTTCCAACCAGGAGATTCTGGGGCTCTGAGTGTACCTGAGAGCCTAAATTCACAGACTACTCCCACTTACATGAAGATATTTTCTCACTCTTTTCTCTATAAAAGTCAGATTCAATATATGATTTTCCAGTACAAGGAACTCGGGTCCAAGAGCTAAGAAAGACATGATTGGTGAATGCTCTGAAACTGCAAAACAGCATCTAATTGGGCATGAGCCAGGAGGGGGACATCCAAACCTAAGACCAAAATTTCACCACATTTCTGAAGAGATGAAGGGTTAGGTTTAGTCCTGGTGCCCACAACTGCCTCCTCCACCAACTGAAGTCAGTCAGCCTGAAGGAGGTAAGGAAGTATCTGGAAGTAAGTGGAATTATCTTTTCCAACTCATTACACTGGGATGGAGCCCATTTCCCATTTCCTGTGCTTTCCCCAGGAGAGATCCAAAGCCATGGAGCAGTCATCTTAGGGAACCCCACTGAGATGGTGACATTCGTTGTCTTACATGTAAATTGAGTTCTCTGCAAGATGGAAGGAGTTGTAGAAACATTGAGCCAAACTAGCAATCTGGTCCAATGGGCACTCTCTGTACCAGATGGAACAGAGAGTTTGGATACCCAGCACCAAGCACAATGACAGCTACATGGTAGGTGCTTGCTGAATCAGATGGAATTGAACTCACATTACTGAAATTAGGCTAATGATGGGTTAGGGTTATCATGTGGTCAGGATAAGCCACTTTTCTTTTAAAATTATAGGAAAACACACTTAAAAAGAGTTTTATAATCTCTGGTATTTCAGGGACTCAAAGAACTAGAAAAAATCCTTGCAAGTCCCTCAACACACCAAGTTCTCCTAAACGCCATCATTTCTTGGTAGAATGGGAAAATTTGTGCTTGGCCCAGACAGAGTCATCTGAGTTGGACTAGACCTCAGAGATCATTGAGTCCAACCTGTGTCCAGCCCAAACCAGACCAAGGGGCATCCAGCTTGTTCCTGAAGAGTATGAGTAAGAGGATAGCTGAGACCTTCGGAAGACCCCACTTTGTGGCAGCTCTAAAGCAGGGCTCCTGAGCTGGGGGCCATGAACACTTGACTTTAGTACTATGATTATTTCAATATAATTGGTTTCTTTTGTAATAGTGTATTATACATTTTACATATTTAGAGGCGTTACTCTGCAAAGGGACCCAGAAGCTTCCCCAGTCTTCTGCCCAAAGGATCCATGACATGAACAATTTGAAGACCCCCTGGTCTAAGTACCAGAAGTTTTTCCTAACATCAAGCCTTTACCTGCCTCTCTTGGATCCACTGCTCCTAGTTATGCATCTCTTCCCCCCGCCCAGGGCCAGGCAGAACAAATCCCATACTATGACCTTCCTGAAGCTTCGCTTCTGCACTCTGAGCATCCTCAATGCCTGCCTTAGGTGGCGTCATGTTGAAACTCTTCACCATCCTGCTGGCATTTTCCCAAATGCTCCTGAGAGTTCACATTAACAAAAACATTCACTAGTTAAATAAATGAATGAAAGTCACTAAGGGTATGGATTAGCAAACTGAGAAAGATAAATAAATGCAAAGAGACACAATGCAGGTGAAACCAAAGGGAGTGACCACAGCAGGAAGTCAGAGAAGCACCATGCGGTGACATCTCAGGAGCTTCAGCTAATTCCTAGCTGCGCCATGTGAGGTCCAGGTGACCTTGGACAAGTTAGTCAGCCTCCTGTGCCTTGATTTCTTCTTCTGTAAAATGAAAGGGATGGATCAGATACCCCTGTGGTCCTTCCATTTCTAGGCTTAGGTTTCCCTGATGTGTAATACTATGTTTCAAGAAAACCCTCAGGGTACTGGTGTTAAAAGGTAGACTGGCTGGGCAAACCCATATGGGCCTGTAGCTGGGTCTTTACTAGCTGTGCCTCCCCCCACCCATTTGCTCCCTTCTATGGCCAGACCAGCGGTGGCATCAATAGTGGGCTCTGATCCCAGGGCTTATCTCTTGCTCTGACACTCCTAGCCTACCCTGGCTATTTCTCCCCCAATGTTCTTGCACAGATTCTAGAAGCCATCTAGGAGCTGATAAAGATTCCTGCTTCCTCTCCCAACAGGGAAATATACACCTTGCCTGTTGTCATCCTCTGAGCGCTGGGCAACGCTGACCTTGTCCCAGGGATCTGTCGCTAAGCTGAGTTGTGGCAGGTGCCAGGACCTGAGGCTTTGTGTGTATATCTGCAGCAAGTATGGGGGTACATTTGTCTCTGTAGGCAGCAGATGGTCTTCTCTGGAGGCCGTCTCTGTCCCAGGAGGCATCAGAGCAACATGACCTCCTCTGACCTTCCTTCCCTCAAGATCTACAGAGAGAAGGTATACCTCATGGCATGCACTAGTCACGGTATTACACAAAATGCCCAAATGTAGACACCACCTGCGTCTGTAGGTCAGAGCCAGGACACAGCTGGGGAAGGAGCACTAGCCCGTTCCTCCCTCTTCTTCCTAAGAAGCTCAATGGACATGTTCCCCATCAAGTCAGTAACCGTGCCCAAGAAAGTTCCCCAGCTTCCTGCAAAAGTCAGACAAGGGCTCAAACTTCCCCTCTTCTTCACTGAAAAGATCAAAGTCCCAAGACTACGGCCTCAACTGCTACCCCAATGGCCAGTCACGGGCAGCAACAAGACCATTCAAGAGTAACTACTAATGTTGTCGATCTCATCTGCCACGTGTCTCACTCATAGTACCAAGTAGGTTAAGATCTAGGGGATCCGGCAAAACCTCCACTGTGGGGTGTCACACAATGGACTCTCTAAACCCAGGATTCATATCCTGCCTAGACCCTCAAGGATAAGGAGCTAATCTGAGCCTCCAATCATCATTGCCACCTCTCCTTTAGCATACACCATCCTGGATTCACTTTCCTTTTAAAACTTTTCCAATGAAAAATGAATGAGTGGCTAAAATCCTCTGGCAATTCCGATGATGTTTGTGAACTCCCTTTTCCCCAGAAAACATTGAGAGCTGAATAGCAAGTAACTATTTCTCCATAGAAGCTGCAATTTTCATGTCACTGCCTTTGGCTTTTTTTTTTTTCAAAAAGGATTTCAATTGTACATTTAAATGATTTTCAGAAATCCCTCACAAATCCTCCCTCACAAACCAATCACGTGGTACCCTTCCACAAAGGTTTCTGGGATTCTTCAGGAGTCACGATCACTAATGGCCTAATGGAAGTCTCCTACTTTACCTTGGTCAGAGGTGACAGCTGGGGGTGGGAAGAGTCTGAAGGTACAATCAAGCTTCCACAGCCCCAGTTTCATGATTGTGAATTCAGCTAAGTTTTCTGAGCAGGAATTGTCTTCTTAGCAAGGCTCACAAATATCCAGCTTTGTGGCTGAGTACTTTGAGCATTTTCCTCAGTATCACCATGCTATATTAGATGGTCTCATAGCCTCTGTGAGGGTGGCTTCCAGGGAGAGTTAACATTACCCTCCTGGATTAGCTCCCTGCTTTCCAAGAGGACAACATTTATTCAACACTAGCAATATGCCCAGTGGTCTTTGGAAGATGGGAAAGAAATGGTGGGTCAGGCAGAATGAGGATGTGCCATCTAAGGAGCTTACTCGACCAGGACATATGCAATGTTCCTCCTCTGATGTTCAACTGGTTGTTAACTTGGAGGCCTGGACCAACTCATCCAATTTGTTCACCAGCACAGGAAGCAGAGTATCTCTTTGACTGTTCCCACACAATATTGGATAGATCTGAGGTCTTGTGACTTCTCTCTGCAGGAATGCTCATCATAGACCATCTACATCTGCTCCTCTCTTAGGACCCTTGTCTTGTGTCTACCAACAAGTCCTCCAAAGAGGGTCTGGTTCACCCCACACCCAGGGCCCTTCCTCCAGGTCCTTGTTTATGCCATGACTTTTGACAGGCAGATGAAGCCTCTAGAATTCTTCTCAGAATCGTGTCTTTAAAAGCATTGGATTTCAAAGGAAACCAATGGTATTGAAACATGGTTATCAAAGAATTAAAAAAAAACTTCATAGACCCCAGGTTTGGAACCCCTGCTCTCAATGTTTTGATGCTGTATGGATACCAGGGAAATAGGAACAGATGAGCAGTCTCCTGACAAGTCATTCCTCTACTTCTTATATTTTTGTTGGTCTGAAGAGTCTGGAGAGCTAAGTGCTCATCTGAGATTAGACTATTGGCTCCCTAAGGTTTTGAAGGCCAATGGGAGTCTCACTTGCCTAGCTTGTTGTTTCGAGCAAGAGAACAGATGGCTTTCCAGACTTTTATAGCCTCTGCTGTCCTTCTTACAGGAAATCTAATGGAAGAGCTAAGCTACTTCTTGGCAATGGGATGCCTCACTGTCTAGGTCTCCTAGAATAAAATCAGCGATAAGAATAACGGATTTCATTGATACAAAACGTATGACCAGCATCGACTCATTAGACTAGACTCAGACTCATATTCCCAGGTAAGACACACAGGCCAATAAGAGGACTGGTAAGCTTCATGTGTTGTTAAAACAACAATTGGCAAGTGTGTGGACTTCTTGAGAACGGACTCTATTGGACCGACTTCTGCTCGTTCCCAGCACAGGGACGGGTGATCCCTCGTGCAGAGTCCGTCCCCACTTCAGCAAATGGTCTAATGGTGGGTTGGGAGAGCAATGAGCAGTAACTACAAAGGGGCAAACTTGGCGTCAGGAAAACCTTCCCAGCCATGAGAGCCCTCCCGAGGCGCCCGGCAGCCCTGGGAAGTGGATTGCCTTCCTCGGAGGTCTTCCAGAAATGGCTACATTGCCACTGCTGGGCAAACTGTAGAGGGACAAGAGTCAGATTAGAGGGACTAACTTCCTTCTCAATTCTGCAAAATCTTTTGGTACTTGGCTTGTAGACATATACCTAGAAGGTACTTTCAGAGCATTGAGTCCAATCTCCTCATTTCACAGACGAGGAACCTGAAGCAAAAGAAGGTTAGGGGTTTGACCAGAGTCATGGGGCTACAGCATTTCTGAGGTGAGACTGGAACCCACAACACAGCACTCTATTCACATGCCATGCTGCTGCTTGTGAAACCTAAGAGTCAGGTGGGTCTGGTTGACCATCTGTGGTAAATGACTCAATGTCAGTGGGAGCATGAGGAGGCTCCTGGTGGAATGCTGAGTTCTCTGCCTTTGGCTCGGTTCTGATCAGAGGTTTTACCAATGACCCGGATGAAGGCATTGGTGTCACAGCTGTCAGATTTAGGGATGACAAAGAGCTGGGAAGGAGAGCTAATTCATCAGACAACAGAATTAGGGATCAAAATTATCTTGACAGGCCGGAACACTGAGCTAAATCTAATAAGATGAAATTTAATCAGGATAAATATAAAGCCCCACACCTGGGTTTTAAAAATGATTGTTTGAGTACAGGATGGGGAGATGTGAATAAAAACAGGTTACAGGAAAAGAACCTGGGGCTGGTCTTGGACAGCAAGCCCAAAGAGTCATCTGCAAAAAAACATTGGAGGGGGCACCCACTGCAGGGTTGCTCTGGCACCTTCCTGAGGTTTGGAGGTGACCCCAGGCTCTTGAAGCTCTCCCAGAACTCCTGCCCAGCCCTGGCCATGGCCTTGTTTCAGCCCCTTGAGCTGTGAAAGGGACTGGTCCTGGAGCACAGTCCCTGCCTCCTGGACCTCGAGCATCATCCATCGACATCCCTCCTCCTTAGCCAGTTCAGGCGTGGGTTCAAATCCCCACATCAAGTGAAGTCAATAAGCATTTATTAAAGTGCCTACTTTATGCCAGGTCCTATGCTGAGGATACAATGAAAGTCAAAGACAGTCCCTACCTATGAAGAGGTCATTATCACGAACTTTATAGCTGGGTGGCTATGGACAGATCACTCGAACTCCCTGTACCCCACTCCCCTCCCTTCTGGCTCTAAGGGATCCTATCTAGGTGAGTGGGTTTATCAGGAGCCTGGGGTGTGTGTGATGCAATTTTAGGTCGAGGTCCTATCAAAGATCATTCCCAGAGTCACAAAGGAGGCTCAATTTGCTTCTTTGGAGGCCCTACCCTGTTGAAAGGTCTCATACAAAACGGTGGTCCCTGCAGGCTTTGTCCTGGTCAAACCATCTCTAGGAGTAGGGTCAGTTCTGAGCACAAAGCTGGTGAGTGTTCAGGAAGGCAACTGAATGGAGAAGGGCCTGGGGTCCATGTCACATAAACACGTCACATGAGGACTGATTAAAGGGACCAAAATGCTTAGACTGGAGTAGTAGTAACGGCTGACATTTACATGTCACTTACTGGCGTGATGAGGATGGGTTTGAATGAAAGCGGAGTAGAAGGAATCGCTGGATGTGAAGACGCAGGACCTGGGTTTGAATCCAAACTCTGCTAATTGAGAAAGCACCCCCCCCATCCTTCTGGGCCTCAGTTTCCTCTTTTGTAAATTTAATTACTTGAACTTAATCTTTTTGGAAATCCTGCCCTACCTTATGATACTATGAATGGGCCACACAAGCCAATGGGTGGTGATTGCAAAATCAGATTTAGATTTAACACAAGGACAAAGTTCCTGACCATTGGAGTCATCCACAAGTGGAACACATTCATTGCCTTGGGAGATGATGAGCTCCTCACTTCAGCAGTCTACAAGCAGCAGCTGCACTAACTCCTGGTTGGGGATGCTGTCCGGTGCTCTTTTGCTCAGACACCAATTGAAGGAGATGGTCTTGAAAGTCCTGTCCAACCCTGAGATTCGGCTGTGGGTTCCAGGCAGCTGTGAGCTCTTTGAGCCAGCTCTAAAAATATTCACCAAGGACAAAGAGAATTCAGGACCAGGCCCTTAGCCTGGGGACCATGACTCTGTTTTAAAAAATCATTTTGATAAGTCAATTTCAATAGAACTGGTTTCCTTTGTAATGTTACATGTTTTATTTTATTCATTCAAAACCGTATTTCTGAGAAGGGGGTTCAGCAGATTGCCAGAGGGATCCATGATGTACAACAAGCTAAGCCAATTAAAGAAAGTGTTTGCTGGGGCTAAGCTCTGTCTTGCCCGTGGCAGTGATCCCAGGACCTGAGGTTATTAGCCCTTTAGAAAAGGGACGTGGAGCTAGTATTTGACTCATCTTGCCTACATACAGCCATGCATGACACCAGGTGGCACGCGAGCCTGGCATCCTGCCCACACAGCTTTAAATTTCACTGGTACCAGAGCCAGCGAAGCCTTTATTGAAATGCAAATCGGAGCTGTATCCACAGGTCAGTGCCAAGGTTATTTATATTTGGAACGATGCTACATCTTCCCACCTTCTGTACTACATTCAGGCCCGGAAAGCGTGGCTAGAAAGGTGTGTGCTAGGAACAAGGTATCTGTGAACACAGGGATGTTTCATGTTCTGCAGAACCCTCCCCTCCAAACCACCCCAGCTCAACATCATCAGCAACCTAGATAAAACCAAGCTCCCCAACTTGAAGCAGAACTGATGGATGAATGGAATGCTTTGTTAATGGGGATGCTGCTTTCTTGCCTGCACACAAGATTCCTATCAGTGAACTGAATTAATCTGCCGCTTTGCAGTCCTTGGAAGGGGTGAATCAGAAACTGCCAAGGAAGACAGAGTGATCATGCAAACAGAAGGAAAAAGTCTTCTCAGGATAGGACCCCAAGAGAAAGAGCACGGAGGGTCAGACCCTGTAGTGGAAGAGACTCGGCCATCTGAAGGGCCCCAGAAGCAACAAGCAGGGCATACCTACAAAATGGGGAAACCCCGGGTGCCATGAAGAGAAGTGTGGAAGCCATTCATTGCCTGACTTTCCTTTAGTTTTCTCATCAGTAAAAGAAGGAAACCATGAAAAGTGAAAAAACAAACAAACATTGACGACCTCCCAGTACTGCAAAGCTGCAGATTAATTCAGTTCACTGATATGAATCTTGTGTGCAGGCAAGAAAGCAGCATCCCCATTAACAAAGCATCCTGTTCATCCGTCTTTTATCCTTAAAGCTGGGGAGCCTGGCTTTGTCTGCATTGCCAATGATGTTGAGTCTTGATGGACCAAATGATCTTGGGATGCAGTTAGTTTGGTGGTGGGGGGGGGAACCTGTCATCCCCATCACTACTACAAGGGCTCCCACTAATCTCATGTCAGGACCTGAAACTGTGTCGCTGCCAGGTCCAGAGGAGTACAGGGATAACCCAAGAAGGGTGACCTCTCGCCAATTAATACACAACACAGAAAGTCTGGGCATCAAGGAGATACCACAAGATATTGCCAACGGCAGACCAAGAGATACTCATTTGGAGAGAACTCTGCAAGGACAGCTCCCAGATGCTGCAAGAGGTGAGTGAGTTCTTTAACAGGTCTTAGCATCTCTCTTTATCATCCTCTGGGAACAAAGCCAGAAAGTGCTGGCAGAGCTCTTCCAGGTTTCTCTATTTGTTGGACATCAAACCTGTAGTGCCCAAAGGCCAGCTGAAAGCCTTACAGCCCATTAACAGTGATGGTCTTTGTGATGAGGGGGCATTAAATATACCTTCCAGGAGAGCCGGACAGCTCAGGGAGCGTGAGCAAATGAGGCTGGCATGCCTGAGTCAGAGAAGACCCAGGAGGTATGGCTGAGGCTTGATAGCACAGGAAAGCAGGGGGATCAGAACTGCCGGAGGTGGAAAGATCACAGACCTTTGGAATAATAAAGTCTGAAAGGACTTCTTGGAAGGCATCAGTAATTACATTAATTTGAGGAAATCGTGCAATGATCACCTGGGAGCCTGGAAGCCAGCAGCCTTTCTAGTATGGAAGATAAGACTGGAGCCACCTTCCCAGAGTCATTCTAATTAATGTGGGCCGCTCACTCACTTGGGAAGGTGGGTGGCACAGGGAATTGAATGCAGCCAGTCCTGCATCAGAAAGACCTGAGTTCAAATTTGATCCCTGATACTTCCTAGCTGTGGGACCCTAGGCAAGTCACTTCACCCTGCTTGCCTCAGTTTCTTTACCTGTAAAATGAGCTGGAGAAGGAAATTACAAACCACTCCAGTGTCTCTGCCAAGAAAACCCCAAATGGAGTCAGGAAGAGTTGGGCATGACTGAAAGCAACTCGACAGCAACAACACTCACTCATTTAAGCAAAATGCAAGTGTGTAGAAGGAAAGGCTTCGCCTTTACTGAGCTTACATTCTATAGGGAGAGAGAGCCTGTGTACATGCAAGTGTGTACAAAAGCAACAGTTGTGTGTGTGTGTGTGTGTGTGTGTGTGTGTGTGAGCAAGCTGGTAAGGGCATAGGGAAGGTGGAAGGAAGAAAGGAGGGAGGAGGAACGAAAGAAAAAAGAAGGAATGGAGGGAGGAAAAGGGAGTGGGGAGGGGGAGGGAGTTAAGAGAAATCTCAGCTGTGCTTTGATCTACTTTATTTTCCCGTGTTCTTGCCTTCAAGACTTAGCTCCAGCCATAGCCCCTGCAGAAGGTTTTCCTCATTCCTCCCCTCTCCCTCTGCCTTCTCTCTGATTCTATCCCCAGTTCATCCTGTGTCTCTCTGGCTTCTACAGCATTGTTTACATATTGTCTCCCCATTAGGCTGTAAGTTCCTCAAGGGTAGGGCCTATCTTTTGTTTCCCTTTGTGTTCATGGTGCTCAGCACAGTGCCCAGCATACAGTAAGTGCCTAATAAATGCTGGTTGCCCACCATTCCCTTACCATCTCGCTAGCTGCAATGTCAACCGGTCAGAGATCATCCCTAAGAGGTTTTAACTCTCTCATGTCAGGAGCACTTTCCTTGGGGCTCCACTGCCCAGGCTGATGAGTGCCCTCCTCAACTGACCCACTCCTCCAGGCAGGCCACACCTATGAATCCCCAGCCATCTTCCCACTAACTGTCTGACTGCCATGCATGTACCTTTATCAGTGCTCTCCCCCTCTCCTCCAGGTGTGGAGGTCATGGTCCCTCTCATTGGCTCTGCCATGGCTTCTGAGGGGGTGTGCCAGTTTACCACCCCACCCCCACCCCTGCTGCCTTCTCTGTTTTCTGCCACAATGGCCACCTTGATCACTGTCTCCTATGGGTGATCCCTCTCTCTCTATTGCTGTCTTTCCTCTTCTCCTTGCATCCTGGGTATCAACACAGTTCTGGGCACATAGGAGCAGCCTGACATATGTTCCTTCCTTCCTTCCTTCCTTCCTTCCTTCCTTCCTTCCTTCCTTCGTTCAATTCCTTTACCACTTTACTGGTTTTCTGACAATCATGAGGCTTGCTGATGTTACACAAGTTGGTCCTCAGCCATGGCACTGACCACAAGCTGAATGGACCACGTGGAATCACTGGAGCCAGCTGTGCTCAGCCTCTGAGGCCGACTTACTGTGTTTGCTCAAGAACTAATTACCTTCGAGCTAAGAAAGAGCAGTGAGTTCACCTGCGGTCTCCAGTGACTGGTAAAGCCTAAGTGTTGTCAGAGTGGCATCACATTGTGAAGGATTAAAGATGAGGCATTCTGTCCTTACATCTGGGCATTACTGAGACCCAGGGGAACTGGAACAGGAGAAGGCAATGACATTCTCCAAGTGCTCCCACTGTGAGGGGCAACAAGATCCAGGAGGCACTGGGACATGGGGTGCATGGATCTCCAGATGCTATAACATGTAATGGCTTCCCATCTCAGGGCTTCTAGCCCTTAGCATAGTTCCTAGCACACAGTAAGAGTTCAAGAAATACTTGATTACCAGAGTGGACTGAACCCTGTTTCTAGAGCCACAAATACCTGGGTTCAAATCCCACCTCCGCCACTTGTTAGCTATCTTGACCAGAAGTAATTCATTTAACAGCTCTGAACCTCCCCTTTGTCATGTATAAAATGGGGAAGACACCAGCACTGGGCCCCCAGGGGAGTTTTGCTGTGAGGATTCCAAGAGATCCCATGTTTGCTTGTACATTGTAGACTTTAAATGCTCTATACATGCAGGGATCCCTAGAAGGAATGGCATGGAGACTCAGGTTTGGGTGGTTTTTTAAAGTTTTCCTACAACTCTCAGAAGAGTGTCCAGGGTGATGATTGTGTCTGGGGGGGCAATCTCAGGCTAAGGATAGGGAGGGAAGGAGAGAGAAAGAGTTGGTGTTTCCAGATAACAGAGAGGATGGTCCAAGAAAGAGAACTTAGGTCAGCAGCCCTTGATGCTCAATGAAGCAAGACTATCACTCACTTCCTTCCCTAAGTCAGACTGATTAACCCTCTAAGTGCTAGAGCCTTAAGTGCACCATCTTGAAGGAACTCAAGGTCGATCTACTTTTCTTGGCTGCTGACTTCATTGAACTTACTGTCCTCTAAGACTCTTGGATCTTCTTCAGTCTGCTTTCATTTTCTTTTTTTACTGCATTTTTAATCATCGACAAACATAGACATTTTAATATACAAAGAAAAGCAAGAAAGAGGATTGTCTCAAACCAAAAAAAATGTGAGAGGGACACAGAACACTTTCATAATCATTATCATCATCATCATAATAGAAGTAACTAGCATGGCTATATGGTTTTAAGTGGCAAAGATATTGATATATTTCATTTGATCACTTTTGTTCCTACCTTATTGAATTTTATATTTCTTTTTATTAAAAAATGCATACCAGAATTTTTTAGTTCCTTGGGCAAAAGATCTTTTTTGGACACTGCTGTCTAACAATACCTCACTTACTTGTGCTTGGGAAGTAAATTCTTTGACTCAAATCTATGGTATCATTAATCCCTATGCAGCATCATCTTGTCTGACCCTGTCTGGAGGTCAATGGGAATTCTATCGAACAGCACCATAATTGAGTGCTGTTGTTCCAACCCACCTTTCCTAGCAGTTTTCATGTATTTAGTAGGTTATGGTGACTAGTTTCCCAGCTCCCTACCTATCTGGAGGGTTGATGGTTGCCCATCTTTAGGGAGAAATGTGGCCCAGTTGGTCTCTCCCTCCCCCACATCAGTCTCCAGAGATGCTTTGTCACAAGGCTTTGCCAGTCAGCCTGTGCCAAGGGCTGTGCCAGGGTGGAGGAAGGAGATTGGCTTGTAGTTCCTGCTTTCTTATTTTCATCAGTTATATGAAGCAGCTCCGTTATGAAATCCTAACATCTGAAGTTGGATGTTTCTTTTCAAACAAACCTTGTTCCTTGGGATTTTATCATTCGTCCTACTTTTCTGGTCCTCTGTGGAGGGCAGATGGATTTTCCTGTAACCTGGCTTTGATGGGATTATTTGTGAATATTGTATTGAACTAGCTTATCACTATAAAAAACTAATCCTGTCTGGCAAAAGAAATAATGATTTGAGAGGGGAAAACCAGTCTCGTTAACTTGGTCAAACAACTGATTAAAAAGAGGAACAGCAACAAGATGATGTCAGGAGGTCTTGAGGGAGGGGCTTTTTGTAGAGTTACCTCTAAGTCTCACATTAATTGTGCCATTCACCACACATGATCTGACTATTGCTCCTCTATCTTGCCCCCATGTGAAATGGGTGAATGTTTAAGAGAAACCCAGCAGGCAAAGCTGGGTCAGAGGCCTCAGCGAATTGATTAACTCCAAATGGATGGGGGGAGGGATTTTATAGCACCTGGAAAATACATTAAATGTTTTGACTTAGAGATATATAAGGGTTAGAGACATGGACTGGAGTTGTGCCATCATCACTATAAGGTGAGGAAAGTCCTTCTACCAATGCAGGCTGGCACTTTTTTTTTGCAACTTATAGTCTTAAAGAGCAGCCCAAAGCGCTGAAGAGTAAGTGACTTGCCCAAGATCACACCAACTAGCATATATCAGAAGCCAGATTTTCCTTGGCTCCAAGGTCAGCCTTCTCCATGACTCCATGCAGCCTCTTATTACATGGACATATTAATATTTATTCAAAACTGCAACCCCAAAACCCAAAAGTTATAAAGAAACAGAGTATATTGCCTTCCAGACACTATAGAGTGGATGTCTTCTCCTCTTTTAGGTGCCAATATTTGCACCTAAAACAGATTTCCTAATGCAATAGCCTCGCAATGAGCCTCCTGCTTCTAAGTTTTATTCTCTTCCATATCTTTTCTATCCAGTTGCCAATGTAATCTTCCAAAAGCTCACATCTGACTCCTCTGATAGAGACTATGGGATAAAATGCAAAATCTTAAATTTGGTCATGAAAGCAAAGCCCTTCACAGCCTGGTATCAGTTCCCTTTCCAGAACTTTCTTCACACTCACACATTCCAGCTAATTCACCCCATTTGTTATCACCAGGAATCAACATTCAATTTCCAGCCTCTGAGCCTTTGCTCACCCTCATATCTGAAATATTCTCCTCTCTCTTCCATGTTTATAACTTTTTAGCTTCCACCAAGGTTCAAGTGCTCCCCTCTTATTACGGACAATAAAACTTTTAGTTACATTACTATTAGTTACAACTGTTAATGACATTTCTCTTGTTAAAAGATAGGCTACTTACTTATCTTTGCACATGATAGAACCCTTGAGAGACTGGGAGATCCCTGAGGGTAGCAAATGCTTGGTATCCTAGCACCCTCCAGAGTGTCTAGACCAGAGGGGGTGGGGACTGTTCTTGTGATTTCACTGGGATAGGTAGCTACCAGGTAAGCTGCCTCCCCCAACCCATGCAGGCTAGCACCTTGTCTGCTTCTCAGAGCCACAGAGGATTCTCCAGAGTAAAAGGAGGTTAATTAGCCCAGAGTCACCCAGCCAGCAGAAGTGGGACCTGAACCCCACCTGGACTTTCTGGTCCCAAGGTCAATCCGCTGTCTATTGTGCCAAGCTGCTCCTCACACAGGGCACAGTAGGCACTTAATAAGTGCTTGCTGATTGCAGTTGAGAGAGAGCCATGAGTTCATATGGTCTACAAGACCTTATGCTCTGCTGAGGAAGATAAAGAACTAGTAGGTTTGGATGCAGAATGAGACATTCTGGGATGTGGCCCATAGAGGGGATTCATTTTGTTTGACTGTTCATATTTGTTACAAGGTAATCTCTTTGTTGTCCTTCACAAATGTTAACCCATTTCTTTCACATCTTCGCACCAGCTGCCCCCAAGTGTGGAATATCTCCCCCTGCCCCACTCTGCCTTTTGGCCTCTTCACCTTCCTTCAAGGCTTAACTCAAGAGTCATCTCTTACATGTAGTGTTCTCTCTCTGTCCAGTCCATATCCCTCTGTTCACCACAATCAAGGCCTAACCTCCCACCAATTACTTTGTGCTCATATTTGTTACGATACAAAATCCAAGGGTTTGGGGTTTCTTTTGTGCTTTTTTTTCCTATTGTGGAGAGAAAAATGAATGTTTTTAATTGAAAAAACTACCAACAAAGAAACAGGCAATGTCTCTGCCTTCAAAGACCTCCCTCCACCTCGTTAGTCTGCTGTGGGTTGGGTCTCTTCTGAACTTGGGGGGAGGCTTAAGGACTTTGTCTCAACCCTCCTGACTACAGATTTACCACAGATTTGTAAGTTGCTCCATTTACTTTTCAGGGATGCTTAAGACAAATACAAAGCACTGGGGTTTCCCCCTGTGACTATGGGCGCTGACTCTCCCAACCTCCTTCAGATCTAGAGATGCCAGTGCCATGATAGACTCTAGTCTAGAGGGTCTCACACACTCCAGCTATCTATTGTGAGTCAAGAAAAAGCCTTGAAATGATCATACACAGACTGGTCAAACTCTGGCTGATTCTTCTATTGCTGAACCTGCCTGGAAGTCCTACCCTTGTGGATGGGGATGAAGCAGGACCTGTCATCTCTCCTGTTGAGGGTCTCCAGGGGTCACAACTTTCCAGTGGCCTGGTCAGCTAGAGTTCAAAGTCTTGAGGTGGAAGGGTTAACGTCAATGATACAGGATAGAAGAGCCAGTTACTTAGTGTCACTTCTTTCGTGGTAAATGGTCATTGGACTAATCTAGGGGCTCTCTCCAGTGACTGATTGCCAGCATTCCATATGAGGGAGAATCAAGGCCTATTTCATCAGTCTCCAGTGTCTAGGTGTGATTCTTGGTGATGGCCACCTCCCACAGACAGCTGGATGGAGAATGGAGGGATGTGCACAATTGCATCTTGGACCAGAGGAAGGGAGAGCTTTTCTCTGAAGGCAGGGCTAATCCAGGCAGTAGCAGATTAGAAGAGAAAGGTAGATATGGCCAGTAAGGGGTGGGTGCAATCAACCTTGACATTGTTAGCCAAAACAAAGGTTAAAGAGCCCTCGGCTCAGAGCTTTTCGTGGCAGTGATCTATGCAGCCATGCATACACAAATGGCAACAATCTAAGTCTCCAACAATAGAGGGATGATTAAATATATCAGTGTAATGGAACGGTACAACCCAATTAAGATGGACACGTACAAGGAATGCAAAGCACTATGGAAAGACCTTTTTTGAAATAATTCCAAGAGTAAAAAGCAGACCCATAAGGACACACTACAACCATTGACCATTGAAGAGGTGAATGAGAATGAATGGATAAAGAAAGAATCTGAATGACGATGGAGAGAAACAGGGTTACAATACTTTAGGCACTGAAATGAATGAATTTAAGGTAAATAACTATTATCTTTCTAGAATGATCGATTACACAGTAATTCTTTACAAGTATTCTGGTTTTGAGCCAAGGTAATCTCTTTGTTCTCCTTCACAAATGTTAACCCATTTATTTCACATCTTTGCACCGGCTGCCCCCAAGTCAGGGATATTTCCCCCTGCCCACTCTGCCTTTTGGCCTGTCCACCTTCCTTCAAGGCTTAACTCAAGAGTCATCTCTTATAGGTAGTGTTCTCTCTCTGTCCTGTCCAGATCCCTCCAGTCACCATGATCAAGGCCTAACCTCCCACCAGTTACTTTGGGTTTATACTTTTTACATATTTGTGTATATATCTTCTGCATACATGTTATTTTCCCTAGGATAATGGAAGCTTCCAGAGGGTAGGCACTCCATTTTTGTCTTTATCCTCAGTACCTAGTGCAGCCTCTGTACCTGATAGTCTTCCAATATATGCTTAGTGAATTGAATTGTAATGATTTTCAATGTAAATTCTCTTTAAAAATATTTAATTTTTAAAGGTGGACTAATCCACGATGAGCAGAGAAATGTGGGCTGTTGATAAATCATGTTGCTTAGCATCAAAGTACTGCTTCCAGGTACTGTATAGTGAGTGCTTTCTTGCCTCAGAGGTTCTGGTATTCCAGCACCTAGAACAGTTCCCTTACTGCAAGAGTAACTTACTTGATGTTCTTGCTTCATTTCAAGTCTCTCTTCTCTATGGTCTGTCCAGTGGTAGACAATTGCCAAGCTGAGAGTCCTAGGCTACTGGTCTGATAATGTCATTCCTGTGCCTGCTCAGGAGTTCTGTGGCTTCCTGTGCCACTTCTAGGACTCTGGTCTGACAAGTTTTGCCCAAGGTACAACCTCTCCACACACAATTTACTCTTGATTTGAACCTTCCCTGCCTTATTCCTATGTATCTACCATGTGCTGTGATCAGCAACATTTCAACATGATCGCAGGGGTACTTCTTCTGAAAATCTCAACCTGGACTAGGAAATACCTACTGAGCATCCTGAACTGCCTGTTCCGTAGACATCTTACACTCAATGTGTCCAAAATAGAACTCATCATCTTTTCCCTAAACCCTGTCTTCCACTGTTGGGGGTATCATATAACAGCATTAAATTGACAAACATAACTAAAAGCAACAAAACCCAATGCTGGCAAAGATATGGAAAAATAGGTACAGTTATCCATAGCCAGTAAAATTTATGAAGTTATAGAATATTTTTGAAAAGCAATCTGGCAGCATGTAGTAAGTTACAAATATAATCAGACCCTTTCACCAAGTAATCACATTTTTGAAAACACACTCCGAAAGCATTATCAAAAACAACCACAGAGCTATCAGTTCAAATATTTTCATAGCAGCATTATTTGTAATTGTAAAACAAACCAACCAACCCAGAAGGAACCTGAATGTCCAACAACAGAGGGTTAGTCAAATAAGTTCGGGGGAAACAATGCCATGAAATACATGAATGAACTAGATCCATCAATTTCAAGAATTATAGGAAGACCCTTATGACATCTATGTTTGTTGACTATCTAATGCCTCATGCTGAGAAAAGGTAAGAGTGATGGAACAATCAGAGAAGACCCCTCCTGTGGAACTCAGATACCATAGAAGGGAAGGTGAGCGAAGTCTGAAGGTTAGGAACCCCCTTCCTCCAGAGCACAGCAGACTTATGGAAATTCAGAAGATCCAATCAAACTAAGCTGTGGTTCTTTCTTTCTCAAAACTTTGCAGGGTATCAGAACCAAGGACATGTCTACCCAGACCAGAATCAGTAACATTTCTTGTTTCTTGCTGAAGCTGGAGACATTCCCTAGAACCATGGACTCTGAAGGGAGTCTGGAGTTGAGCTGATTCTGAATGAACCTGGCACTAGTTCAAATTTTTCCTTGGAGGCTTCCTACCTGAGTAACAGAAAATGGCTTCCCTTCTACCAGCCACAGCTTCCTCATCTGTAAGAGGGGGACAATGATAGTGCCACACTGCCCAGGGCTGTTATGATGGTCAAATGAGAAAATGTGTGTATTTGTTGTGGTGGTGGTTTAGTTGTTTCTGACTCTTTGTGACCCAATTTTGGGTTTTCTTTGGAAAAATACAGGAGTGGTTCGTCATTTTCTACTCCTGCCCTTCTTACAGATGAGGTAAATAGGTTTAAGTGACTTGCCCAGGGTCACACAACTAGTAAGCGTCTGAGGCTGGATTTGAACTCAGGTCCTCCTGGCTCCAGGGTCAGCCCCATCTAGCTGCCCATATAATTCCAACCACTAAAGCTCTATCCAAAGGGTAGCTATTGTTGTTGCTATTGTTTTGGATCACAACTATGATTTCATTGGAATTGGGAATTTCCAGTGGCAAAGCTCCCCTTACCCATGCACTTGCATCAGCACCAGCCCTGAAATGTGGAGATCTGGAGAGCTGCCTGGGGCGCCAAGACCCAAAGTGGCTTGTCCAGGGCCAGTGGAAAGACCTGAGCACAGGTCCTGGTGATGGAAGCTGGTTCTCCACCAGGCCTAGCATCACAATTATTACTATTTACCTGATCAGAAGTCCTTGCCAAATGGACCCTCTCAATCTCTCTATCTCTCTGTGTCTCTATCTCTCTGTGTCTCTTTCTCTCTGTCTCTGTCTCTGTCTGTTTCTGTGTCTCTGTGTCTCTGTCTCTCTCTCTGTCTCTGTCTCTGTCTCTCTGTTGCTCTTATGTGCTTTCCTAGTATATACCAAAGAGAATTCACCTAGACTGAAGCTGAAATCCCAGGTTTCTTTTTGTTACCTGTACAGCCTTGGGCAAAGTCATGACCCCTCTGGGCCTCAGTTTCCTCATCAGTAAAATGAGGGATGGGATTGGATGACCCCTTTTTGGCCCACAGTCCATGATGTATGTCCATATGTATACTATATTTAATGTTCTCCCATCACTCAATTTTCTAATAGCAGCATCAGACAGGATTTCCGAATGACTGCGTGAGGAAGCTCATTAAGATCACCTTTGATAAAGAAGTCTGGTTGTAAGTTCAGCCTTAAGTTGGCTTAGATGAATCTTTCTCCTCTCACTGTCCTCATCAAAAATCCCCTTGACCTCACAAGGCTGAATTACCTTTGCCACCTGTGGTTGGAAGCTGAGAGATAAGACTCATGTCCTGTGCTCTTCCAGGCTTAGTGATTAAGGTCTCCGCCTGCCCTTCCTCCCTTGGTCCTGCAATGCTTGGGGACGGACAAGAAAATAATCCCCTTCAAGTGGGAGGATGGAAGACTGAGAATTCCATTAGCCAATAAGTAACTCTCTGACAATGGCTCTGTTACTTGAAATCAACTGACCAGCATTCTCTTATGACATGCATGTCAACCAGACAAGTCAACTTTAATTTTACAAATATGTCCCTTGCCAGTCCTTGAGCTTAGAAACATCACTAGGAGGAGGTCATGGGGAACAGTGATAGAACCTTGGTGCCTCAAAGAAACTGGCCAGTTTCCAGCCCCAGGATTCCAGTTTCCTCCTTGCCTAAGCTCATAGACAAAGAATGGCTGGTTCCTGGACCCCTTTTCAAGCTCTTTGGGTGCTGGCCTGGATACAGAATGCCAAGGGCTTTCTTGAGCTGGGCACTATAGGCTGAGTGATTAGGCACCAATAACAAGACAAAAGAGATGAGAAACTTTGAGACCCAAGTCATAATGACTTCATCTGGGAATGAAATGTCAGCATCCTTACTGCTTTGATAAAGGTTAAAGTCTTTTCTAGCTCTTCTTCTAGCTAGATGGTGAGGAAAAAAGAGTGGGAAGAGGTGGGGCTGTCATTCCAACCAATTACTGGCAGAGGCTGGTGCCCCAAATGGGGATGTGTTTAGTAACTCAAATTGTTGTGTTGAACTCAAATTGAATTAAGAACTACAATTTCCCTTACTCATCTTATAAGTTGGAATCTCCTGAAATTAGTATCAGAGAATGCTTGAGAAGTAGCTGTACTAGACCTCTGACCTCTATCTCTATAACCAAGGACTCTACATGCAGGATGGTCACCTATCCTGTCTCCCTGAGCCTGAGGGAAGAATCTGACCCCATCTAGCCCAGCCCAGCTGGAACACCAGGGAGGTTCCTGGGGACGCCTGCTTTCAATCTCTCCTGCTGTGAGCTCTCCAGGCTCATTTTCCCTGTGGAAGCCAAGTGCAGCTCGCTGTCTCCTATACACTCTCCCCACCACCTCTCTCTCCTTGCTTGGGGGCAAATGATCACGATTCATTTAACCTTTTCCTTACAGGTTCCAATGAGCATACTAGAAAATGCAGGGAGCAGCCCAGTCTGCAGGCTGAAGAGAGATATAGACTACTATATGTGTCTTAATGAGCCACAAGTGAGCATGTCTTTTTTGCATTCTTTCCTGGATACCTGAGACTTGACTCTAGCTGCCAAGGAACTGAGTCATTCTGTCCTTCTGCTAGCCATGCGAGACAAAGAATCCTAGGGATCAATTGGTTAAACATGCAGAACGAAACCCTCGGGTTAAGCAGGCTTTTGGAGGCAGCTTCTTGCTAGAGTGATACCGATTGTCGGAGAGAAGGGAGCTGTGTGGCCAAACTCTACACCCATGCCCACGGCTCTACCACCTTTAAACCCCAAGGATGCCCTGCACTAGGTCAGAGTTCCATCAGGCCATCTCCATACCCTAGTTCTTGGCCAGGAGCTGCCCCTACTCCACCCCCGTTGTCGGTTTCATAGGGCTGCTTAATCATCTCCCTTATTCCTGCTCCAAGAGTGATAATCTCGACCTCACTGACAGGATTAACCCTCAGGGCACTGAGCAGCAGCTCTGAGAACATCCTTTCCCTAACAAGCCACAGCGTCTGTACTTCCCATATGCCAAGCCTCTACCCTAACTTTGCAGACCCTGGTTTTTCTGGGCTCAAAGGGAGGGAGTCTCGTTCTGGGTCTCCCAATCATTGCTTCTGACTCACCCAACCAACGAAGGCAGAATAGGCTTGAACCTTGGGTGCTTGCTGAGTGTTGGTGGATTTAATTGGAAAGACCCAATCCATTTCAAAGAAGAGATTCATTTGGAGAAATAAAGGAAGAGAAGAGTGAGGCCAGGGGCAGCTGTGGTGAGCAGAGCAAGGCATGGGCATCAGCTGCTCTCTCGGTCCTCCGGGGTGCTTTGGACCAGGGCTGGGCAGACCATTGTAATGACCTCCTCTATCACAATACACACACTGGTGGTTCCACACAGCAGCAGCTCCTGGTCCTGAGCCTAGAGTGTTCTCGGTTGGGGCAGGGCATCCTATTGTCTCTTTTCATAAAGGGATATTTATCTTCTTTGAAATGGACTGATTCACACAGGGAGCGAACCCAGACCTCCTTCCACACACTAATCCTCATTCGGCTAACTGGCATCCCATGTAACAAACAGCCAGCAATATCGCACCATCCCCCAGGAAAGCCTGCTAGGTAACCCCCAAATCATGATGCTAGGTCTGGAGCACGCTTTTCCCATATGCTCTGAGCTTCTTAGAGCAAGAGCAGGACAAAGGCATGTTTATGTTTGGGCTACAACCCTGGCGAGCAGGCTGAGGTTTACTCACAGAGGTCCTGGAGGGCCATCGTTCCCACCGCTAGCCTGGGGCTGGGAGCCGTAGGATGCCGCGTGTCCTTCTGCCTGCCTGGGCGGCTAACGCCGAGCTGGATGAGCAGATGGTCCTTGGGGAAGCTCTTTAAGGAAATCCGTTTTCCAGTGAGCCATGTGAACGGAGCTCCGCTGCACACCTTGGCATGGCAGGCAGCTCAAGTCCAGAAGAATAATAAGCATGGGGTTTTGCTTATGTTGATAGTGCGAGAGCCCAAGGGTGCTCGGATTGGCAGGAGCCAAGGACAGAGCAGCCAATCCCAGGGAGCCTCCATTCCAGGGAAACTCCTGCTCGTTTATGTAGCATCTTCCGAGATCAGCTTTTCGAGGAAGGTCTTTTTGCTTAGAGTATCACAGGAAACAAAGCATGCCTTAATCTCGATTTGGGGGCCCCAGGTCCTTCCTACTTTTCATCCTCCCCTCACCAAGGCTCCAGATGAGGCACCTTGTTTCCCGTTCAGAGAAGGGGAGGAAAAAGAGCAGAGAAAAGAGCCTGCTGATAGGCTGCAGGGAGAGTTCAGATTCATCGCCTTCCACCTTGTTGGGAGAAGAGCAGGGGAGAGCACCCGGGCTCAGTCATTACGGATTCGGTAGCCATGGAAACCGACGGGATGCAGCGAGCTGGATTTGTTAGAACAGCTGCTGCCAGACTCATAATCAGCCGCAATCTCGAGCCTGCCTCCTCCCACCCCCCTGGCTGCTCGGATTGGACTGGGAGTTTGTTTTCTCCTTTTTCTTGATATCCAGTGTTTAAACCTCAGGCCCAGGGTGTTGCCCCACTTCTCAGAAGCACACGGCGCCTCCATTCCTTGGGCGCTAACTTAGAAATGCCCGAGGCCATGAGGCTCGCCAGCCACGGCATCCATCTGGGAGTGTGGGCATGAGGCGGGTGCTGGCCGCAGGCTCGCGCAAGAGGGCGCGCGCGCGCGGGCACACACACACACACACACAAACAGACACACACACACACACACACACACACACACACAGTTCTGTAACCGCTAACCTGCAGCATGATTGCAGAATGCCTTCCAATCTTTAACTCAAGAGTGCAAGGGCCCTGAGCATCAATACGTGCAACATTTGGCTGGAATCCTCCTCTACCTCAGGGCTTCAGGTTTGCTTCAAGTCCGTGAAGGCACCCGTGTTTGAGGTTCCATTGCTTTCCCCCAGCACCCTCTCTGCAGGGCTCCTAGAACCCTCCAAAGGAAAGCTCAGGGTCCTTGTCTTAGGCTCCAGGCGCCTCCTTCCTCTCTTCTCCTCCCCTTCTTCTCTTCTAGTGGTTCCATATCCAGGAGGCAGAAAGAGGGCTGCTTCTGGAGGCTCACTGGCTTCTTCCCTGGCAGCAGAGACCACCACCGTGCAGGGATCCTCACTGCGATTCCCAGAACACTTACTTCAAGGCTTGCACAGCAATTGAGGTATATTTGTCACTGGATCCTTGAGAAAGTCTTGGAAGATAGGCAGTACAGTCTATGATCTCCCATTGTACAGATGAGGAAATGAGTGAGGCCCAGAGAAGGGTCATGAGGGTAGCAAATGCCAGAGTGATCTTTGCACCCCATTCCTTCTGATTCCCAGGTTCGGACTCCATCCACTGGGCCACACTATCTCTCCTTGCTTTCTGTCTTGGTCCTGTATAACCCAGAACAGGGTCTGAATTTACAAGCAGTTCTGGATTAACCCTGAGCATTAGGGGGAGCTATGAAGTTTCTGTACCACAGAGGGCTGCCATCTTGCTTTCAGCCAGAGAGATTCAGTAGGAATTCCTCTCCACCCCCACAGCTAAGACTGTCAATGAGCATAACTCAGCACCAGACCCTCTTTCCTTAGCAGCTGAGAAAAAATATAGGAATGAATGTAGTTCTCAGAAGTAAACCTTTTATTCCATCTTGGGACACCTCTAATGGGTAGGAAGCTTTTCCTGACTCCAAGAGCAACTCTACCTTTTTTCTTTGTTTCTCTCTCTGGGGCCAAGCAGAGCAAGACTTGACTGGATGCTAATCTTGCAAACATTTGAAATTACTTTCCATGTCCTTTTCCCCTGATATCTCCTCCTTTCAAGGCCAAGCACCCCCAACTCCTTGAACCATTTGCTTTTTGGTGTGGACTCGAGGCACAGACATGAATGCAAATAATTTACGGAAGGAAAGAATATGAAAAACTGGAGAAAATCAGCAAAGCTTCCCATGGGAGGTTAGTCATGAGATGAGCCTTGGAGGAAGAGTCTTTGAGGTGGAGTCAGGGAGGAAGGGTGATCTGAGAAGGCAGCATGATGAACGAAGGGGCCTGGGGGGAGGAAAATGCCATGGCCAGTGGTGGCAGGGACCTCGAGCCTGGAAGCTGTGCAGAGAACTGAATGGAAGGCGAGGAAATCGGAGGAATGGAGATCATTGTTCCGGAGAGAGAGGGGACAAGAACATGAGCCAGGGTGCTGGCCGTGGGATGGAAAAGAAGAGCTGGGCTCTGTGGATGTCAAGCAGAGGGAGGCAGCGGCTGACTGAATGTGGGAGGGGAGCGAGAGGCAGAAATCCAAGCTAACTCTGCAGCTCAGAGTCAGAGGGATGGGGAGGCTTCTCTGAAGCATCAAGGAAGGAGGAAGTGCAGGCTTGGGAGGGGAAATGATGAGCTTGATCCGGGGACTTGTTGGTAGGATGTTGAGCTCAAGTCACCTGGAAGGGGCTGGAGATGTGCAAAAGTGAAGAGATTGGAGATGGAGATTCGGGCACTACCTGCTTAAAGGGGAAGGCTGACCTTGGGGGAGGGGATGAGATCAGTGAGACCTTCACATCAGACCTTGGACAGCAATGACAGGCAGGGCTCAGCACGGAAACAGGGTTAATCAGTTGGGTGGAGTAGCTGGACAGGGCAGGCTCAGGGTGTCCAAGGAGATTCAATGCTGCCAGGATACAGGAGAAGAGGGAGGCCACTGGCTGTGGTGAGTGGGACATCAGCAGGTACTGCTGGGACAGTGACTTTGACCAAATTGTTGGGGAAGCTGTCAGACTGCAGAGGACTGGAGGAGGGTCCTGAGAGGGAGCAGAGCCAAGGGGCAGAAACTACTCCTAAGAAACAGGCTGCTAAAGGGATGCAGGATTTGGGGGCTCCAGGGGAGCATGCCTGACTTTGACCCAGAAGGCCTGGAGTTCAAATCCTGGTTTGTCTCTTTTGTCCCCAGATGATCCTGAGCTCTGGGTCTCAGTTTCCTCCTCTGTCAAGTGACCTAAATAATCCCTAAGGTACTTTTCTGGCTTTCTGATGCCATAAGCAAGATCTCTGGGAGGCTGCCATCTTCATTGTCTCTCAGTAGGGAAACTTAATTTTAAGTACAGTTGTACCTTTGGAAAGAACTGAAATCTAGGAATCCCTTGGGGGGAACTGGAGCTGCCTAAGGATGGAGTCAAGGAGAGGGTGGGGGCAGGGAGAACAAGATGGTAGAGGTGCCACCCCCAACCAACATCCCCCCTGCCATGTGGATGAAGCAGTTAATATGTTCTCTGGGAGGGAACATTTAGACATCGCTAGGGTCACAACTTGGGAGGAGTCAGTGAGAGCTAACAGAGGGCTGGGATGGGGGCTACCTGACCATGTTGGGAGGACGAGGCAGAGGGAGCAGGAGAGAGATTCCTGAGCAGAGTGGAGGGCTGATGGGGTTGGTCTGTGGAAGACACAAGAGACATGAAGAGGGATGTCTCCCCTAAGTCAGGAAGACAGCCAAGGGTAGAGAGCAGAGAAGTGGGAAGTCCAAGGTGGAGGGTGGCAAAACCGGAGGCCAGAGGAGGCCAAAGGAAGCCAGAGACAGGAAGTAACCTGCCCCTCCCCATCCCTGGAAGGATGAGCATGGCCATGGGGGCTCAGTCTGCAAGGTCAAGGGGTCACTGCCTATAAATGGCATTCATGCCAGGGGAGAAACTTGCTGTGAATTTCCCAGGATGCCTTGAAGTTTTGTTCTTTAGAATTTAATCTATTTAACAATTAACAATTTAATTTAGCAATTTAACAATTTGGAAAATGCTGATTAAGTGTTTCCCCTGTGCCAGGTACTGGGGAAATGAAACCCACAGCCTCAAGAAGTATAGAGTGTAACAGGCACAGCCCAATGTACACAGACATTCGGGGACAGGAAGCATTCTGGCTTCAGAAGATTTGATAAAGAGCTCAAAGAAATACGAAAAGGGGAGAGATTGGATCCTTTTTAGCTGGGGAAGTGGAGAATTTCAAAAGGAAGAGACAGAGAAAATGTGTTCTGAATATGAGGAATGAGCTGCAGCAATGTGTGTGTGTGTGTGTGTGTGTGGGTGTGTATGTGGGGGGATGGGAAGGGGGTCCCCAGTGTCCAAGCAAGTGGTGAGAGATGGGCAGGTAGCCTTGGGAGCCACCCAGCAAAGAGGAGACAGGTGAGCTCTGAGGGAGCCAGTGATTTATTGGAATGTGGCTTGGTCTGGGTGTGCAATCACACAGGTTGATGTCTCTCTATAATTTTGTCTCTGGTCTCTCACCAGGACCAATTAACAGGCTCTAAACCCTTAACAGATTGGAGTCCAAGTCATTCCTATAATTGACGGTCACGTAGCCAGAACTGCTGATTGGTGACAAATCAGGCCAAAACTGAGCACAGAAATGCCAAAGACCAAACATGGCTCCTTCTCAGCCCTGAAGGTCTCCCATTACCGAGCCAATCACCCAGTGCTCTTACAAATGTGACAGAACAGGCAATGATTGGCTTTTCCTTCACTTCAGTGGAGGACACAGCTCTGCCTGCCTAGGGGCTGGCCACAGCTGCCCCCCCACCCCCGTCCTGGGCAGTCACCAGCCTTGTTCAACTTTGCAAAGCATCTCTCCAAAGTGGTTTGGGCTGTTCTACAGGACTTTCTATATTCCGGGGGCTTCTGTTCTGAGCTCAGATTGTCTGTCCATCTATCACCCCTTGCTCCTAATTGTACCAATGCCATTCCCTGCCCATCCTTCCTACTAGGAGAAGTGAGACAGCAGAGTGATTGTCTCATCTGTGGAGTTCCAGATCAAATGAAGCCGTCTGCACTCGATTTTGGCCCAATGCCAAAATATCTATCAATATTTCATATGTGTAAATATTTATTGAATTGCACTAAATGCACATGGCTCCTTTCTTTTTCTGGAGAAATCAAGTTTCGCAGTCACTGTCTGAGAAAAGAACCAATTTCATACACACCTAGAGGGTTTAGCCACCATTTCTCCATCTCTCAGGCCCATGAATCACTTTGACAGGACAATAGGCACTTGGATAATATATGTTACCTGGTTCTGTGTTACACAAGAGCTTGGACAATGGCAGAACAGGACAAGCCCAGATCAGGATGAAGGAATGGGAGAGTTGGTTACACAGAACAGAAACAAGAAGGGCAAGTCCCCAGAAGTCTCCAGGGTTGTGGAGAGGCAGGCTCATTTATGCTGCCTGTGAGGAAATCAATGAATCAGTCACAAACCTATTAGGCCCCTCCCTGTGCCAGACACTCTGCTGGCTCTGGGGCTGCAAATATGGAAATGATGAACTAATCTTTATCCTGAGGGTTTATATTCCGTTGGGGGGAGTATACTGCGTATGCACCTACATACATGCACACATGAATTATATATGTAATATATAATATGTAATATGGCTAGACGGACATACATGTGTGTATACCTACACATGTGCATATACACATACATACATACACACACACACACTTAGATATAGTTAATAATTTGGTCAATCCCCCATATTTGATAGTCACAGAAAGCAAAGAGTGGATAGCAGAGGTAATGAATCTGTGTGTTCACAAGGTGTTATTACCCATCCATCACCTTCTCTGGTGGAAGTAAAGGAATCCTGGCCATTCTACACAGAGAAAATCAGCCAGGCTTCTGAGGTCATTTAAAAAAATGGAGTTTCCAGTTCTGTGGACAGCCCAGGCTGTGAGCCCAGCTGTAGAGGAAGAACACAGATCCTCAGAGGAAATTATCTTATAAGGGGGTGGGGGTGCACATCCCTTTACTTCTATTCTCAACAGCTATGTTCATTTGAAAGGGAGCTGCTAGATAAGGAGGAGACCTTGTATCTGACAGGTCACCCACTCTTGACAAACATGAATGCAAGGGGGTCTTCTTAGGGAAGACGCAGCTTCTGGGTGTAAAAAATGCAGTAGAAGAAGGGGCCAACTTTCTACTCAAGAGAGAGCTAGTCCTGGAAAGACAGTGAAGGTATGAGGAGGAGCAGAGTCTGGGTGCCCAGCAGAGACACTGTGCCCAGAGGCTGGGCTGGTAAGGATTCCATGAGGAAAACAGAGATGTTGAGGCCCTTCTGTACCCAAACTGAGTGCTGCCTGGCCCACAGGGAGCCCCTACATGGGTGCCAGTGAGCTTAGAGTCGAGCTTATACTTCCCATAGATGCTGTGGCTGTCTATGGAAGAGCGTTCCCCAGGATCCTGGGGAAGGGTTTTGCTTTGCAGTTTGTGAATAAGCATGTCATTTGAGTAAATGCCTTTGTTAGAATACAGCTACTTCTCTGGGCACGACCATTTAGAGTAAACACACTGGTGGAGGCTCAAGAGCCATAGTTTTAGATGTCAGCACCAGCAGGTTCCCCTTTGAAGCTTGAAGAATCAGCCATCCTCTGGGGACCCAACTAGGAATGCAAACTCAAGATGGAACAGAGAGAGAGGGGGCAGAGACAACCCCCCCCCCAACCTTGGCCTCCTTCCAGACGAATTCTTTCTCCCTCTAGAGTCAGAAGCCTGGCCTGCCGAGGAGCCAGCAGCTCATCCTTTTAACTGTCCTCATAAAGGTGTCTGATTTTCTGCCATTTAGTGACCACACTGCCTTTAATTATACAAAAATTCTTCACACCTTATAAAGAGATTACTGGGTCTTGTTTGTCCATTAACATCTCATTATCTGTTAGTTGCTCCTCATTTTCTGTGACCATAACAACTGTGGTGGAGGAGGGTTGGCCAATAAATACAAGATAATTTGGGGTGGAGGTTTATTATCTGGTGGGGGAGGGGTGGTTGGGGAAAGTTTTATGTAGAAGAAGGCACTTTGAGCTGAGATTGAAGAAATATGGAGTTTTATGAGGCAGAAGTGAGAGTATTCCAAGCATGGAGGACAGCCAGTCTATACAAAGGCAGATAAAGAGAAGAGAGGAGGAATCCTGTGTGTAGGAAACAGTTTGGGGGAAAGGAAGTATAAATGGGTGAGAAACCTAGAACTCTAGTCTAAGCAAGAGTCATTGAGACCCTCATCTAGGGTGGTGGTCACAACAGTGGACAGAGATGATCAGAAAGGTAAAGGTGAGTGTGAAGGAATGGCTGAACAGGAAACGAGGTCTTGAATATGGGTTAATGCTGGTTCCCTTGACAGAAATAGGGAAGGTGGGAAGAGGTGGTGACTTTGGGGTGGAAGATGCTAAGTTTTGTTTTGACCTTGCCAAGTTTGAGATGTCTATGACATATCCAGCAGCAAAGACCTAAGAGTTGGTTGGAGATGCCTAAGTGTAGCTCAGAAGAGGGAGAGGGACTAGATGTTGACCTGGGAGGCAGCTGCTTAGAGAATTTAGTATTTGAATATTGGGATATAATATAATATTGGGAGTAGATGATTCTCTATCACAGACCTGTGTAGTGTATACACTAGGGTGTAGTTCTACTCATCTAACGTATAGAACATAAACTTCTTATTCCTATTCTTAATCCAGATTGATTATCAACTTGTTAAGAGTAAATTTCTCATAGTTGATTTTTTTCTCTATTATCCCATGGCAGACAGCCATGAAATGTGAACCAAAGGTCCTTGAAAACTCCGGTGAGAAGCTATTCTCATCTTTCACAGTTGACAGATGAATGGCCCAGTGGCTTAATTCTTGCAAAAACTAAATGTATAATTTAATTGTGTTGCTCAGAACTTTTATCAGACAGGGACTGACTCATCACGGATGTTGGAGCAATTCCTGAATCAACTGTCCATATACAGTCAGACTACCAACTTACTAGACCAAAGATCAAAATGAATATAAAACTAGGAGAAAGAGTAAAAATAAGAAAAAAAAGTCTCTCAAAGAAATAGTTCAAATTGGACCTATTTAAACAAAGTGTTGGTGCAAAAGTCAGGAAACGGATGGAGGAACCAATATTAACACTGATTATAATCATCTACTAAAGAACTGTAACTGGTATCAATCAACTGCCATTTACAAGAAGAGCAAAAGAACCCAGAAATGTCCTCAGTCTGCTAACATTTGCTCTCCTTACCAAGAGGAGAGATGTGGTGACCAAGGTTTTAAATATAAACTTGTTCATAAACTATTATGGAGGGGAGGATGGGAGGGTGGGTGATAACAAGCAGACGGAAGTATCAGAGGGGAAAAATGTTAAGAAATATTGATAAGAAACTCAGCTTAACAAAATCACCCCAAGGGTGTTAAAGGATGAGAGAGGAAGGAGGAAGACAGATAAAGAATAGGAAAGATCTGAAGGATTTTTGTCACCAGCTCTTCACTACAAAGGAGAGTCCACCGCACTTGGACTCCATCATCCTGGTCCTGGATATGCTCAAGGAGAAAATGAAAAGAAAACTAACAAAAAATAAAATTGGGAAAAAGAGCTAGACCAGACCCAGGAGATCCACCGTAGAGATTACAAAATGGAGGGGGGGGGAAGAGAGCGTTGAATCTCAAGAGATCTGAAAGAGGGGGATGTCAGACCCTACTATGACTCCGCTCAAGAAGGCGCCCGAGGGAGCGCCGGGGACCCCGTCTCGTGCGCCCGCTTCACCGACCCCACAAACTTTTTGAGGTTAATCTAAAGATAATGGGATACATCCCTGAGGAGGAGCTAGGGAGGCTTTCCTAAATGATGCTGCATGGCAGGTGCGCGCTGACAGGCACACACTTATCGACAGGAGTAGAGAGTACAGGATCCCATGCTGTTGATGGTGGCCAGTCGGAGAAAAGCCTCTGAATCAGAGGCTCCAGATTCCAGAATTATAGAAAAGTCTTTGATTTAGAAGGAATGAATGAATGAAAAATGAAAAAAAAAACACATATTAGAAGTGCTTACTATGGGCCAGACACTGTGCAAAGCTCTTGGAGTGGAGCCCCTGCCCTCAAGGACCTTACATTCTAATAGAGGGAGGCAATGGAGCAAAGACTGTCTCACAAGCAGGTATCTCCAGGTACAGCCCCAAACCACATCACATTCTGCGAGAAATGTGACATCGCAGACAACCCTGTGATCACTGATACCAAGTGGCGCCATCAAAGGCGATGACAGATGCTGGCCAAAGGTTTCCTGCCTCCTGAAGGAGAGATTCCTCCGAGGGGGTGAGGTCACGGTGGGGGACGTGGTAAGGATGGCCTCTGGCTCGGGAGTCAAGCTGAGCCCCATAAATGAGATTTGTGGTAACTCAAGGTCCTCCTGCCCACACAGGAAAAGCAAGAGAGGGAAGCATGCTGGTTTTCTGGACTGCTGTATGCAGTTTTCTAGATAGCCCAGGGAGCTGGTCTATCCATACCCACGGACAAGGAGCTCCTCTGTGAGGGCTGGAGGAGGAGAGTGGGCTGGATTGCCTCTTGGAAATGACAGAGTTCTTTTAAATGACACCAAAAAAGGGACACCTGATATTCTTCCAGTGATATTGTATGGATGGCTGAGTCACGGAAAACCACAGCTTCCAATGAACTTATCCAAAGGGCAAAGGAATGTGGGAGTTGGTTCCAACACATTAAAAACAAGAGAGGAATTTTACAGGAAAAAACAAAACAAAAAGTCAGCATCAAGGATAGAATCAGAGAGCCACGGGACTGGTAACATCAGTGTGATCCCATGGCAAGAGCAGTGGAGAGCTCGTGTGCTCCACAGCAATCCCTGCAATGTGAAAGGCCCCAGCAAATGAGGGGGGTTTGTGGTAGGGCCTGGATGGTCAGGGATGGAGAGACCAACGGCCGCAAACTCAAGCATCTACCAACATCACAACATCTACTCCAACAGCTTTCACGCAGCCCACTAAGGTCTGAGCCCGGTGACATCCCTGGGAAGTAGGTGCTAATATCCCCACTTTGCAGATGAGAAAACTGAGATTTAAAGCAGCTAAGTGACATTCGCTGTGCTACTTTCTGGATGTGAAATGAGATCTTGTTGAGGCCAAGTCCAAGCCTCCTTCTGCCGCTCCACCAGGCTGCCAAGAAGTCTATGCATCTTAAACTGTGATTTGTGGGGGAAAGCACCTTGGTGACATGCATATGAATTCATTACAAAGGGAAATAATCAAATTATTAAAATGCAAAAGAATTGACCACTCTCTTCCCTCCTGGAAAGGCACTGACAAGATACATGTGGATGAGATGGGCTAATTAGACCCTTCTAGCCTGGGATTCCCTGACTTTCATCTTAATAAGCCCCAAGACACAGATGCTCATTCACAGGGCGTTGGGTCTGCACAAGCCAGCCTTTGTGGGGCTTCTTTCCACTGTGAAAACCAGGAAGCAAACACCAGTTTCATCTGTAAACTCAGCCCCAAGGAAGGCTTCTGCCATCACTGGCCCTTGGCATGGGAGGAAAGCTTGCCCAGAACTCCTCCTCTGGTACCTGGAAGGGAGAAAATGGACCGCTCAGCCCGTGACTCCACAGCCAGTCACTCCAGCCAACACGCCGGTCCAAGCTGGGCACGAGAAGCTCCCTTTCAAGTGGCCGATGGGACTTGGCGACACAGTGTTCTGCACTTTTTATCGGGTCTCCTGCCCTCTGAGGAGCCCCCTCTCAAGGAGTGATCTTCTGAGGGCCTTGGGCTTCATCTTCAGTCATCCACAAACCATCCGCCTACTCCGGCATCTCCCAATGACGCACCCACAAGGCACGGGAGGCCCTCCCTTCCTCTTCATCCATTGACTCTCCACAAGGAAAGACCTGTTTTCACACCCACAGTAAACATGCACGATATCCCGCTTGCCTCAAAATTCAACAGGACCAGCAACTTCATTTCTGGGGGCATCAATCACTCACCTGTTTTCCCTCCTCTAGTCTTCCTGCCCCCTACCTCATCCCACACTGACATCATATTAATATGTTTCAGGTATCACTCTGGCCCTGTTACCATCTTGCTCATAAACCTTCCATGGCTCCCACTTGCCTCCTCAGTCAAGTCCCACGATTTCTTCTGCTCCTACCAGGGACCTCCAGGATCCGACCTCAGTCTGTCAAGTTCTTCTTTCCCATGATTCTCCTGCAGATCGAAGGTTCTACCCAAAGGGAACCACCCACTATTCTCCCAACAGGCCCTGCCAACTCCTGTGTCCAGGTCTTCACTCTGGCCAATTTCTCCATATAGAATCACAAACCGAGCAGTTGTAATGGTAATCAATTTGTTGGAAATTTAGGGCTAAGTGGATAGGATACTTAGGGCTAAGTAGCACCTAGTAACTTAGCGCTAAGTATAGAACTCTGTCCATTGGTGAAAAGATATGAACTCCCCTGTTGACTTGGGAGACGGCTATTGGCTGAGACACTCCCCTGTTGACTTG
>CM053599.1:3631234-3690916 GCA_028646575.1 Pseudocheirus occidentalis
AATATTGAGACTCTCCTTGTTCTGAAGATTGTATATAATATTGTGAATTGTTGATACTGTGAACATTGTACTGAATCTAGATTTGTAATGGAATAAACAGAGAGTTCACTAATACTGTGTAATCCGAATCTTAAGGCTGTTCATGGTAGCATTCTTTCAGTAATCTACTGCTGATTGGCTTTACGCCAGTCCCATACAAGTTCTTCCTGCCTCTCAGCTTCCATGGCCAGGAGCAGATGACTCCCTCTTACATGTCAGTGGAAGATGACAGTTGCTTACACCACAGAACTTGTCTTCCATATTAAAACAATGGCAGTTATTTTACAAGCAGCAGACCACAGTCACCAGGCAGCAGTCAGTGAGCCCGTCAGCTATCAAGCACCAGGTGCCAGGCACTAAGGACTGGCAGCAAAGTTTCCATCCTTACCCACTAGAGGTGCCGCATATCCCAATACCAGTTATAATTGCAACAACTATAACATTTACATAGCACCCACTATTCGGCCGGCACTGCATGCTACAGTCATCTCATCTGAGCCTCACAACAACCCTGGAGGAAGGTGCTATTAGCATCCCCCTTTACAGGTGAGGAAACTGGGGCAAACAAGTTAAGTGACTTGCCCAAGTCACGCAGCTAGTAAGCATCTGAGGCTGGATCTGAACTCGGGTCTTCCTGACTCCAAGCCCAATGCTCTGTGTACCCTGGTGCCCATTGCAACCAAAGCAAAGACTAGGGGATAAAAGCAAGGGCACAGCTGAGCCGGACAATCCACGGCCTGTCTGTGCCTGGCCTCATGGGCTGGTGTTGTAGGGGAAGGCCAATTTGTCTTTGCCTCTCTTGTGTCTAGGACAGCTGGATCCAGCAAACTCTTAACTAGGAAGAGCAAGGAGAGATTCAGGAGCTCAGAATTTCACTTAAGGAAAATCTCAAGAACTTTCCTGAGAAGGAGAAGGGAGCCTGTGCCTCGCCCTGGGCATGATCCCCCTTTTATTTTCTGATATGGAGATGAATGGTCACTCCAAAGACTCGGTCACTGTCCTGCTGGGCTTGGCTCGAGTGGTTTCTGCCTCCCATTAACTAAGCTCTCTTGTTTCAAAAATTCAGTGGCACCTTCTAGTCAGGGAGGCTTCAAGAACATCCTCCCTGGGCTCCCCTTCCATGGCAGGCCACAGCACTGTGAGACGGGAGATATCCTGGAGGATGAAAATCTCTGGACTCAGCTAGTCTGATCCCTAGAGAGGATCATAACTCTAACCCTAACCCTGGGGTCAGATGTTGAGGATGCTGGCAAAGGAGAAACGCCTGCATCCATGAGGCTGCAGGGGCAGGTGGCTACTCACAGCCTCTAGCTATCCTCCAGGCTGAGGTAGGAAGTGAAATGTCTGCTCAGGCTTGGCACGGTGGGAGAAAGGATGCCATGGGGGTGGGTGGGTGGGTGGGAAGTTTAGGGTGTAGGGTGCCCACTGGAGAATTAAAGCCCTGGAGTCCAGGTAGCAGGTGGTCAAGAGAATAAAGCAGAAGGGAAGGGGAAGGGAGGGTGTGGCACAGGAGGGACTGAGTGTGTATCTGGAATCAAGCCTGCATTTGGTCTGAGCTAACCTCTTCGTGACTGGCACATTCAGAGGGGATGGGGAGTCACCCCAATTGGGAGCTCGCTTTGCGGAACTCAGTCCCTAACATCTAACCTGGGGCCAGGCCATCCATCTGGATAGAGGTAATCTTTGGGGGACAGTTATAGGTGGGACTCCATTTCTATGGACGAGACAAAGACGGAGACCCCCTAGTGGCTATGTGAGTGTGTCTAGACGGCTTCTATATGATTCACTGAACCCCATCAGTAGCTTAACTCAGGTGTGGCTCTGTCTTTGCTCTCTGATACCCTGCACCTAACCCACACAAACCCTGAATGTGGTGGCAAACAATAAAAATAATGTCATATTGTTATTAACAGCTAGGTGGTGCAGTGGATAGAGCATTGCAACCAGTCAGGAAGATGTGCATCTAAATCTAGCCTCAGACACTTCCTAGATGTGTTATCCTGGACAAGTCCATCAACCTGACTGCCTCGGTTTCCTCAACTGTAAATGGAGTTAATAGCACTGACCTCCCAGGGTTGTTTGTGAGAATCAAATGAAAGATCTGAGGAGCACAGTGCGTGGTATAAAGTAGACACTCACTTAAGGAAAGCTTATTCCACAACGATAATAGTTTTATTCTCATCTTTTCTGTTGTTGTCCCTCAGCAGTCCCTCCTTGTTCCACTTCCTGGCTGCCCAGGCTTCCTTTTCTTCTCCCAGGGTCCCTTCCTCCCCCTCCTCTGGGAGCTGTCCCTCTCGGACCAGCCCGACTGATGCTGCTCCTACAGACCTGTCTGCACGTTCTCTCTCCTGTTAGAATGGGAGCCCCCCTGCCCCGAGGGCAGGGACTTCTGATTTCTTGCCTTTCTTCATATCCTTCACTCTTCCACAGGGTCTGGCGTACAACAAGTCCTTCCTAAATGCTCGTCCACTGACTGCCTGAGATAACTGTCAGAGGCAGGATTTGAATTCAGGTCTTCCTATTGGCTACACCCTCTGGCTGCCTGGACTACACCTGATTGTCTCAGAAAAGTGAATCAGATCTAGGGAGGGTCTGAGTGTCTGAAAATCTGACCTTCAGGGCACTTTTTGCACTGGCCCACCCTGTCCCTCGTAAGTGGCCATGTTAGCTGCTGATTTTTACCTGTGGCATTCTTCAAAGGCGTTGGGGGGTGGGAGCAGAAAGTAGCCTGGTCTGTCTCAGAGGGAACCTTCCCCCAGTGCTTTCACTTTTGCTGTTGGCTTGCTTTGGGGAAGGGGTAGAAAGCTCGGCTTCTGAGTCATCCTGTCCTGGGGGATGGAGACTGGCGCGTTTCCAGTCAGAGACTTTCATTCTACAAACATAAGCTTACTATGGTTTATTTGCCCAGCCTTTTGGGGGCCTCTCTGACCCCAGCTCTGCTCTCCCAGATGAAGTTACAACAAGGCAGGGGCATCTCTGAGCAGCCAATTAGAGGGGCTCCTGTTTGGGGAGGGAAGGGGGCGCCTGTGGCCGGGCCCTGGGCACTACCCAAGGAGCTCTGCCGCTGACCTACAAACAAGAAGGTGACATCTGGTCCCTGTCGGCAACACCAGTTCTCTCCGTCACCTCTTCTGAACAGAAACTCCATCCTGAGACATCCTTTTCCTCCCTTTCTGCTTGGTTCCAATAAAGTCAGAGTCTAGGGATTCTCCTTGTGATTCCATTCACAAAAAATGAGGATCTGCCCTTGCATGCCCACTGACTTTTTCATCGGTGGCAGCCCAAGCAGCTCAAAGCCATATGCCCTGCACCTCAGCCTGCACCAAGCTATGAAAACAGGCTTAAAAGGGAAAACAGAGACCCAGGAGGCCCAAGGGGACTTACTAGGAGGGGGTCTCCTTAGCTCCCCAAAGGAGCAATCACAGTGAGTGAGAACAAAAGTGACCCACTCTCAGAAAAGCCCAGGGGACAGGAGGCGGCCAGGGGAGCCAGTCCGAGTCCTGGCTCTGTGAGGGATTTCCTGTGTGACTGTTTTCTGGACCAGATGTTTCATCTCCCCAGCCTCAGCTGCCTCTACTGTAAGATGAGTGAGCTTGGACTAGACGACGCTGAGGTCCCACATATTTTTAAAGGTGTGAACCCACTAAATACAGGTTTTTATACTCAACAAGTGCCCCCCCCAACAAAACAATGTAAAAGTTTTGGTTCTGAGGTTCTCAGACCTCAGAACCAAATAACATAATATTGGTAAAGTGCTTAGCATAGTGCCTGGCACAGAGCAGACATTATATACTTGAGGAAGGAGGAGCTGTGGGAAAAGAGACGCGCTGATGCATGGTTGGTGTAGCTGAAAATACATTCATTGGCTCTGGAAAGGGAATTCGATATTATGGCAAGACAGTGACTAAAATGGTTATACCCTCTGACCCAGAGACCCTTCAGTAAGGTGGGCGTATGCCCAAAGGAGGCCAGCTATCAAAAAGACCCTAAATACACCAAAGAAGTCTATGTAGGAGCAAAAAACCGGCAACTAAGTGCTTATTGATTAAGGCGAGGGTCCAGCGGTAGGGGCCCTCTGGGTCCTCAAGTGCGGCTCTTTGACGAAATCCAACCTTCACAGAACAAACCCCCTAAATAAAAGGATTTGTTTCGTAAAACTTGGACTCAGTCAAAAGGCCACTCCCAAGGACCTAGAAGGTCATATGTGGCCTCGAGGCCACAGGGTCCCCCCCCCCCCTTGGAACCAACTGATACATGGCTACTAGGGTTGGATATTAGTGTGTGACAGAAAATGTTGCATATGAAGACCACAGAGAAACCTGAGAAGAATTTCTTGAACTGGTGCTGAGTGAAGTAAGCGGAACCAGGATAAATCATGTCCACGGGCACCACAGCCGTGGGACGAGGAAGAACGACACAGCTCAGCTATACCTGAGAGTTGGGGGGCAGGGATAATGACCTAAGCTGGCCCCAAGAAGGGCGAGGAGAAGGCACCGGCCCCCTCTTTATGGCAGAGGCCGGAGGAAGGCGGCACAGGCCCTCAGACTTCCCTGGGAGGCTAGATCGTCTTTGTTCTTCATAAGGGATCGCTCCCTGGGAAGGGCAGGGAGGAGGAACTCGATGAGAAAAGGGAGGGGGTGAAAAACCAAAACAACAATCAGAAGTGATTTTAAACACAGCTCTGGAGCTGACGAGTCTCACCTGGACTTCCTGGGCTTCAGTTTCCCTAATTTGTAAACCAGATTGTCTCTAAAGTGCTTCCAGTCTAATCTCTGACCCTTTCAGGCTACGGACTGCATTCCACTAGACCAGATCATTTTCAAAATTAAAGGTCCTTCATTTGACAGATGAAGAAACTGAGTCCCCAGGAAGCAGCGGGATGTGTCCCCAAGTCACGTGACAAAACCTCCTGATCCCAGATCCAGTGTTTGCTGCACACGAGCCGCTTTCCCTAATGAATCAATGCCCCATTTTATAGCGTCTATAATTATCTTGTTCATTGGGACAGAAATATTTCCTTTGGAATCAGTGAAGATTCTCATATGTTGATGGATATGCACTCTAAGTTATCTTCCCAACTGCCTTTCTCTGCTCCTGATTTGCATTTTAATTTAAGAGCTTAAATCTCATTAATACTGGAAGGAGCATGGATGTCATGAGTGTGGGTATTTCCTACATCAGTGGAAGCTGCTTCCCCTCTCATTAAGTCTTGCTTAAAATGAAGGGATAATTTACATTTAATTTGGATATATCCTAATGAAAAGATAACCAGGCTTGATCAAATTCTTCATATAGCCCACAGAAGAACATGGAATTCAGGCCATTGTCATTTGATAAAAATTCAGACAGGAAGACCCTCTCCCCAGTATGGAGCTAGCCCACTGAGCTACTGAGTTGACCAGGGTCAACAGACCAGCAGACTGAAAGCATCGTCTGTGTCCATGTGCCCAGAAAGAGGGTCCCTAACAGGATGCAGGAACCGAGTAGCTAGGCTGGATTCTGAAAAGTGCCACCAAATGCCTCTGAAGAATTAGACAGAATTGGATTCCCCCGATGTGGAGCTAGCTATGGCTCCCTCGTGATCTGGCTCACTCTGAAAGGCTACGGCATTTCCCAGAAAACAGAAGCTGGTTCTTTTCTTCCTCCATCTGATGAACGGGGTTGCACTCAGCTGCCTCCAAGATCCCTTCAGCCTCTTAATCTTGGGTCCCATGAAGTCACTTGTTCTCTCTGTGACTCAGTTTCCTTCTCTGTAAGATGAAGAGTTTGGGATTCAAATGTCTCTGGGTTCCCTTCTAGGTCTAAACCTTAGATACTATGACCCTGAGAATTGCATGGTGTTATTCATGCCCTCACTGGTAACTGATGAGTGTATATTTACAAAATTTCCCAGGAGAGAGTGTTGATGACAGGCCAACAGACTGTGCTGAAATTGTCTGTTTAGATGAATAAATAATAAAAGAACTCAAAACCACCAGACATTCCACTCTGATAACAAGGGTGTATATTCAGTGAAATCGTATTGGGCTCTTCACTAGATGAAAGCACTGACCCTGGAGCTACTGAACATTGAAGATGGTGCCATTGTTTTGTTTATGGAATCATTTCTTCCATCCTCACCAAGTTTCAATTTTTTTCTCAGAAAAAAAAGTAAAGTACCTTTGCCATCTTGCATAAGAGCCCAATGGCCAACACTAGAGAACCTGGGTTTGGGGGTTCCAAGGAAAGCCATATTTCCTGGCCCTTCCTAAGCTCCTTGCTCAGAAAGTATATTTGCTAGACTCATTTACTCAAGCTCCACGTGTGAAGGCAGGCTTGTACAGCCCCTATGTTCCCCGGCCTTTCGTCTGCCTCGAGAGACCATTGTTCATGTTTCTGAATCTGGTGGGAAGAGAGACAGGTTGATTACAGGCCAACAGATTGTGCTGAAATTGGTGAGTGATCGCCGTGTCTGTTTAGAGGATTATATAATAAAAGAAATCAAAAGCACCAAACATCTCACTCTGATGAAAAGGGAACATTCAGTGAAAAAAAAGTCTCAACCCATAATGCACTGGTTCTCATAAGAGCTTCAATTTTCTGAGTGCCAAACCTAGAGGAATTTTATGAAATGTAGTTTTGAAATGTGCTTTGAAATAAATTTCCGTTCATGAAATAGACTGCCAACAGTCAGACTGATAATCACACGCCTGAACTCTAAAAGGGTCCGACTCTACTCCAAAATTCACACCTCAGTAAAAATGTACACCCACTTTATTAGCCATCAGGACAGGTCTGGCTCTGATCAATACCATGACACTAGAAGGAATTCTAATGAACACAAACAAGGTAGTGAACACCCCAGACTTACCCCAAGGGAAAGGAATAGGAAGCTTCTTTTCTCATCTTGCTTCAAGAAACTTAACAATTTCTCATCTTATTTAAGTAAAAAAAAATTACATTTAGTTATCGCAATTCCCCAGACCAGCTAGGTATTTCAGTTAACCCAGCTACAGAAGAACCCTGAACCCTGTGTCAAATGTTGATGTATGTACTCTTAACACCCGTGGAATCATAGGCTTGCCCCATTCACTTCAAGGAGGGTGGGGATGGTTCCACAGACCCTCATCCTGGTCTGGCAAATCCGCAGTACTGAGAACCACAGCTTAGGAAGCACACTGACAAGCTGGAGACTGTCCCAAGCAAGGTGACCAGCATGGTGGCTAACTTAGGGAACATGGTGTGAGGACTAGATGAGGGATATATGGATCTTAAGCCTGCAGAAAAGGAAACTGGGTGGAAGGGGACATGAAAGCTATCTTCAAGTATTTGAGGGGCTGTCTTGTGGAGGAGGGGAACTTGTCTGCTTGGTCCTAGAGGGTAGAGACAGGAGCAACAGAGGGAAGGCAGGAAGCAAATTTAAACTTCCTTAAAAAATCAGACCTCTCCCAAAATGGTGAGATCCCTCTCACCATCCGAATAAAGAACATGGCAGACACCAAGGTACCTTCCAGTGCTGAAAATCCATGATAACTTTTCAATATATAAACACATAAATAATTATTAGGTATGCACTATACTAGGGGCTGAGGAGTCAAGATGAAAAGTGACCCAGTTCTGCCCTCACAGGGCTTATAGTCTAACATAGAAGAGACATGTACCAAGACAAATCAGGGGGAATCCAGGTAGATGATGACAAAGCCAAAAGAAGAGCTTTTAGAAAATCTGAAGGGAAGAGCACTTTCAGCTGGGGGATCCCAAAGGCAAGCGGGAAGATGGCCCTTGAGTTGAGTCTAGGAAAAAGAGAAGGGAATCAAGGGGAAGAGAATGCATGAGATCAGAGAATTGTTCCCACTGGCCAGAATGCAGCACACAGTCAGGTGAGTGGATGGGTCAGTTGGGTGCAGAATGTGAAGGCCCTTCCGTGGGAGACCAAAGAGCTTTGATTTTACCCCAAAGTCAATAGAGAGACAGTCAAAATTCTGTAGCAGAGAGTGGGACAGTCAGATTAGATAACTCTAAATTAAAGAGATTGATTTGTTAGCTATGTGAAGGACTAATGGATTGAAAGAAGGAGGAATTGTAATACCATGGATCTAGGGCTGTAAAGGGCCTGGGAGACAGTCTAGCCAATTTTACAGTTGAGAAAACTGGGACTCATTGAGAAAAAGTCTCAGAACTAGCCACAGGCAGGGCCTCAATGAATCCCCTACCTTTCTGACTAGGGTTTTCCTCAGCTATGCTACCAAAGGTGAATCGAGGAAGAGGGATACAGGGAGGATCCTACTGATGGGGACCAGCCTTGTCACTTCCACTCCTAGGTTCCTCCCTGGATGAGTCCATTAGCCACCTTAAAGTGGAACCTTCCTCCTCCTGACACAGCCTGGAGTCATCACTTCCCAAGTCAGTGATCACGAGCTCACCTTCCATCTACACTGCTTAATCTTGGATGCATCCATCCATCCACCCATCCATTAATTTATATGCTATCAATGCCATTGGGATGCAGGCTCTTTGAGGCGAGAACAGGACCTGGCACATCGTACGTCCCTGAGAAATGCTTGTTAATTGACTCCTCACAGTGACACTGGGCAACAGGCATAAGTGCTGGCCAAGGCACATCATCAGAGAGGTCTGTCATACCAGGAAGGGAGGTGAGGTAGTCACTGAGAAGAGTGAGGGAGGGACTGCCTGGGTGGTGCCAGGTATTGGGGAGCGAGGCCCTGGAAAGCTCTCAGCAGACTGGGGGAACCTTTTGGGAAGATGTCTGGCAGGGATTTCACAGGTTGAGAAAATGGGTACTGGCTACAATCTGCAGAGGTGGAAGCAGTGTGCACATCAGGGAGATCCCAGATTCACCTAAGGACTGGAAACGAGATCACATATTTGCATGCGATTTTCATCTGACTGAGCTCAGTTGGCATGCTGGAATTTGATTAAGGCTTACCTAAAGATTCTCCTTTATCTTTAATTACTTATGTTTTTATTACTCCTCATCCATCCAGAACTCTGGATGCCTTGGACCAGAAGACTGTGGTAGACAGAAAAGAGACACTCCACTGGAGGGTGGAATGACCATGACCCAGAAACGTATGTGCCAAGGAAGAGGCCCAGGCTAGATACAGAGCCCCACCTGAGGATGTGAGGTTCATGCTGGGTTTTCCCCCACCCCATTCCCACCTCAGTGTGAGCAAGGTGCCAGGGCTCTGCAGTCAGTCAAGCCTTGCTGGTTGGGTTAGGTCCTCAGAAGAAGCTGAAGGGCCTAGAGGACAGGGCAGAAGAAGCCTGTCTTTGTCCCAACCCCACTGAGAGCCACAGACAGACAGAGAACGTATGGTCCCTGACTCCACCCTGAAACATCTAATCCAGTGTCTAACACAAGGCAGAGAGGAAGACCTACTAGGACAGTCATGGGCCATGACACCTCATCCCTCATATAATGGGGAAACAGCACATCCTGACCCCAGGGGAATTTGGCTCCCAAGCAAGGATTCCAACTTATGCTATTCTGACAACAGGTAACAATGGCGACTGTGAACCAAGAAGGGCCACAGCATGTGCACATGTGCACACACATGTGCACATGCACATGCAAACACACACGCGCGCGCGCACACACACACACACACACACACACACACTTCCACACAATCCTACTCAGCCAAGGACAAATGAGCACAAATGAGCACAGCTGGCTTCAACCACTTCAACCACTTCCTTTCAGTGAAACCCAAAGATCACACTCTCCCACTCATCCTCTTCCTACTGGAAAAAAAGGACGCTGCCCGCCTCTCCCACAGCCAATAAGCAGCCCAGGGCCCTTCCAACGTCAACGTGGGCTCCTGGCTCATTCATGCAGATTCTGCGTTCCCTCCCCGGTGAAGCTGCCCTCCCCCTTGCCTTATTGAAGTCTTCTGAAGTTGCCCTCATCTCTTTCCATGTCTTGTTCAGCAGCTGGATGCAGATGCAGAAGAATTCCTCAAAGGAGCGATCATGAGTGAAGAACATGGGGTGAAAGTCGTTGCAGGTTTCACTGGCTGGAGAGAGAAGGTGAGAGAGGAAAGAGTCAGGTGAGACTAGGACAGGGATGACAAAGGGCCCAGTGCATGTGGTCTCAGACATGGCAATGGCTCTGGGACCAGGATCCCCAGGCACTTCACGAGATTAGGGCCAGGAGAACAGCCCAGGGACCATCAGTCCATCAATCCATGACCCACAGATTGAGCTCTTACCACTGACTAAGCAGAACACTGGGAGACAAAGGCAGGAGAGAGCCAGCCCCTGCCTTCAAGGAGCTTACGTTCTATCAAGGAAAATAAAGGTCCATAAAAGGCAAAAACAAAGTTGCTGACTGAAGACCTTGGGCTGACAACCTCTGACTTCATTAGCTTCAGCTGAACAAGGTGCTCAGCTCAGGGAAGACATATTCTAAGGGTTTCTACTTGGCCACCCTCCCACCCCATTGGGGTAGACTTCTAAGGGTTAATTTAAGCACAGCATTAGACTAACACTGTCACTGCCGACTTCCTTCTAAGCTGACAGCACACAGAGGCAGCAAAGCCTTGAAAATTAACGTGCAGTTTATGGTTATCCTGTGGGCCTCATACATTTTAACGAATCCACACTCCCTTCACTTCCCCATTTGCCTTTTTTAATAATCCTGAAGCTTTAATCTCCTAGAGAGAGAGACAGCTACCCCCGTGGGCAGACCCCTCCATCATCACCAGCTCCTCTCAAGTTAGCTAAATAACTGGTTTTCTCCTTTTGCATAATTAATTACACTTTTGCAAATGGTCTCCTTAATGATTTCTCCCCCATTTTCGTCCTCTTCCTGTCCCTGAGTTGGCAGTTGTGGGGAGGGGGAAAAGGGAGGGTGACACTATTCTCATCAGCCATGTGATGCCATTAACCATGTATTCTCCATACCCAGTCAACAGACGTCTGGGGACCTTCCTCCTCTTTCACTTCCCAGACCAGTCGACCTGCTCAAGCTGTTGCCAACATTTCATGCATCTCTCTCTCTGACTCTCCACTCTCATGGCCAGCCTCCTTGGGACCACACCCTCCCCTTACCTGGAATGTGGCAAGAGCCTCCTATTTCCCTGCCTCAGCCCATTCTAGTCTTCCACACAGCTGCCAAGGCAACTGGCCTCAAGCTCAGGCCTTTGAGCAACTTCTGATGACCTTTTTCCACATTGGATTTCCTTATTTCTGAGTCATTCCCCACACTGCCTCTCCCCTCCCCTACACACACACACACACACACACACACACACACACACACACACACACACACACACACTTTAGAATATCCGAATATTCAGGTGATCCCAAGTCTACACCTGGAAAGGACTTCTGAACCCATTGGACCCAGCCCCTTGCCCCTCCCAATTGTACAGGTGAAGCTTTGTTTCTGGAGGGCAGGGCCCTTTTCTGCCAAGCTCTTCAAGTTCTACTGGTTGCTTAGTAGGCATTTAATAATTCTTTGTTGACTTGAAGCAGTCAGGTCATGCCTGCTCCACTGACTTTGTAAGCACAGAATCTCCCCACACCAGGTGCTCAGCATGGTCCCAGCTCACCAGACATATCATAAGTGCTTGCCCAAGGAGTGAATGAATTTCAAATGAATGCTTTCTCCTTTTACTGGTGAATTATCCATGTATGAATACAACAGCCTCCGGGCCCTTACCTAATCAGCTCCCCTCAACCCAACAATACCAAGTTGACTGTTCCCACAGACACTGACTTCTGAAGAGATCAAAGGGTTTGGGAGAATGTACCTAAGGACTGCTATAGGGTAAGTCAAAGGCAGAAAGAGGTTTGCTCCCCATTCCCCTCCCCAAAGGGATGTCAGATGAAGAGGCAGGGTATGGGAAGCACATGGGATGGAGGAGGAGGAAGAAGATTCAGGGGGCTGGAATTCCCTTGGCCAACAGAACCCAGAGAAGACCCTAGGGGAGAAGGGGAGGAGAGGATGATCCCAGATGGGAATCCAGGAGTTGGTTGAGGCTCCTCCAGATGGCCCAATATGCCAATGGGATGTTTTGTCAAAGGGGAAGATGGGACAAGGGACCAAGGTCCATAGGAGTGGTTCATAAGTTGGAGAGTCAACACCAAGCATGACTGGGTGAACACCCTACCCTGGGGAAGTTACAGGGCCATAGAATGGGAGCTAGAAGGGCCTTTGAGGCCATCCAACCCAATGACTTCATTTTACAGATAAGAAAACTGAGACTCAGAGAACTTAAGTGACTTCCCAAGGTCATACAGGGACAAAACCAGGACCCATGATCCCAAATCTGAGGCTCTTTGAACATCTCAAATTGCCCCACTCTGCTGCCTACAACAGGACATTTTTATGGTGCTGGATGCCAACTGAGCTGCCTTGTCCCAGGACTGAAGCTCTGAGGGATGAGCATGGACTTTCTGAGTCAGTTTTCTCCCCTAACAAACGAGAGGTTCAGTTAAATGATTTAGGTCCCTTTCAGCTCTACCACTCAGAGCCTCCAAACATTGAGGTGACCAAGCCTTCCCTGCCTGACACCACATTTCTAGGAGGATTCAGTGAAAGGATGTCCACAAAAGGGGTCTGACAGGGAGGCACTAGACAAGCTGAAGCCTCGATGATGGAAGAGGAGGAGGAGGAGGAGGAAGAAGAAGAACTCTGAGTACCGAAAATCAAATGGCTGTCAGTGGCCTCCCCTGGCTTCTAATCCATCTGTTCACGTCTCAGAAACCATAGACAGGAAGACCCTGCTGACACTGCGGATGTTCTCAGGCAGGCGGCAGCATGGGGAGGGGGACGTCCAGAACTGCTGACTTGCAACACACACGGCTATTTAGGGAGCCTGGAGCACAAGGCTGTGGGCACAGGGCTGTCAGTCACACTCCCATAAACACCAAATTTATAAGACCCCAGGAAAAGCCCTTAAAATCCTATTACCAACTGAGGGCCTGGTATTAATTACAGGATTACAGCCTCTTTTCCTGGTTCAGCAGGAACACAGTAAGCAACTTGCTCTTTCTGTAGGAGGGCGGCCATAAAGGGGGGCTGGCAAAGGGACTGACTGGAGATTTATGTGCCTAGCACCAGGTGGGAGGCCAAAGAGACAAGACACCAGAAGGACAAGTCCAGTGGGTACAGGAAGGGAGGTAAGGTGCTCTTATCTCAAGGCCACTGTCACCAGCAAGAATGCAGGTCCTTGGGTGGTGCCAGAAGGCTGGAAACTCACTCTCTCTCTTTCTGTGTCTCTGTCTCTGTCTTTCTCTGTGTCTCTTTGTCTCCCTCTCTCTTTCTCTCTCTGTCTCTGTCTCTCTCTGTCTCTCTGTCTCTCTCTGTCTCTGTCTCTGTCTCTGTCTCTCTCTCTCTCTCTCTCTCTCTCTCGGTGTGTGTCTCTGTCTGTCTCTCTCTCTCTGTCTCTGTTTCTGTCTCTGTTTCTCCCTCCTTCCACTCCTTCCATCCCTTCGGTTTCTTTCTGGCTGCTTACAATATTTTCTCTCTGACCTGGGAGTTCTAAAATTTGGCTGTTATTTTCAAAAGTCTTCATTTGGGCTCTCTTTCAGGAGATGATCAGTGGATTCTTCCAATTCCTATTTTACCCTCTGGATATAAGATATCAGGGCAGTTTTTCTTGAAAATTTCTTGAAATATGATATCTAAACTCTTTTTAAAAATTATGACTTTCAGGTGGTACAATAATTCTTAAATTACCTGTCCCGGATCTATTTTCCAGATCAGCTTTTTTTCCCCAATAAGAATACATATTTTCTACTATTTTTCCATTCTTTTGACCCTATTTTTATTGTTCTTGAAGTCTCATGGAGTCATTAGCTTCTACTTGCCCAATTTTAATTTTTAAGGAATTATTTTTCCTAATAAGCTTTTGTATCTCCTTTTCCATCTGGCCTATTCTGTTGTTAAAGGAGTTCTAGTCTTCAGTTAATTTTTGCACCTATTTTTGTTTTTTTTAGCCATTAAGCCAATTCTTTTTTTAAGGTGTTATTTTCTTCAGTATTTTTGTGCCTTTTTTTTTTACTAAGCTATTAATTCTCTTTTCATAATTTTCTTGCATTACCCTCATTTATTTCCCCAAATTTTTACTCTTTTACTCATATCTCTTTCATTAACTCTTCTAGGAATTCTTGTTAGCCATGGGTCCAATTAGCATTTTTCTTTGAGGTTTTGCTTGCAGCTATTTTACATCATCTTCTTCTGAGTTTATGTCTTGATCTTCCTTGACACTGTAATAGTTTAATGATCAAATTTTTGTTGGTGGTGGTGTTTGCTCATTTCCCCTAGCTTACTAGAAAAAAATAATTCCTTAAAAATTAGAACTGGGCAAGCAGAAGCTAATGACTCCATGAGACTTCAAGAACAATAGTGTTCCTCTCCGCCTTGTTACTGTGACCCAGAACTACTCATGGGCAATAAATGTGCCAAGTAATGCTGGCTGTACCCAGTGCTAGCAAAGCATTCCCTGGAATCTCTTTCTGACCCTTACTGTCTCTGGACTGAGAGCTCCCAAAGCTTCTGCTACCACCTCCAAGCCTACAACAACAAGAACTCACGGTCACGCGATGCTTTCAGGTTTACAAAGCATATTACATACGTTGTTTGATTGGATCCCTATGAAGACCCTGTGAAGTACGTGCTCTTATATTCCAACGGATTTACAGATGAGGAAACTGGGGCTGAGGTGGAGAAGTTAAGGGACTTGCCAAGGGTCACAAAACTAAGAAGTGTCTGAGGTAGGGTTTGAACTTGGTTCTTCACTTCTGACTCAGCACTCTGTCCATCGCTGTCCTTCCCCTCCCCCCCCCCCAGCTTGTCCCTTTTGGCTTCTTGTTGTCTTAACCCTGAATGTGGCTCTGCCTCTGAGCCCTTGAGAAGGCTGTGCTCGTTTCTACTGAGTATCTGTCTCTGTGTCCTTTCTGGGCTTCGAACCTTGCAGAGTCCCTCCCTTCTGGGCTGCCCCTGATCCTCCACCTAAGTCAGGCTGCTAGAAGAATGGCTGGGCTCCCTTGGACTACCCAGGAAACAGGTCTCTCCAGGATCCGTTTTCCACTAAAGTGACTCACTGGCTTCAGCATCATCTTCTGCCTACTGCACATGTGGCTGGGTTATCTTTGGTCTTTTTTTGCTGGACTAGAAGCATGTTAGATTGTCTCCTTCTTGGTAGAGCACAAAGGCAGTGACTTTTTTTTTAACCATTAGCAATGAATCATTAAAAATCAAAGATTTTTTTATGAATCAGTAGATTTCAAGAGAAAATACTAAGCTACCAAGAATTCCTGGAAAAGACAATGAAAAACTAACCATAAAAGAAAGACAAATGAGGTTTGTAGGTTCATCTAATCTACATAGAAAAGATGAGAATGCTCATTGTTGGAGCGGATATGGGAAGACACATAAGACATTCAGTGTTGGTGGAGCAAAAGATTGATTGGAACATCCTGGAAAATACTGGGAATTAGGGAGAAGAAAGTGCTAAATTGTTCCTACCCTTTGATGTAGACATCCAACTAATGACCTGGATACCTCCAGGGTGGTGCTGGAAACGTGGACAAAAGCAACCAGGTGTGCAAGGATATTTACAGCAGCATGATCTGTGTTCACCAAGAAGATGGAAATGAAACATGTGTCTGATGACTGGGGAATGGCTCAAAAAACTCTACTGCGTGAATGTGAAGGAACACCACTGCCCTGGCAGGGAAGAGAAGAATAAAAGCATTCCAAGAACACAAGAAGCTTTGTGGTGACTGAGGAAGGGAGAAGAGGGCAGAGCCAAAACACAAAGGCACACAGTGACTGCAGCAAGGTGCACAAACCCAGTGCAGAGTGACCACAAAACTCTGTCATACAGAGGCAATGGTGGAAACACAGAGCCAAAGGTGAAGGGATGTCTGTCTTTTCTCTTAACAATCAGTAAAATATTTTGAGGGGGATGTCCTCTGTAGCAGAGTGTTGCTTGGGGTTTTGTTGGGAAGTGCCTGTGGAGTCAGAGAAAAATATTGATTATGTTTTTTAAAACACTTATGTTTTAGTGATTTTGTCCCTATGTTGTTCAATTATATGTATATATGTATATATGTATATATAGATCCAATGATCATCATCATCATATTATTATTATTATTATCATTATTATTATTATTATTATTATTTTGCTTTTTGGAGGGCAATTGGGGTTAAGCGACTTGCCTAAGGTCATATGGCCAGTAAGTGGTAAGTGTCTGAGGCGGGATTTGAACTCAGGTTCTCCTGACTCCAGGGCGGGTGCTCTTTTCACTGTGCCACCCGGTTGCCCCCTATAGATTCAATTCTTAAAAAGAAAATTCCATATGGCGGAGGTGCAGTTTCTTTATCTTTTTACATTATTTTCATTCTGTTTTACCTAGATTAAGAGAAAACAACAGAAGTTGGAGAGTATTTCTTTTATTATAATTTTTTTACATAACTTTTCCAACTTAGGTTCAGGTAAGCATTTGTCTCTCCCATTCCTTTAAGAAGGGTCCTCTTCAAGCCTCTGTCTTGTTCTTTTTCATATACTGATACATGTTTTTGTTAAAAAATTGTTTACAATAATTTTGTAAAATATGAACAGAAACTCATGTAAAGGATTCCATACTCTGTCCCTAAGTAGTGTGCAGTGATGCCCAAGAAATAAGATGATTCAGGAAAATCTCAGAGTAAGAAAGTCAGACGCGAGGTCTCTGACAGACCCTCACAGGGGCAGGACCTCCCCCCCCCACCAGACCCAGAATAGGATCCTCCAAACCAAGCCGGTTTTCTAAAGCTCACATGATGCAGGCAGGCATCTACGGCAGGCAGAGGTAAAGAGAAAACCAGTGGCTTCCTACTAGTTCCAAGAATGACTTTATTCTATCATCTTTTAAAGCTGCTAACCAAAGAAATCCTATCCAATGGTCCATTTAGAGATAAAGAAGAGGAGTGACAAGACAATGAGCTGATCTGAATGTTCAAGATCTTAAATGCACCCGCTCGACTGTGTCCCATTTCCCCATTCCAGGGTGGTAAGGGGGGGTGGGTGAAAGAACAGAAATGGTGGTAGGAGTAGAAAAATATGGATCACAGCTATAACAATAGGAAAAACATTTGACTTCTCTTTTGTGCTCTGAAGCTCTGAGCTCAAGGAGTTGTAGTTACTATAGTGGTAGTGAGTCTACCAAGCTGGAAAGGCTCCCAGGATGGTCCCTGTGACACACTGCCTGGGGAGGGAGGGCAAGGCCAGCTCAGAAGTGCAGGCAGTGTCTCTGCTGGTATGTCACTGGGCCCCTCAGTGATGAACTGAACGGCCCTTAGTCGAGGGCAGCCCCTTCAGCCTCCATGGTGATAATGGCAGAAGGGTGGGAAGGGGGTGAGCTAGCAGCAAAGAGCATTGATTTTAGTCTGACTATTGACCCCAGCGGAAGCAGAAACACACCAATGTTGACATTTTCTATAACAATGGTGATAATTCCTGAGTATAACCAAGTTGGAGAATCTGAGAGCCGGAGGAGACCTCAGCAGTAATCTGGTCCTGTCCACATTCAAGAGATGTCACCACAAAACAGCAAACAAATGATTTGGAAAGCCTCTGAGGAGGGGGAGCCAGTCCCTGGATGCAGCCCAGGCCTCTCAAGTGCATGGGACAATGAGAGTCAAAAGCACTTTCGCTCCCACGGGAATCTAGGAGCTGCCTCTGGGTCTCTTGGTTCCAAGGCCACTCTATATACTCCTTAGAGATAAGAAGGGGCTGAGATCCACAGTTTAGTTGCTGTTCTCAAGGATGTCTCACACAAGACCCCTCGCTTGTTGGGCAGCTGCTGACGTAACTGGTTTGGCTCTCGTCCACTGGTCCTCACCCCCTGTGCATGAGGCAGTCAAGCTTGAATCATGCTTACTTTGAAGTGATACAGGAGCTAGCTTGCTTACTGCTGGTGGCCATGTTGGAATAAACTACAAGCTGCACATTCCTCTCATCTCTGGTCTCTTCATTCCCTCCTGAGATTACGACCCAAGGCTGGCCCTTAGGTTAGAAAAGCGGTTGTAAACCACACTCAAGGCCGGCTCTGTGTGGCTCTGAACATCAAGCCCAAAGGTTCCTCTTCAGGCTTCCAGGCACTGTTTTTATTTTTACCATAAAGGGGCATATGGAGAGAATGTAATCTCTTCCAGGGGCCATTCCTCATGTCTTCCTCCATCTCCCCCGCCCCTGCTCCCCTCTAAGCCTAGACTCCTGCAGGCTAGAAACACACCATGCCTCCAAACTGTCCTTGTGTGGCCCCTCATTGTCTTCCTCTTCAGCCACCCTCTAACTGTCATATACCAGTGTCTTTCCTCAGATGTGGTGATTACAAAACTCCAGGTATGGTCTGAGTAGGGCAGAGTGCCAGACTCACGTGCTGGACTGTCTTGTATTATGGGCCTGCCAAGTTACTGGATGCTATGTAAGGAATGCCCTGCAGGGAAAGGAGGAGGAGAAAAAGTAAGACTAGGGGATGCCAGCTGGGTAGGGTGAAGGCTACACTGGTCCCCAGCAAAGCCCAGGGATCAAGGTCCATGGGATGCTCTACGGTGGCTCACTGGAGGAGAGGCAAAGAGCTTCATTGGAAGAGATGCGGCTCACAACCTGCACCTTCGGAGGGAGCGTCCCCCTTGAGGAGGTCAGAGCAGAACCCACAGCAGAGGAGGATGCTGAGGGAAGAGAGCCCCAGGGCTGGCTGGTTTGGGGAGAAGGCAGCTCCCCAGTGCAACCCTTGGCCGTTCTTCTCTCAGGTAACTGCAGAGAGCGTGTCCCAAGCTGCTTTTGCTCAGAGGTGGCAGGCTCCAGTCTGGAGCCTTCCTGGCTTCTTCCTAGTTCATGGGAAACAACAGTGAGCTTTTTGTCATTTGGATTGCATCACACCTTTTAAAACTGAATTTCCCAGGGATGTCACTGAGAGCAAACTCCCAATTCTCCCCCAAGGACAAGATCAGGCATTCTGGATCTGAGGCTTAGAATCCTAGAATCACAGGCATGTGACTCTTGAAGGGTCCCAAGAGATCAGGGGCCTCTGCTCTCCTTTCTCCAAGGAGGAAGGTAAATGCTGACATGCCCAGTGGTGTGCTGACTTCATATGGTTAGTGAGAGGTAAGAAGGGATTGGAACTCCATTTGGAAAGATCAAACACTAATTTATTATAGATTATGCACCAATCTTTGGCTGATATACAAAATTAATGAACTTTTAAATGGACTAGAGTTATCTGTAAATAAGGACATAGAAAATGCCCAAGCTCTGAAGAAAATTTCCTTCCTTCTCCGGTTTAAAATTGAAGTGGATTTCTTTTCAAGAGGAAAATTAATTAAACAGCAAGTATTTATTAAGGACCTACTATGTGTCAGCCAGCTAGCTGGTACAGTGGATAGAGCTCCAGGCCTGGAGCCAGGAAGACCTGAGTTCAAATCTAGCCTCAGACACTTCAAGTCACTTCACCCTGTTTGCCTCAGTTTCCTCATCTGTAAAATGACCTGGAGAAGGAAATAGCCAGCCACTCCTGGATCGTTGCCAAAAAACAAAAAACCCACAAAACAAAAACCCCACATAGTGTCACTGAGTCAGAAAGGACAGAAAAACCGCTGAACTGAGCTGAGTACGCTTGGCATTGTGGGTTCAAGGAAAATGAACTGAAAATCCCTATTTGTTACTCGCTTCCTGCTGTTATCAGTCCATGGCGTTTCCCGGCACAGGGTTCAAAGAAACGCTTCTTCTAAAAAGATTTCATTGTGCTTCAGATAATGAGGGGTCTTCTTAATCGATTCCTTTTAAATCTCATTTTAATACAAAGAATAAAAAATTGATTCTACTCGTCAAAGGTCTAAACCGTTTTCCCTTCACGTTCAGGCAAACCCTGCTCACCGTGATTGGCCAACGAGGCTTCGTTAAGCACCTGGATGACTAGCCTGGATCCCGATCCCGCCCTTCCATCACCCAAAAGCTACCACCTGATCTTCGCCAGCGGGGAGGACAAACACAGTCAGATGGTGGCAGCGCGTCCAAGGAGCGCTTCTTGGTCCGATAAACATAATAATGAGAAGGCTAAAGCGCCGAGAAGGCGGGTGAAGAAGGCCGCGCTGGTGACGACAATAGACGAGGGTGACTTGAAGGAGACTCCGCCCTGAGCCGGCCAGCCCTTGGCACGCGCCCGGCGCCGGACTTCAGGAGTGGGGGTAGGGATGCCAACCGCAGGTCGACCCGGAAGAGGGATGGGCCTCAACATGCATCACCTCTCAGTACGTTAGGCCAGCATTCCGCCCCTGCATTTTAGGTTTCAAAATATTATTAAGCGGGGATTCGTCTAATGGAAGAAGATCTAGGAGATTTGGGGCAAGAAGGCCTGGGTTTGAATCAGGAGACTGAAGACCAAATCCCACTTGGCACTCACCATGTGGCCAAGGGTCAGTTGCCTCATTTCTCTGCCTCTCAAATGGGTATAATGATACCAGCAGCCCGTCCCTCAAACAGTGGCAGTGAGGCTCAAAGGAGATTATCCATGTAAAACACCTTGTAAACCTGAGGAACCCTGGAAATGTGAGTCCTTATTATTTATTTAGGGGAGGGCTGCTGTCATATCTGAATGGCCACCTCTGAGCCTGGCAAAGTGACAGATGAGGACCTGTCTCCAAGTCTGCATCAAAGGTAAATTGTGGGGTTGGCCTCCTTTTCATCTCTGAGGCATTAATTGCCTGGAGTTAGGGAAGAGAAGCACTTGCAGGGCTTGAAAAGGCAGGCCGGCACTGGGGCCATTGAAGGACTTGGGCGTGATACCTGTTCAAGTGAGAAGACTCTGTCATGCTGATCCACAGGATGCTCAAAGCCCTTAGCCTCAGGAGAAGTCCAGGGAGGTCAAGGGGGAGCTCACGTCCATGAGCCATTCCATGCAGGGTCATCTTGTAACATGGACAATTCTGGAAAAGGGACGGGTGCCCTCTGGTCTAGTATTAGTCATATATATAAATATAGGAGCCCTGGCTCAGGCTCCCAATGGACAGATGGACTACTTCAAGTTGCTTTTAGGCTGGCAAAGCTGTTCGTATATTCTCACCCTGGAAGTAGCCACATGCATTATCGGCTCCATTTTGCAGATCAATGAACTAAGGCCAAAGCTGCTTGTTCCTGGTCACACAGTCAGTCATCTATCGGTCCATAAGCATTTGTTAAACACTTAGTGATTGCCTGCTGCTGTGCGAGGTTCTGGGCACACAAAGACAAAAATGAGACACGCAGCCCCTGCCCTCAGGGAACTTACATTCTATTGGGTGAGAAAACATACATACTGAAGAATATACACAATTCAGGGATAAGGCTGGACCCATGCTTTCATCATTTTAAGGAGAGAAACATTCAAGGCACTGGAGAAGGTCCAGCCCCCAAGATGCAAAATGTTAAGTGTGTGCCTGTAGTTGACAAGGAATTAGATGATCACATTCCCAGAGCAGAAATCACATTTTCTTTTGTAAAACGATTAAAGCAAACCCCAATCAGTGCCCGAGTCTCTGGCATGAGAAAACAATGCATGAAAAAAATCAGCAGCTCTGACACCTCACTGCGTGCCCCCCGAACCTCACGTGGCCAGTTGCCCAAAGAGCCCAACTCCTAACTTCTAATTTAGGCAGCGACAGAAGAGGGTGAGCATGGCGACTTTGGCCTTGGCTCTTCCTTGTGAGGGGCATTTGATGCCAACAATTCACTCCTATCTAGTTATAAGCCAAAGCCTTCCTAGGGTACTGTGGTTTGCTGGAAAAGGGCAAAGACTGGCCATCCCCGTCTGAGAAAACTCCCCCTACTCTGGATCCCGTTTGAACAGATATAATTGCCTGCAGCATACATCACTGATATCTGCTGAAATTGTCTGCACTTCGGATCACCTCGATCTTGTTAGAACAGAAGTTTCTGAATGATGAGAACGTTCCTATTCTCGTGCATTCCTGTACCTTGTTAGCGCAGCCAATCAGAAAGAAGCATCTCCTTCGATTTTGCTGCTTTTCTGTATAAAGGAAGGTCATTGGAAATTCACGTCAGAGTTCTCTTTGTCTCTATTTCTGTCCGTCTCCCTCACTGCTTAACTTGATACTACAAGCAGAAACTCTTTTCTCTAGCACCTGAGTTCCCTATTCAGGTAGCAGAGCATCACAAGCACAGAATTGAGGGCGTCACTGGGAAGATACCCTGAAGAATGGAGCACAGTTAAATGGACACTGGTCTAATAGTTTAGAAGAGGCATGTAGGAAGGGTGTTGGTCACAAGGGCTATCTGAACTGACCAACTTCAGGAAGAGAAGCAAGGTTAGAGCAGGAATAACAAACTTGGGGACCAACAAGGGCTGGTGGGGCCAGAGAGCAAAGGGAGAGAGAATAGTTTTCACAGGAGAGGTGGCAGGAGGTCATGAACAGAGACATTTCAGAGTTCGAGACCACAGATAGTTCATGTTCAGGTGGTGCGGTGCAAAGACAAAGCTCTGAATACCCTTCTGGGTAACTGAGGGTGATTGGAGAGAGAGGTCATGGGAATGGAAGCAGGTGAAAGGATTTGGGCATATAGATTGAAATCCCTGGGTATAAGGTCAGAGCATGGCAGAATCCGGTGTTTGTTCTCCAAACACTGACAGCTGCTGCGGGTACCAGCAGGGAGAGTGCAGGACGGGCATCTAAGCTAAGAAATCTATGGAGAAAGAGGTTCTGGGAGAGCCCCCACAAGAAGCCAGCTCTGTAGCTTTACCCCAAGATGGTGGCAGATGAAGCCCAGCCAGAGCAGAGACCACATACAGTCCAGCCTCAGTATTCAATTGTGCCGAAGACAAAGACCATAAACACTCTTTATCCCAAATGCAAGATTCATTCAGAAGCTTTGTTCCTTTTGACAAACCCCAAATTTGCTCCATTAAGTTGAAATCACCAGAGGAATTTGTGAACTTCACTGCATTCATTTCCCTGGACTCTCCTCCCACATACAAGGGACCCTTGGGGATGAGGAGGGAAAATGGCTTAGAGATCTCTTCCTCTGCCCTTGGTTTGTCTTCTCCAATAATTGATGCTCATGGTTATGTGAATGGAACCCAGACACCAGCTAAGGGTCATCACTTGGCATCGCCATGATTAGGTCTGATGAGTCTGGTTCTTGCCAGAAAGTTAGGTCAGTGCATATCTAGGGGTCATAGGAGACAGTGTGCCATTCTGGTGAATGAGCTTTAGGATGGAAAAGAAGAGAATGTTTGAACTTGGGAAATTATAGTGTGGTGACAAAGAGCCAGAGGGTCAGAGAAGAGCTGGAGAGACCTGGGACACTGAGTCCATCCTCCTCCCCTCCTTATTTTACAAGTAAAGAAACTGAGGACTAGAGAGGGAGTGACTTGGCCAGGGCCACCCAAACAGGAATTATCTGAGGGAGAATTAGAGCCCAACTGTTTTATAATCCATTAGCAATACTCCTCCACTAGGTCAAGTGGGCAGTACTCTCGCTGATTTTTGAATTTTAGCAAATAATCTGTGGATTAGAAATGGAGGCTTCAGACTGAGGTGGCACAGTGGGTAGAGCTTTGAATTTGAAATTAGGAAGATCTGAGTTCAAATCCTACCCCATAAACTTGTTGACCATGTCACCTTGGGCAAGTCACTTAACCTGTCTGCCTTTAGTTTCCTCAGCTGTAGAATGGGGATAATACTAACTCTGCCCTCACATGGCTGTTGGGAGGATCTGGTGAGATCAGTGCTTTGTAAGCCTGAAAACACTGCATAGATATTGGCCATGATGAAGGGGAGGGAGGTGAAGCTTTTTTCCTTAGTATGAAGATTTCACTCTTTCTAGAAGCTGTGATTTCATCAAAGAGGGTATTCCTTCTAGCAATGTAAATCATGCCCCAATGTGACTTAGTGATATGGAATCACGGAGTCTCTGAGTCGGAGGGAACTGAGGGACTTCTATACTGATTAGTCTCCATACACGGGCTCTCTCAACCCTGCACAGAGCTGGTCATCCCTGTAGTGCCTGGAGACCCTCTCAGAGCCCACTCCCCTCAGGGGCAGCTTGAGCTGTGATGAAGCTTCTCCTGACATCCTGACATTCAGCTTGATCTTTCTTCTTCCCATCTTCTCCCCATAGCTTCCAGCTGTATCTTCTAAGGTGGACCTGGGCATTGACTCCTGCCATTTTGATTCTGCCCTTTCCCATCCAAAGATCATATCCCTCAGCACCAGTAGCTCTGGGGTTCAGTATTACAATCTCATGTAATGATAGCAGTGAACCTCCTCTCTCCTTCATGTTCATCTTTTCCTCACTTTTTGCAAAAACAAATAAAAAATCCCCAAATCACAAAACAATGTGAATTTTTGTCCCACTATACAGGAAACACAACTGCCTTTTCTGTCAGCATCCACTTTCCCTGGAAGCCTCCTTTAATCTTTCTGATGTTATTCTTAGACAACTGCGTCACTTGAACAAAAGGGAAGAAGAAAGAATAAATGGGGTTGACCTCCATTTCTAGGAGGGCCATTGGCCTAGTTCAGGGACACTGCTCCTGAGAATGCCAATGGGAAATCCAAGTCTCCCAACCTTTGGATGTTCACACAATCATCTTTTGGGGAAAATTGGGTGGAGAGAGGGCACGAAGTGAAGGTCTCTTTTTCTCCCAAGTGATTTCATCTCTGGGGCTTGACAAGGGCTGCTCCACTTAAGGCTGTCTGTTATTGGAATTCTGGACTCTGAACTGGTCATTGTTTCATCCAAGTCCTATAGGGTGTGAGTAATACTCTTCAACCCACTACAAGACACTTCCTATATAGTACCATCTGTTTTAATTAAATCCAGACCTGGTTTATGCCTTAGAGTGACTGACAGATTTAACAGAAGTGCCTCGATCTTGTCGAAGCCAAGTTTACATCTTTCATTTTGTAACTCAACACGGTGCTCTCACCTGACAAAGGGACCCAAGTATAGAGTATCCTGGCAATGGCCTCTTACATAAGACACCTTGTTTCTCCCATCAGAATGCTGGGGCCTTGAGGGTAGAGACTTTTGGGGGGAGGGGGAGAGGGACTTTCTTTGTATCTCCAGGACTTAACACAGTTCTTAGCCAATAAATGCCTGATAATTGATTAAAAACATGTTGATCAGTGAGTTCCATGTATTAGTCTCTTTAGCCAACTGCCTTTTCCCTCCCCATTTGAATTGTTTCTCTCTTTTATTCCCCCTAGAATATTATTATTGGAAGTTCTTGTCTCCTGCAGAACTGACTCTGTAGCTAAAAACATCAGCCATGGAACCCAACCTTTCCTTTCCTCGAACCCCTGAAGTCACCATTCCCAAGCTGAGGACACCTCTCTGTAACCAGCTCTTAACTGTGTCCTGGGTTCTGGCCACACCTGGTGGGCCTTGGGGGACCTTTGTTGGATTTTTGCTTCCTTTGAGATTCCTGTAACTTCTCTCTAAAGGATGTCAGTTGCTGGCTGGACTCAAACATTCTCTTCTTCACTCTGACTCTTCATTACTAATATCAAATATCATATTAATGCTGGTATTGTACGGCTCACTTCCTACACTGTCTTCTGATTCATTGGTTGTGCCAACAATCATATTAATAGTCACTGATGGTCTAGAAACTGCTCATTTCAGTTTATCCTAAGATAACAGGACCTTCTCTCTGGGGCTAGAAGGACCATCAGAGGGCAATCCTCTCATTTTCGGATGAAGAGACTGAGGTAGAAACAAGGTAAGTGACGTACCCAAGATCTCCTGGGTCATATGGAACGAAGCCAGATCTGCCCCTTTCCAACTGCTCAGTCCCCGTTACTGCAGAAGGAGGTGACCACACAGCACCCGGGAGCTTTTGGCACGTTCGTGACTTCATCAGCTGCCATGACTGCGTCTTTCATGCATGTATCTCCAAAATATTAATTGGTTGGTGAATTCCTGAGGAATCAGGGAACTTCTTTGTTACTAGTTTTTTATCTTTAGAAACTGCTTTTTAGACACACTGAGAATTGTTTCTACTTGAGCATATTGGAATATGATTTGAATAAAAGAACTTGGTTTGAACCCCCAGGCTTTGAGGGAACCCATTGCACCAGGTACATAAAAGGGCTTTTGGCCAGCTGGTCAACCACATGACAGTCATGATGGAGCTAAGCTATTTGTCCTTCAGGGACTAGATGAATCCTGAGGTTTGGTGGTTCTGTTGTCAAACAACTTTGAGCTGGGAGAGAACTGGGGGGTTATCTAGTCTAAGCTGTTCACTTACAGATGAGGAAACTGAGCCCCAGAGAAGGGAAGGGAAGGGCCCAAGGCCCTGACTACAAGAAAGCCAGGAACCAGCCTGAGCTCCTCAAACCCCAGAGGCAGGAAGGGCTCTGCCCATAAGCCCCTCAGAACTTTTTTACTTTGGCCTCTTTTTCTGAATATTTTTCTAACATACATAAGTCTAATTTCCCACATCAATAAATAAAGTGAACAAAATGAATTTGTATTGGATGATGGAGACTCTTAGAACCTTTACAAATTTTATTCTGAATGCTTATTATTGTATTTTTGAGTCAAAAACACAGATTGTAGGCAGCTGGTCTTACAACATACCAACTCTAGGCCACGCCTCAGACAATTCCTTTGTAACCAAAGTCCTATCGACACCTTGCCGTACTATTAATTGCTCTTTCTTGTGAGTTAATTACATCTCATGGAAGACAAGGAAAAATCCAGTTAATTACAGGCCCTATAAGTTGGGGTGCACTTACCTTGGGGTTCATCGTACCAAGATTTCTAGGGTGCCATAGGCTGAGACAAAGATCAGCTCATGTTACCTCCTACATGAAGTTTTTCCCCATCCCTCTGTAATGCCTGCCAAAATACCTTATATTACTTTATAGACATTTATGTGAATAGTTGATATACATTTATATGATTAAATGGTGTCTACGCTGAGAGAATGCAAACTCATATAGTCACACTATTGCGTGTGCCTGGCATACAGCAGGCATTCTGTAAATGCACGTTGATTAGTAATGCTCCATGTTCTGACAGAATCTTTGGGTACCCCCCCCCATTCCAGCTTCCTTCGTTAGACTGACAGCTCTGTGAGGGCAGAGACTCTTTCTTCTCCTTATTTGCATCCCTGGTACTTAGCACAGGGTAAGGGCTTAATAAATGTTTGTCAGGTGATGTGTGAAAGCCCCATGAACAAGTCTGACTCAAGGTAACACAGAAGTGTCAATCGGGTGAATCAAGAAAGTAATTTTTTAAGATCTGCCTGTGGAATTTTGCATTCCCTGCAAAGGTATCAAGGTATGTAATAACGGTCTAAGAACTCAGCGGCCATTTGTAATTTGTAGATCAGAGGAACAAGTATTCTCTCAGCCTTGAGAGATTTGGGCTTCAGGGATCTCTGACCTAGATGGCGAGCTCTAATCTCAGCCAGGAGGTTTTAAGAAGACGGGCTAGGACAGGAGAGAGAATGAGAAGGAGGAGCTGGGCCTACACTCCCAGAACCAGGTAGGACTTGGTGAGCTGAGCAGAAAGGTAATACAAGTGCAAGGGACAAAAGAAGAGACTGAAAGAAAAGCTGGAATGTGGCAGAGAAGGAAGCCACTTTGGGGCCCTGCATCTTGAAGCAGGAACAGGGCCTGAGGCTCTGGGTGGGGTTTGTCTCTTCCAGATCAGAGAAGTTCTGAAAGGCTTGCTGGTCCCAGCTTACCCCACCCAGGCCCTTCCACTAACAGCATCCATAACAAATATTCTGCTTGCTTCTTTTGCTTAAGCATTTCCTAGTTCCTGGTGTTTCCTCATATACAGAGAAGCCGGGAGGGAGCTGGGAACACCCAAATGTTGCATGAGGGCTGAGAGCCAAGCCTCCTTCTGAATGCTGGATTTTCCTCCTTGGGGCCTTGGAGCTACAGTGATTTCCTTAACAATTTTTCATGTATTGTAAAGGTCAATACGATTGCCAAGAACGGGAACCCACGGGCTGGAGGGTCCTAAGGTAAGTACGGAAGGTGGCTAGAGGAGTGAGTATTGGGCCTGGAGTCAGGAAGACTCATCCTTGTGAGTTCAAATCTGACCTCAGACACTTAAAGCTGCGTGACCCTGGGCAAGCGACTTAACCCTGCTTTCCTCAGTTTCTTCATCTGTAAATGAGCTGAAGAAGGATCTTTGCCAAGAAAACCCCCAAAGGCATTATGAAGAGTCCAACATGACCCACCAATAACCGCAAGTTAACTGCCTGAGCCAGCAGCTGTCCCAGGGGACGGCTCATTAAACCTCCTGCTCTCTGGGTAAAAAAAGAAGGAAGAGAGAAGAGGTTGAGACACGAAAGGCCCAGATGAAATTTGGGGCTCTTTCCTCCAGGAGGGAAAAGGGAACAGAAGCCACCAAGCACCAAACCCCACAAGGGTTATGTCATCCCGTGGCAGCATCAACTGGAAGGGAAAACTCAGCAGGAATTCTGAGGGATTCAGATTCTCTATAGGAACCTTCATGCTCAGGTCAAGGTTAAAGCTGTGACTGCAAATAAATGACACTGTGGGGTCTTACTCCTTTCTTTGCCCACAAACAAAGAAACTGCACAGGACAAATGAGATGGGGGTGTTTTCTTTCTTTTGCCCTCTGCCTTGTCTGAGGAGGCAATCATTTCTGAATTTCAGTGTTTTAGCCAAGAAGAAATAAACAGAACGTAGACTGTCCTGCCCAGACACGTTGTACACTGGCTTCTCCTGGGAGGGCTGGGGGAGATATGGGGCAGATAGTCTCCCCCCCACCCCCACCAGTGTAGTGCAAGGGACAGGGCACCCGCTAAGCCTCCACCACACTCCAGCTCTTTGGGATGGAAACCAGCCAGAGCCTTGGCATGTTGAGAAGCCATCACATTTTAGATCTGTCTGGGATATAAATAATTGCCTGTCCCACCTTCAGAGACAGATATTAGATGGTGATACTGAGACGGGGAAGAGATTAATGAGTGCCGGGAGCACAGGCAGAATGATTGAAGACCCAATAAGGACTGGGCTCCTCGTGGAGGGTGGGTCCCCATGGATGCTGGCAGTCGGGGCCTCATCTTTACGCCTCTCCCCTCCCCAGGGCTGGGAGTAAACAGGGAGGAAGGCTGCTCTGGTGAGCAGGACTTCTACCCGACGCGTGCCTATCTCTTCTGAGCAATGCCGCGGGCTTTGGCTGTTGCTAGGGGCTGATCTAAGGCTTCTGGAGTGGTGAAAACAGCCTCAAAATCAACACAAACTTACCATAAAATGCTGACCAGGGAGAAAGGGCAAACCTGAGGCTTTTTCCTTCACTGCGCTGTCTCCCTAGTTTTCCAATGCCTGGTAGGAACAGAAATGGAAAATGACAGTGAAGGGTGAACTGTGAGCTGACGCAGAGGAGAGAGAGGCAGGGCGAAGGACAGGAGCACGGGGGCTGCGCAGCGCCTTTCCCTCCAGCAGCGACTAATAGCTGTGGTGGCAAAGTCTGAAGCCGAGCAAACAGTGAACAGATGGAAGAGGCATCGGCCAAGACACCAAGAGCAGACAGAAAAGCCTCGGCCACCGTGGCTGTCCCCCAGAAGCGTGAAGAGAGAGCAGGGCCTTGGGAAATCAGCGGAGCAGGAAGCATCCGGATCCTTAATGACTTCTGTCTGCAGTCTCAGTCTTGGCGCATTGTTGAGCCTCGAGCTGGACACGCGGCAAGATGGACTGTGCCGTGGTGATGGTCACAGACCCCCCGAGAAAAGACACTGGAAACAAGCGAGCCCGTCCTTCCGTCTCCAGCAGCGCGCTTGATCGCACCCTGCCTGCTCCTGGGCCGTGAGAAGCAGCGAATAGAACAGGGGCAGAATAGAACAGGGGCAGAACAGAACAGGGGCAGAATAGAGGGGGCTCTTGACTGGAGGACCTGGGTGCGAATCCTGGAAATCAGTAACTTTTCCTAGCCTCAGTATCTGCATCTTTATAATGGAAACAATGATAGTGCCTCCGTTACAGAGCCATCTGGAACAAGTGGTTCTCAACCTTCCTAATGCCCCCACCCTTTAATACTCGTATGTGGGCGTATCTGCATGTGCGCGGCCCGCTTGGACACGGATAAAGGAGTTGTGTCTCGGTTCCTAAGACCATTGGAAATATGTGTTTTCCCATGGTCTTAGACGACCCCTGTGACCCCTATGAAAGGGTCTTCGACCCCCGAAAGGGTCGCGACCAATAGGTTGAGAACCACTTGTCTGGAGGCTCAAATGAGATATTTTGCCAAAGGAGCCTCCTAGGGCAGCTAGGTGGCATAGTGGCAAGCATGTTGGACCTGCCTAAGAATCAGGAATATCTGAGTTAAAATCTAGACTTACCCACTTAGTAGCTGTATGACCCTTAACCTCCATCTGCCTCAGTTGCCTTATCTGTCAATGGGTATAATAATGACACCTGGGTGGTGGTGAGGATGGAATGAGAAAATGTGATAAAGCTCTTTGCAAACTTTTAAGCATTGTCTAGTGCTAGACCAGCTGTTATCGAACCTCTGTGGGTGGTATAGGTTGGGAGCATCCCCACGCATCATTCTCATGAATAAGAGATGCAATTTGATCCACTAGAATGAACATAACTCAGGGACAGAGAAAGGTCACACACATCAAGTCCCCCTGTTTCTTCCCCCGCAGCCAAGAAGAAAATTGGACCTGGGTTCAAATGCTGCTCTAGAGTGACTGGGTGGGCTGAGCCAGGTTCTTTAACTCCTCAGAGCCTGTAGCCAACTCTGTAAGACTACAAATTGGAGGAGTTGGGACCTACATGCATGGAGAGAATTTCCACACTGGCAACTCCTTTTACTGGTGAAATCCCAGGTCCAGACCACGCCCAAAGAGCTGCAAGGAAGGGGGACAGACCCCTTCCAGTGGGATCCTTCCATCCTCCCCCTGATTCAGGGACACAAAATTGCCATTCTCCATGAAGAACAACGACTTCCTTCAGCACGGAGGCAGATGCTCTGCTGAGCGAGCACAGAGAGCCAAAGATGTGCCTGAAATACAGATGTGTGATGCTCTCCTCTGCTCTGCTGCTGGCAGCTCAGTCTGCATCTGCCCAGTGTCCCTGGGGAGGACCCCAAACCAGCAAGCAATGATTAAGGGCAAAGCATCACGCTACCAGACCCTCAAAATGTGGGGATGCCAAGGGCAGTCCCTGTCTTCAAGGGGTGCTCCAGGATTACTGGGGAGTTCTCAGTGACTCAGTTTGGCTTCCTTCTCATGAGCTTTTCATTCACATTTTTGGAGCTTTTTGTCTCTGCTTCTATTATTCTGCAGTGGTTGATGCAAACCTCCCCATGTTTCAAGGTTCCAGCCTTTCCCTGCCCCAGTCCTCATTGTCCAAGAACCACTTGGGATCCTTTCTCACCAGTGCCCACCCTTTCTTCCTGGACTCTTTCTCTCCCTGGGCTAGCTTTCCCTTGGTTCTTCTCTTCCTTGCCTAAATGCTCCTTCCTGGCTTCCTTTGGTTATTCAGCATATACCTCCCTCCCTCCCACACACACACACCTGAAAAGTATGTGTCTCAACTCAATTAAGTTCATTCAACAATCTTTTGTGAAGTAGCTACTATGTGCTTGGCATTGGACTGGGTGCTGGGGATTCAAGGATAAGTACAGTCTCTAGCCTGGGACCTCTGCTCTTCTCCCTCAGTAATCTCACCAGCTCCTCTGGCTTCCATTGTCATCTCTAAGCACAGTTCCTGGCATTGACCAGTAGAGACGCCTCTACCCAAGGCACACCGTGCCCCAGGATGGGACGTAGCTTCTGCTCACGACACATCTCTCTTTGCTTTGGGATGCCGCCATGGAAGGCTGGCTTATCATATTTAGAAATGCCACAAGGCTGGGAGGAATAGATAATCTCATGTATAATAGCACCAAGATCGAAAATGATTTCAACAGACCCAAACGATGGCTGAAACCATCAAGATGAAATTTTATGGGGATTGATGTAAAGACTTGCATTTAGTTTCAGAGAACCTACTGCATGAAGAGATGGTGGGGGAGGAAAGAAGCTGTCTCTGTGGGAGTTTATGTGAAAAAAAAAAGCTGTGGGTTTTAGCTGATCAAAAGCTTTATATAAGCAAGCAGTGTGCAAGGTCCTGGGGACATGAGGCAGAATAAAAAAAGCAGTCCATGACCTTGTCCTCAAAGGATTGACACGCTCCTACAGGGGGCTTATACTATAGTGATAAACATATGTTTTCATTTCTATTCATATAGAGAGATATACAAATACATGTGTGTTTGCACACCTATATCTACACATATACATATATGTGTACACATATGTATATATGTGTATATATATATGTGTGTGTGTGTGTATATATAGGACATGGTGAGCACCAAACATAACGAAGAATAAAACTGATTACATTTTCACAGGAAGGAAAAGATTCCTTATAACATGGAAATTGTCCCTGAGTCAGCTATTTGTGCACAGTCAGACCATCGATTCATGGGAGCAAAGATCGAAATGGATAATAAACAAAAGGGAAGAACAGTAATGAGGAAAAAGATAAGGCATCCAAATGAGCATTAACCCTGAATCACTCAAGCAAGGTGCTGAAATTCAGAACAGGGAAGAGACAACACAAATGTCATCGGTATCAGTGATCCTAGTTTCATTCAGAAACCCAGGACAGCGGAAAATAATGGCCATGACTGACTTACTGACCACACAGATGGCGGCCAAAGGCAAGGTCAGGTTAGAAAACAGGCTTGTCCATAGCAATCTTACAAAGAAGGCTAATGTAGGAGCGTCAGCAATATCATCTCATAAAGGAGAGAAGCCAGAGAGGATAAAACCAATTTTGAAAAGTTTGTCAAGATGGCCGGTGAGGCAAAGTTATCTGAGACACGTTCAAGGGTTGGAACAAAAAGACGACCACGAACAAAAAGTAAATGGAAAATGTTTGCAGAAATTAGTGCAACATTTTGTTCATTCATCAAGTCATGGAATTCTTGATATACTTGGTCCTGAAATTCATAGTAAGTAAACATAAATGATAGAAAAGAGAACAATGACAATGGGAAAAGCAATTGGATTGAATCCATGTGTGCTGGGACCGATACAGAGGGGAGGGCACTGGGGGACTGATTTACATGGTGCCTATGGATGAGGAAGATAGCTAGGGTGTGGGGTAAACCTTCGACCTTACTGATTCACAAGAGGTAACCAAGAAAATGCCAACAATTACCAATCAAAGCACACAGACTTCAAAGTTGCAGCCACTAACAACCTTCTACTGAATTTGCAAATGACTCCCCTTCCCCAAGTCATGTGGGCAATCATTAGGGAGAAATCACAAAACTTGAACAAAATATTTAAATAATTTCTTCTAGAACAAGACTGACTCCCAACATACTTTGCCACAACATCCACAGGAAGACGTCCCTTCAGAATTCAGGACTGATCTCCAGAAAAGTGAAAGAAAAAGACAATGACCATGGAAGCTTTAAATGGTTGATCCGACAATGATGTATTTATGTTACAGACTTTGGTCAAAGTCACTGAAATAAAGGTGAAATAATTGCCAATTCCAAAGTCTGGTGGATTCACTCATTTGCAGCCCCCTAATTTTCATTAAGTGCTGCTGGATGCTCTGGGCTGAGGGTACCAAGGCAAAAAGAAAACATTCCTTTGTCCTGGAGGGGTATACTGTCTGTTGGAAGATGGGGATCAGAAAAATCAAGGGCAATCCAAGGAATCCTGGGCTGAAAAACCAGGTTCAGACCATGGAAATCCCAGGAGGGCTTTCCCAGGCTCCTTCTGCTTCCTGACTTCTCTAATACCAACAAGGATTAAAACAATAAAAAGAATTCGCTTTCCCAGAAACCATCTCTCGTTTCCCCCATTACCGTCAATATTTACTTAATTTTTTCCTCTTAAACTGTCTATTTCTTGTTCAGTGCTAATTGGCTGTTTAGAAAAAAATCTTCCCTGGAGACTCTGGAACCTCCCCTGTAAGCACTTAAAAATACTTCATGGACTCTCTGATTTGGAAAAGAGCTCAGAGCTATCCTCTCCCAGCTAACCCTGAGGATGATGAGGAAACCTTTCTGGAACATGCCTGATACATGGCTGTGCCAAGCATAGGAAATAAAAAGAAAAAAAACCCAAACTATTTGTTGTATGTGATGGTTCTTGGGGAGGGGTAAGGAGAGAGAGGGCTACGTGGCATAACACGATGATGTAAGAAAGAGAAAATATCCATACAAACTTATTTTTTAAAAACCAGAAGAATAACTATTGGAAAAAAAAGCAAAATTCTCTGACCTAAAGAAGCAGACAACCTAACGAGGGGAGACAACACAGAAGAGATATCTCTGGTGTAAATGGCAGGAATCTCAGAAGGCATCCAGCAGCATGAAGGAGGCCAAGGAAGGACTTTTTTGCTGGGCCTTGAAGAAAGCCAGGCAAGTCAGAAGGCAGAGACAAGGAGGGAAAAAGAGTTTTCCCATAGATATGTATGAATGTATATAAGACATATGCAACCTTGAGCCCTTTGCACCACATGAATTTGTACTGAGAAGCAGTCCCCCAGAACTCAGGCATTTCATAGTAGTACCATTATGTTGGTGAAGGTCCAGATCTCCCTCAGGAGTCTGTCTGATCCCAGTGCCCCGTCTAGAGGACTGCTGATTTCTCCTTGAGAAGTTGCTCTGTTTCGATCACTGCCTTTCGTCTTCTGCCAGGATGATTATTTTTGATTACTGTGAATATTCATTCATTTCTCTTTTCTCTCAAGTTCCCAAGTTTATTAGCATGCAGCTACCCAAAGAGTTGTCCTCTCTCCTTTCTTTGGGCTCCTCTCCTTCATTCCCTTTTTCTCAGCTGCTTCCATCAAAATGTCCTTCTCCATCTACACGGCTGTGTTTTGTCATAATCTCCCAAGCTTCCTCAGATTGGCTCAGGCCTTCTGGTCATTTCTCTTAGGAGGTTGGTTTTGTTTTGGTCTTTTCTTCTCATCTCATTTCTTCCTTTCATTCCTTGAGTGTGTCTGCATCCAGCTAATCCCATTCCCTGCATTTTATTGCGCCTTCGTGAGATGCATCTTTGGCTGCTCTCAGACACATCTTTCTTCTGCTGTCTCCCCTCCCCACTGCTCTGCCCCAGTCTTCTTCAGTTCCATGGATTTTTCTTTTGTGTGTGTGTGTGGTATCAGAGCTCTTCTTTGGCATCATCCTCTGGGAATTTGCATTTTCTATTCGGACTCCTTGGATTGCCTCACTTCAGCATGTCTGCTGTTATTTTTGAAGGGAAATGGCCCGAGGCAGCCTCCATGGTGACTCCTCACTCCACACTCTTGCTGTAAATTGTGTATGGGCACCCTGACAGCAAGGTCTGACCAATGTTTGTCTCTGCATGCCCAGTACTTGGCCAGGCACACAGCAGGTGCTTAATAAACACTTCTAGGCCTGATTCTATCTTAAATATTTTTGGTGGTTCTCCCAAATTCTGGAAACACTCTTATCAAACATACACCGCCACTAGCCACTTCTGCTTTTCCCCCGGGTTTAATTTCCCAGAGCATTTTATGACCCTCACCACAAAGATGGAACTCAACCAAAAAGACAAACAAAAACCTGGCTAAAGGGAGAGAGAAAACAGCCTTCTTAGCATCTCCACGAGGGGAGGGCTCTGATCTTTTCCCCATTAGAAATGAAAGTTAAGCTGCTTAGAAATTCTCCTGCTCAGTCCAACAGCACAAGGAGATGAAACTCATTGCAAGCCTTAGTTCTCAACAGCAAAGGATTCCAGGGAAAATCAATGCGTGTGATTTCCCGGCAGGGCATCTTGTGTCCACAGAGGTAAACGTCACTATAGAATGTCTCAGCGGGGAAATTGGATGAAAATAAGCTGCACATAAAAGATGCTGGGGATTTAAAGTACTTTAAAGGCATATTTTGCCTGGAAGTAAAATAGCCTGAATTAGAAAATGGTGTCAAGGTTCACAAAAAAGTCTTATGAATGGAACTGGGATGAATTTGTCCTCAGTTGGGGAGAGGGGGTCACCCAGATGGCCAAGGAAGAGTGAATTTCTCCGGCGCTAGCCTCCTGATGCCTTAGCTGACCTCTCTGTCTGCTTTGGGGCCACCTGCACTGAATCAATCCAAGGACAAAGGGAGACAGAGAGGATCCACTCAGACAAGGACCTCAGCTAGCTCAAATGACAGTTGGCTGCTTCCAAAGGAAGGGATGAGTCAATCCTCCCAGCAGAATGGGGGAGATAGCAACCAAGGAAACCAACCAATGTCTTTGGAGAAGAGGGCAAAGAGGCTGCCTGAAGGAGCTGACCCAGGAGACTGAAAGCCCAGGGAACCTCCCTGAGAGGGTGAGGGAAAGGGTTCATCTGAACTCCAGAGTTCTTTTACTTTCTGCCACAGCAGAAAGCTTGACATCCAAGACCCACAATTTATTCCACTGATCCAAGATCACAGAACTTAGAACGTGGGAGGGACCTCTGTAATCACCATTCATGCCCACGTCATCATCCTCATTCACATTTTTCTCATTATCAGAACTGACATTTGAACAAGGAAAAAGATTCCTGGACCTGGAATCAGGAAGACTTGATTGTAAATCCCAGCTCTGCTGAGGTTCAGCCTGTGTGACTGTGATCAGCTTGCTTAACCTCTCTGAGGCTAACAGGATTGTCGTGAGGATCTGGATAATGGATGCAAAGCACTTGGCAAATCTTCCAGTCCTCTCTATAGGAATGTCGGTTATTATTAGGGTGACATCTGCTGTTATGATTTCATCTGCAGGAGCCGCACACCGTCTTCCGCCAGCGTGTCCCCGTGTGGAACAGCTCCTTCCCTCCTTCGCCCAGACTCTTCTCCCCCCAGTCTTGAACCTGACATCAGTCTTAAAATGACTACAGCCGGTGGCAGCAACTCCTCTAACAACATCCACACCAGCAATACCCCCAACTCTGACTGATATGGACAATACCTAGTGTGAACTTCCATGCCAATGGGAAGTTGTTTCGCTCATTCCCATTTCTTCCTTTCCCCCTGGCATGAGAATAGGGGTTGGGACGCAGAAGAATCCAGCTCCAAAAGAGGATGGTCTGACTGACACTGAGCAGTTTGTGAGATATGTGTCCATCAAGGTGTTTTCATGGATGACTGTGCTGAATGACTCCACTTTGTTTCCTTAAACAGATACCTTCCAGAGTTCTCTGAATCTCTGATCCAAGGACATTCACACAGATGACCTCTCTGATGTCCACTCTGGTGTCCCTCTCCCCCTCCCTTCTTGATCTCTTCTAAGAGCAAGAGTGGAGAGACCATTATTGTTGTCAGAAACCTCTGCAAATGAGCCTGCCTGCAGAGGCCATGGGGCAGGGTGTATGTATGTGTGTGTGTTTGTGATGTTGTTGTTGTTGTTACAAACCTCTGTGAATGAGCCTGCCTGCACATGCTGATGGGGTAGTGTGTGTGTGTGTGTGTGTGTGTGTATTATTGTTGTTGTTACAAACCTCCTATAAATGGGCCTGCCTGCAGATGCTGATGGGGCAGTGTGTGTGTGTGTGTGTGTGTGTGTGTGTGTGTGTGTGCACGCGCCTGATTCACCAATTCTACTCCAGCCCGAACTAAGTCAGCCTTTCCCACCCACTCCCAATGGACTGACAGCGTTGCAGAATCAAGGGAGGAGAAACAGCCCTTAAAGAGACAGCACCATGGCCCAGATACTCTAGGGTTGTGCCCTCAGTTACAGACTCTTCCAGTTCCATAGACCAGGGAAAGGCAGTGTGCAAAGGCAGTGTGCTCACTGTATTCAGTCAGGAGCCCTTGGTTTGGATTCTGCTCCTCACCCTTCCTCACTCTGCCCTAGTGTGGGCAAATCATCTAATCCAGCGGTTCTCAACCTTCCTAATTCCAGGACCCTTTAATACAGTTCCTCATGTTGTGGGGACCCCCAACCATAAAATTATTTTCGTTGCTAAGTAATTTTGCTACTGTTATGAATCGTAATGTAAATATCTGATATGCAGGATATATTTTCATTGTTACAAATTGAACATAACCCACAGGTTGAGAACCACAAAAATCTCTGTAGGCCTGGCTTCCTCTTCTCCCCCCAGAGAGAGCTGCACCAAGGCAGGGCAAAATCACATGGGGTCCACAGATCCCTGTGCCATCCGTGGATTGCTTGGGGGGGCGGTCTATGGACTTGACTGGGAAAACAATCTCATCATTATTTTCCTGTCTCTAACTGAAACTTAGCATTTCCTCCCCAGATGAATACAGGGAGTCCCTAACACACCGAGGAGGTGAAGCACCTTGGCATAGAGAGCTCTGAGGTCTCCACAGGTCTACAGCTGGCAGCCTGTCGCCCTAGCAAGTGCTCAGTTAAGAACATGCCCTTGTGCCTCAAGCTTTCGGCAGGATTCTCTGGGGGCAGCGCAAACTGTGCTTAAACAATAATCCCATTCAGCTTTTCTTCAGACATACGAGGTGCCCAACTAGACGTTGGAGAACCGCAGCACAATGTTAGCCGGTGAGGCCCACCAGGATTCAGAAAGGCGGAACTATTGATTAGCTGACGCTGTGCCTCCAGCCCCGGGGAGCCAGTCATCACTACCTAGTCTTTCGAAACTATAGATTTCTCTACGTGTGTTTAAGTATGTTCCTCTGGCTTCTCATCCAATGGCTCTCCCCCACCAAAGACTCAGATAGCCCAACACAAGAGCATGTGCTGCTCCTGCCTCCTGCCTGTCCACTGGTGCAAGGCATAGGCTCAGAAAGGCTGAGGAGCCCATCAGATTCTGCACTAGGAAGTCAACCTTTCTGTATTTAAAAATATACTTCTTTTCTCTTTGGTTTAGGGTGCATCTTTCCGTACAGCCCCCCCCCCACTCATTAGAGAACCGTTCTATTCGTGTGCATCCCTTCCTTCCCCTCCCCCACCGGCAGGCTTTTCGGGCTCCAAACAAGCCATGGGCTGTGACTCACCACTCACTCTCATGACAAAGAGAACCTTCCCTCCCTTCTCTTTCCCTACCCATCCTCTACAAGCTCCATTGCCAGAAAGAGGGAGCAATGGCAAAGAAACGAGGGGCGGCACCAGGACTGTGGCTAATTCTTTTTTAACAAGTCACATTTTATATAATGCGCCTTTTCTCTGAACAACCCAGAAAAGTCATAGGTGTTTTGTGCCCGGTTTTGATAATATTTTTCTCAGGTGGGCAATTGGCAAGGCTCGTTTTGCTCAGTAAGGCATGTAGAAAACACGAGGATAAAAAAATTGGCCCAGCATCCTTTACCAACATTGTGAGTCATGCCAAGTTCCCAGGTCAATCGGTCATTCTTCATCGGGGAGCATGGCATTGTGGAGGGCATGCTGAGCTTAGAGCCAGAAAGAAGGTTCAGATCCTACCCTGACTCTTGAGACAGAAGGCTGGTTGACCTAAGCCAAGTCATTTAATTTATAAAAGTCTGTGGAAACTCAAGAGGAATTACCCACAAGCCCCAGAAGGGTGAAGATACTTCTCACATTGGGAGTTCCCCACCCTACTGGCTAATGAAATCAGTGATCCTTGGGCTATTTGCATATTAAACAAACCCCAAATCTGATGATTAATAGAGATTTGGTCCTGTGAATCACTGGCTCCAGAGGATGGCACCGAGGTTTTCAAGTGTGATGATGGTGATATCTCCTCACCTCTTTCAGATTTCTGTCCTACATTTGCCTTTAGGGCAATGCTGTAGTGATACCAACTCACCCCTAGTTCCATAATCCCTTTAAAACAGTTAAATGTATGGAAGCAGTGCATGGAAGGGCAGGCTTTTCTTCAGAGTAGTTTTAGGAGCCCAGGAGGCCCTGGGATGCTCGTCCAGATGGATATGCCTTCCAGGGCTTCCTTCCCCGGGGGAGTCAACCTCAGCTCACGAGAAAAGGGGATAAAAATACTTGCCACCCACTTGTCTCCAAGACACTTAGGGATGACTGATATTGTGCACGGTCTGGGTGGGGGGGAGGGCAGTTCAGGAGAGAAGCAGGTGAGCATTGATGACAACAACAACAAAGCAATAGTGTCACTACGGTTTGGAGAAGAAACATTTGTACAGAAGAGAACTTTTGCCTGGGAAAAAAGGAGGCAGCACCATGCAGACCTGACTGCTCGGGTTGAAAACGGGGGGTTCTGTTGAAGTACATCTTAATGCCTCTTCACTAAAGGGCATGGGATAGGGGTTTTGGAGAAGTCAAATTTTCAGTCGCTGGGATTCTGGCTAAAGCTATGTCACCAAAGGGAACAAAATCATGGAAAAACCTCCCTACCTGGAGACGGTTTTCAAATGAGAAATAAATGACATTTGGAGGGCAGAAAGCCAGAGACTAGCCAATCAGTCACAGAAAACATGGAACGAGTAAAACAGCAGAGGAAAAGAAGAGAGATTCCAGTGTCAAGAAGTCCATGAAGATGGATGGGTCTGGTCACTGGTGGAGGGCCCTGAATCACATTGGGCAGAATTTCATTTGTTTCTAAAAGGGGAAGGCAGCAGCCAATGACAGTTCTGAGGAGGAAAGTCATTCGGAGATAAGAAAGGCAATTTTAGCAGTGGGGTTTTTGATTAAACAGAAGGCAAAGAGTTTGAGAGAAAGATTGATGAAAAGAGCCACATAAACCATAAGGGAAGAGACAAAGATGTACACTTGTGCACTAGGTGGGGTGGGGGGAGGAGCACCAAAAAGAGTGGGGACGTATCCCTCCATGACCAAATGACTTCATGGAAGACTGAGCAGGAAGAAAGGATAGGAAGAGTTAAGGATTCAAACCCTGAAGGATGGGATGATGGATCTGCCAACAGAAACAATACATCCTCCACATTTGTGCATGTGCACACACTCTGAGTCCCCAGTCCTACACCTAGAATGCTCTGTCCCCTGGCTTCCACCATGGGGATTCTTCTCTTCTTTTGAGACTCAATTGAGGAGCCACATTCTCTGATCACTGATCTCAAGTTTTCATTTCAGCCCCTCCTCAAATGTATTCACATTTATCTGTGCACACAATTTATCCCCCCAGTAGAGTGGAAGCTTCTTGAGGGCAAGAGCTGTTGCTTTTGTCTCAGCATCTGCAGTGCCTAGCACAGTTCCAGGCACAAAGTGAGTGCTGAATTCATGTTCGGTGAATTTAAGTAAATTAGAGAGTGGTGGGGAATTTGGTCCTTGTCATATGAACGTGGTTCTGGAAAGCTGAATCAGTCTCACCGGTAGGGGAGATGAGAGAATATCCAGAAGAAAAGGATTGTGGGTCCGGATGGGACTTCGAGGAGCTGTGGGCATTCTCCATGAGTGAAACAGCCAGATCACCATCCCTGGGTCACTACAACTGAAAGGGTGGTATGTGCTGGTGAAGCATAAACGTCTACAAGACCAGGTTTAGCTACATAGAACCTTTCTCAAGGGGCTGCTTTTGATCACAAGGTCAGAACATGCCAGACTGTGGGGGAGGGACCCTTGGGGTCAAATAAAGGAGACAAATGAATAGACCAGGTTATCACAATTTGTGTCTAAAGCAGCTTAGCAGAGGTTGAGAGGAAGGTGATGTAGGGGGTGGGGAGGCAGTGCTGGCTTCCCATGCTGTGCCAATAGCACAGGGTGCAGAAAGCCTATGTTTTATTAAGTTCATTAATTAAAAGGTTAATAGTAGAAACCAAGGCATAGTTCTATTTTCTGAGTAATGTGAGAATAGACCTGGGTCAGAGGCTAAGAAACAACTCCTCAGTGACTAGAGTGGTGCCCAGTGTTTTTGTGCTGCCTCAGATTTGATGAAGGGCAAACAAAAAACAAGAAAGTTCTGAACCCCAGTAACTGGCCCTAATCCCAAGAGGACTGACTGGATGTCAGACATTCGGTCTTGTCTTGGTGGGCCATTCAGCCTTGTGCTAGCACATCTCAAACCTACCAGACCGAGCCTGCTGATTTGTCATTGCTTGCCCCTTAGTCCTGATCAGTGGGCACCAGCCTGGCCTTAACTTTCCTCAAGAAGAAGCTTCTCCTACCTCATTTCCTGTGCTAGTATTTTTGCTTTCCAATGGAAAGATGATTTAGACCAGGGTCAGACTAACCAACCTTGGCAAGCTGGGATTAAAGACCCCTGGAGCCCAACTATAATTGAATGCGACAAAACAGGAAGGCCCATGGCCAATGTCCACTAGTCCTCCTCTCTCTCCTCAAGATTATGGGCACCCTCTGACTAGAAACAGGAAGTGGCAAATGGCAGGAGAGAAGACTACAGGTCAGTACCAGCAACCCCAGACTCTACCAGAAGACAGATAAAATACAAGCATCGCCCACAAGGACGAGGCGACTGCCGGTGCTTGTGAGGCAGACAGCGGGTAGAAAGCCAGTCTTTAAACCAAATCTGGCCTTAGACATAAACTAGCTGTGGACCATGTCACCAAGCATGGGCTTCAGTTTCTTCTTATAGAAAATGGGGGTAAACAGCATCTGTCTCCCCAGGGGTTTTGATGATCCAATGTAATGATAGGTAAGCTGCTGTTGGTTTTACTAAGAGCAAAGTAACCTAGTCAGAATAAAATTATGTGGGGCCAATTAGTGCTTCTATCATTGATGCCCAGTTTTGGTTTTGACCTCAGGGTTTCTGCAATTATTTCATAAGCTCACAGAATCCCAGAGCTGATAGAATCGGACAGTTGGCTAGTCTGTCTGCCCAGAGAAGGAGTTTGCTGTACAGAATCCTTAACAAGTGCTATCCAGTCCCTCCCTCCCATGTGGCCTCATCACTGCCGCTGTTCTTTCTCCCATGTGGATTACTAGCTCTGCCCATGGGACCTTAGCAAGTGCCAGGATAACCCCTCTGTGTAGTCTACTGCAGCCACCTCACCATGCCAACTTCCACCTTCACAACATGCTGACATCCCCTGTGCTCCTGTTGCCCATTTCTTATACTAGGAATGGTAAGGAAATTGGTGATTTCATTGCTTCTGCCAAGGACGTGACAAGTGACTGACCCTATATGCACTGTCTCCTCCTATTAGAATGCACAACCTTTCAGACAGGCAGTACCGGTCCTTTGTATGTGCATCCCAGCACACAACACTGTGCCCAGAACATGGTAAGTTATTAAGAAATCCTCCTTTTAATCATTGATTCAGTCAGGCTTTGCTCTATACTCTCCAGTGGGCTAAAACTCCCTACAACTTTCTGAGGCAGCCCAATCTACTTTGGGGATTAGGGGGAATTCTTGAAACTTTTCTCCCTCCATTAAGATAAAACCCACCTCTCTGCAAATTCTGCCCACTGTTGCTAGTTCTTCTTTGTGGGACCAAAAAGAGCATGTGTAATCCCTCTTCTACTTGACAGTCCTGGGCCGGCTTGAAGGTAGCTATTTTGTGCCCCTGAATCTCTTTGATGGTTTCAACTCCCCGGTTCCTGTAAGTGATTAAAAGCGTCGCTTGTCACTGAGGTCCTTGATCATTCTTAATGCCCTGCTCTGGAACCAGTACAAAGAGGGTGGTGTCCAAACCTTCCCTAAATGCAGTATCCAGAAGGGAAGCCAATAAGCTAGATTCAGTCTGAGCAGGGCAGAGTCAGATGGGACCATCACTATCCAAGTGTTGGATACGAGGCTCCCCCTGGGAGCAGCCTAGGCTTGCCCCCAATGTCTTTGCTGGCTATCACATGTCACATCATCTCCTCCTAATGATCTTGAAGTTCATTGAAGCCCCACACCAGCTGACTCCTAACCATACCTTCCTTGTCCTGCATTCATATTGCTTATTTTGTCTCTGAAAGTTATCAGATAATTATGAGAACAAAATTAAATTTAATTCAATTAATGTGTAAAAGAATATACATTGGAATATTTGTGTTAGGATTGCATAAGACACATTCAAATGGACAGCAAAGTGTTACCAGTCCCCAAAGGCCAGGCATCCCTGTGGGAGCAGATTGGAAGGGTCTTGGGTGGGGAATATTACAGTGCTCAATGTCTCTTCACCTTCAGCCACCGCCTAAATGATAAACCAGTGCCTAGGGACAAGATCACATGTCATTGTCCTCAACAAAGTATTTATTAAGTGCCCTTATGAGCATACAATGTGGTGTCTGTGGCCAAACCACTCTTTTCTATACACCATGTTTGTCTTGCCCTTCCCCATTTCTATGCCCAGAATGGATTCCGTCTCCCCAACTTCGATATTTGTAGGTTCAAAGGGGTTTTGGAGAGGGAGGGGAACTCAGAGGTCAGAGGTCAATCCCTTCCTTTTAGAGAAGACAAACAGAGGCCCAAAGAGAGCAAGTGACTTGTCCAAGGTCACACAGATAATCAGAGACCCAGCTGTGATCTGGACCTCTGGGATCCAGCCCCAATGTTGCTCTACACCACAGTTCCTCTCTGTCCTTCAAGGCCCTACAGAGGAACCACTGCTTTGAGAAAGCTTCCTTTGTCATTTCCCAACTGCTGAGCACTCCCACTCAGCAATCATCATTGGGCTCCTTCGTATTTCTCAGTGCACTTTTCTTGGACCTCTCATTAGCAGCAATCTCCTCCTTCCTGGTAGTTCTATGACTCGGATACATGTCTTACTTCCCTCCCATTAGACTCTAAGCTCCTTTATCTATTTATTTCTGTCTAGTCTAGTTCCAGACCAGAGAATCCTTGCCCTTGTATTTTTAGAGGCTCAAACATTACTGCTAGTGTGACCCAGTCATCTGTCAGCCTGGCTTATTAATGCTTCTTAAAGTAAAGGAAGAATTCTTGGAGAAAGAAAACCCAGAGTGGAGGGTCATCATCATTTGAAGTTGATACCAGAGATAATGAGGGTATTATTTTGAGTTCCCCAGATCATGGAGCTGGAATATGGCTAGTCATTAGATTTATGGAACAAATGATTCCACAGATTCTAATTTTGTTAGGAGAGACACAAAAGCCCCGGGAAAGCCATTGCCATGCCCCCAGTACTTTCTTTTTCCCTCTTGCCTGGGCATTTCCATCTGACATGCACCCAGGTCACTGATGATACAATGAGCTGCTCTCGTAAGTCCACTGAGACCAAGATTGTACACTTTGACATATTAACTAATAATCAAACAGCATTTGTTAAGCACTTACTGTGGCCACACTATGAGAAGTGAAGAAGGTTACTATAATATGGAAAGTCTCAGCAACAGATTTCATCCTCTAGGCAGCATTTTAAAGTATGAAAAGTCTGCCTTTTGGGTGGTTCCCTGATATAGGAGTTTCTCCAATGCTCAGGAAGGAAGCCAGCCAGGGGAGCTGAGTATTATGTCTGCTTCTCTTCATGGGGGTCTTATGTAGGTGAGTATGCGGCAATATTAATAAGGCCATCCTGAGAGAGCATCTGATGAAACAACCCTTTGACAGTCTGACAGATCAATCTCCCCAGACATCACATCATCCCTTGGCATCTCAGGGTCACAATATTTTCATAGGAGGCCAAAGGTCCAGCTAGAGGACCTTTCCTCTAACTGGAAAGAGACCCAGTGGTTCTCCATGGGATCCCTTCATCTATCCCCTTCCCACTGTTCATGGGATTATAGGATTTAGAAACATACGTGCTTGTAGGGGACATCTAATCTTATGTTTATATTATATAGTTGAGAAAACTGATGGCCAAAAAGGTAAGTATGTCACCTTATTGTAGTCCCAGATAAAATTGTCCTATGTTCTTTTTCCTATCCCAGCTAATCTGATAAAACCATGTTATAATGCTGAATGCATTCCTTCCCCCAAGGTATTATGCTTGCATATTAACAGGAGCCTTCCAGAGATAATGATTCTTCCAAATGTGTGATTCTACTTATGTCAATTTCAGGAACTTTGGGATGACACTTGAGGACTTTTCTCCTAGCCCTTGTATCACCAAACATATGTGACTTACAGGTTTGCCCATGTTTTGCCCAGGACTGGCCCTGATCTTGCCTCTCCATGGAGTTTTCTTGCCAAACTAAAAAAGATGAGTTTTCTGGTCTCTAAAAGCTTTTCCCTTTTTGGCACAAGTACTGTCTTCATTAGTGCAGGCTCCACAAATTTGTTTCATGACTTTAAAGAGTCAAAAAGGTTCTTTCTATGTAAAGTACAGTGATACCAGTCGATGTGCTCCTTTTTTATTAAAAGGAGACTATGATGCTTAGAATGGAACATAGCATGATCTTCAAAAAGTCTCACTCACTTCTGAAACCTCATGCTCTTTACACAATGAGGAAGAGCCCTAAAGTCCCCAAACCTTTCCCAAGCAGTTAAGAGTACTCTGCAAAAAGAGGGATCCAGTAAGGGCAGAACCACAGACTGTTCCCAAGGGGTCTGGGCTTCCTTATCAATTGACTGAGAAGAAAAGTGCATCAACATTGCACTAAAGATGGATTCAGTTGTGCTGGAAGCTAAAGCATTGAGAGAATAGATTTTGAATATGAAAGTTCTAGAAGTATGAAGCACACCAATGCACACCATGATTTATTATCACCTCACCTTGCTGCCCACTCAAAGCCCAGCAGGAAAATGATGGCCTGATCATTTCAAGGTATGCCCCCATGTGCTGCTTAGAAGACACTGATGGCTCAACTCATTTCTGAGTGAGGGAAGTTATAGCAATGCACAACTCTTAATTCAATTCAACCCAACACTGGTTTATCATTTATTCAGTGCCTATCTAGCCTGGGCTAGATGAACTGAATTGAATTGAACTGAGAGCTGGGGATACAGAGGCAAAAGCAAGATCATTTCTGGCCTTAAAGAACTCAAGTTACATAATCATGGCTAATAATAGCTAAGAGCGTTGTCCTGCTTCAAAAGACTTGAGAAAGTTTTACATACATTTTCTTATGTGAACTCATTCACACATATCTCATTGTTCTACACTGGGGCATGGCATATGGTAAGATAAACAAATCTAGGTAAATTGGGAGCGTTTTTGGAGAGAGTTCAGGGCAGGCTTCACAAAGGAGATGGTACCTGAGCTGCACCACGGAGAATGGCAAAGATTTTGAGAAGAAGCATATCTCCACATTGAATTCAGGGAACAGGAAATATTGCAGACAAACTTGGTCGATGTGTAGACATCATATGGGGAGCAATAAGGCTGCCAGCATAGACTGAAGTCAGACTGTGGAGGGGAGCTGTCAGTGCCAGGTAATGGAGTCTGGAGTCTGTCTTAGAACCAGCAGAGAGGCCCTGGAGGTTTCTCAGTAGGGGCAGAACATAATTGGACTTGGACCTCAGAAAGACTATTAGGTAACTGCAAAGGGTAGATTGGTTGGGAAGACACTGGAAATAGAGACCAACGGGGATGCCCTTGCAGTAGCCCAGGCACTAGATGGAAAGGGTCTGAATTAGGGAAGAGGCTGCTAAGAGGAGGAAAATGGACAGATGTGGGAAAGGAGGGGGGGGATAGAACTGACTTGCTTTTTAAACTGATTGGACATGACAGCTAAGGACGAGGGAAAGGACAAGGAAGATTCCAACCAGAGGAGCCCAGGTAATTTGGAGGATTGTGTGTCCTCAAAAGAAAAAAATGGGAAGCTTGGAAGATAATCTGCTCATAAGGTAGCAGAAAATAATTCCCTTTTTGATGAATTGAGTTGGAGATGCTTACAGCATGAATGGTTGGAGATATCCAACAGGAAGTTAATGTGGACCAGTGCTCAGGAGGCAGGTTAGTGTAGATCAAAGAGGTTTCTGAATTGAGGTGGCAGCTTGACAGCTGACCCCACTGGAAGGTGATGAGATTACTGAGGAACAGAAAAAGGCAAAGAAGGGACAGAAGACCCAAGATATCCTCTAGAAAACATGGAGATGTCACATATTATGGAGCTGGGTGAGATTCGTTACTTCAATAATCTATTATCAACACCTTGCTAAGCAATCTGACTGTGTCCTGGGAGAGGGGGGAATTCGCCCAGAGGTAGGCACTGCGCTGAGCTATTTATCCCATCTGTTAACATTCATTCAATTCTCTGTAACTTCAATTGAACCTGGGACCTCCCTGCTGTGGGAACTCCCTCCCCTTGTGCTGGTAGCTTGTCTAGAAACCACAGGCTTAGAAAGCTGTCTGGAATGGCAGGTCCTGGAGGACAGGATTTATTTTGTTTCTTGTCTGTCTCTAGAACTTAGCACAGGGAGGGCCTTGTCCTTTACTTGGGGGGAGGGATGGGGGCCCAACCAAACCTGTGATTCCCTTAACCCATAGGAGCCAGCTCCATCCCTACAGATGGCAGTCTTTGGGAGGTGCCAAGTGCCTTGCCCAGGGTCATATAATCACTATGGATCAGAGATGGGGCTTGAATACAATTCCTGATTCCAAGGTCAGGCCTCTACTCACTAGGCCAGGCTATGAGCTTAATACATTCTTCACCAGACCAGGCTGTGAGCTTAATACATTTTTGTTGGAGTTTGCTGAATATGCATCTAACTACTGGCACCACTGGTCTTGACAACATTTGACCTTCTGTACTTGAAAAGCACCTTATATAATTCTCCTAACTAAACCTTCCAACAACCTTATGAGGTAGCAACAACTGATATTGCTATCCCCATTTTAAAGATGAGAAGACTGAGGCCCAGGGGAGCATTGGTGACTTCCATCCAATCATGGAGCTAGTGTCAAAGGTAGTATATTAAACTTAAGTCTTCCTGAATTCAAGCCAAGCAGTTTTCCCACCAAACCATGCCTTCTCTCATGATGGATGAGGTGGCAGCCAAGTCTGGTTGCTGTTACACCTGAATTAGTCTGTGAATCAAAGAAGATTCAGAAGCAGAGAAATGAGTAAAGCACAATGTTCAAGACAGGGAGTGAGGGAGGGTCCCTTGTGTGTTCATGGTTCTAACTCTGGCTGTACCTTGGACACTCTTGGAGTGAAAGAATCCCCCTGAAGCCAGGTGATGTGGAGGTCTCCTTCATCACTGGCAGGCTATGAGGTTCCCAAAGGAAGGACCAGAAGTGTGGTGGCCCTTCCTCCTCATCTGCTCTCTATTCCTGAGTCATGGTGGGTAGTGTGGCTCAGTGGAGGCAGACGGCACGTCAGGAGCTGGGGGCCAGAGGGAAGAAGCTCCCAGCATCAGAATCTCAGAACCCAAATCATCCTCAGAGGCCTCAAGTCTGACAGATTCCTGAGCTGGAATCTCCTCCAACACCCTCTGATGAGCAGCTCCCAGCTCTGCTGAAAGGCTTCCAGGAAGGGAGAGCTCCAGACCTCTGGCAGCCCTTCTGCCCTTCTCACTCAGGAGTGAGAATTGCTGGTCCTGCCTTCTTAACATCAAGAGGAAATCAGCCTCCTTTGTCTTCCTGCCAACACACCAGAGGAAGCAGGAGAAATAGGGTTGTTTTGCATAAATTTCCTCACCTTTCAGAGGCCCTGAGCTCCTCAGAATCTTTGTCTCCCTCTTTCTTTCTCAGTGATGTTGCCTGTGCATATTTAGCATGGCTTCCTTCTGGTGGAGAGCTGTGGCCTCCTGAGCATTATAATCCAGTAATTGCCTTTTCCATATTCATCCCAATTCGTACCTGTCTGAAGATTACTTCAAGTCCTCGCCTGAGACTTTTGAGTTTGAGTGGCTGTGAGCAGTCTCTTGAGTGGTGGGGAATGGCGGACCTTGATGCCTGCTCCTCACAGGCAATTCCCGTCCACACTCTCCCATGGATCTTCCCCAGAGGCCTGACTTCACCTGCTGGAATCCTTCCTGCAGGTGTTATTGTGTTTTATAGGCACCTACACAGAATACAGGTACTCCATGAACAGAAGGAGGAAAGCTCATGCACAGCCTCACATCTCACTGGCCCCCCATCTTTTCCTAAGCATGTGTCCTGGATGAGATCCTACAAAGCATATGCCCACAGTGTCCCAGTGTCCTTTGGGTCATGCTCAACTGTCTTCTTCAGGTATTGCTTTTGCTTAACCTTTGAACTAATTTTCTGTGTTGCATCCACATTGCTGATACACCAACAGTACACACAGTTGTGGGTGAGGCCAACATTGTAAGGCTAATATCTTACACAGGTCAAGAAAATATCTTATAGTTCCAATCCACACCTTAGCTAGTTATCATGTGACTTCATGGTGATATCTGCTGGCCACTTGCACAAAAGAATCTTAAAGGATCAGTCATTTGAAGAGCAAATCAACATGATCCAACAAGTCTAAGGTAGATTTATAGGAAACTTCAGGGTTTGAAATGTACCTTATACATGGGAGACAATCCAGGTGCAGTGGGTCACCTGATGTGACTTGGGCTGAAGGCTGACCCTTTTACTGAGGAAGGGGAGAGTCCTTCTCTGCATCCAGAGACTTGTATAGAAGGGGCTTCCTGGGGTCATTTGGCTTTATCAATACTCGCCTCACACACCCCATGAAGCCAGGATGCCCACACTGCATCGTGTCAGGCCAGACCCTCCAAAGGCAAAGCCCCAAAGCCATCCCACCCACCACATCCTTCCCCACCCACCACTTCTTCTGTTCTCACCCTTTCATTGGCAGTCACAAATAAACCAAATCACCCCAATGTTTTCATGACTGATATTGGTTTATCCTGCCAAAGACTTTCTCCCCTGTTCTGTAAGAAGATGCCATAGTGGGAAATGTTTAAGGAGAAGGAATGAATCTCAAATGGCAGAATTCTACTTCTTGTGATCTGAAAGCCAGGGGAATATTTGGAAACAAGAGGATAGATGGAGGAGAAGGCAATGGACAACCTACGGCCAGTGAGATAAATTAGGGGTTTTTAGTTTTCTCCAAACCTGCAGCTTTAACCTTTAGTTACCAAGGAATTGTAGTTACAATAAAGTCACATAACCTGTCTCAGATTCTGTTTTATCATTTCTAAGATGGGGAGAGTAATGCCTCACAAAGGTCGCTGTGAGGTTCAAATAAGATTATGTACTTGAGAGGCTTTGTAGATCAGGGCATGCCATGTATCCCTGTGACCTTTGTTGTTGGGGAAGGTACTTACTGCTGCTCCCCCTTCACTCGGCCACATAAACCTTACTCTCCCATCTCCACACCTTTGTACTAGCTGCACCCCATGTCTGGCACCCTGACCCCCTCAGCTTTGACTCTCAGGCTCTCTTGTTTCCTTACAAAGCTCAGCTGAAAAATAACCTCTTACGTGAGGTGTTTCCAGACCCCGATGCTCCTTTGTCCCCCAGTTCCCACCTTCACCCTCATCCTTGTTCCAATCCCAGACACATCACCTGCTACCTAGGTGACCTTGGACTCTACTTCCTCCTTTATGAGATAAGAGGCTAGAATAACTGGCCTCTTGGGGTCCCTCCAACTCCAGATCTATGGCCTTACAGTGCTAAGGCCTCACACCTCCTTGTTGTAGATGATTCTGAGAACCACTAGACTGTCCTTCAGCCTGCTGAGCACCACAGAAGTGTGGCCGCTTTAAAGTGCAGATGTACCCAGCTTAGTCCTTCTGTGAATGATCTCAGTCCATGATACAGAGCCAGGAAGAAAGAGGCTGAGTCGTCCCCACGTGGTGACCATCCACATTTCCCCTCCCCAGCATCTGCTCTCCTCTCAGGAGGCTTCCCTCCCTGCAAGCCATGCACTGGAAAGGGAACAGAGCCAGGCCAAGAACACAGGAACTGACGGCCAATCAATACAGCAAAAGCTTTGAAAACAGCATCTGCCCTGTTTGCCTTCTCATCAGCGGCAAGCGGTTCTGGACCAATGAAGCAGACAGAGTGGGGTCATCCTTCTGCTGGGCCCCTTTTGTCAGTCGTGGCTTTGCTTGACCTTTGTTGGACAGTCTGGATGAAGACATACAGAGTCTGGGAAGGGGCTCTGCTGTCGATCACCCAGAATGCCCAGGGTGAGCCAAGCCAGAGAGGAGGGAGGCTGGGAAGGCATTTCCCTATCTCAGGGCAGACCCACCAGTGTGGGGAAGCCATGAAGTAGGGGCTGTCTTCACATTAGTCTAGATCTGGAATAAGAAGGGCTCGCAAATCCAATCTTTCCATTCAACAGGTAAAGAAATTGAGACCAAAGGAGGAGAAAGGGCCTGTTCATAGACACATATGCAGAAAGCATCAGACACAGGATTTGAACCTGGGTCCTCTGACTCCAGGACTCTCTCCACTAGGCAAGTGTGCTAAGACCCAAGACCTGTGGGACTCAGGAAGGGACCTTCTGGGGTCACCGTACCTGCCCTGACCCCTCTGGAACTAGGAGCTGACTCCCTCTTTCCTAAGGAGAGAGGGTCTTCTTTGGCACCATTGCAGCTACATTTATGTGTGTGTGTATGTATATGCATATGCATATGCATACGTATGTGTATGTATGTATAGGTATACATATATGTATATGTATGTATATATTTATCATTTGCCATTATCATATATATAATTTGGCCCAAATCCTATCCATGCAATTCAACAAGTGCTTAGGATGTATAACCCCCTACAAGGGCTATAAGACCCAGCCGCTGCCCTCAGGAAGTTGACCATCTTAACAGAAGTACAAAGAGGTGAACACCAGGGCCTTGGGTGCAGGACCGAGCTTGTGGGTTCAGACAAGAGACTGGGTAAAGCTGAAACAGGAGGAAACCACAGTCCACCCCCACCCCAAAGCTTGGGGGGGATGAAGACAAGTCTCCCAAAGGAAGTGAGACTAGAGCTGGGCCAAGAGGGTGAGCAGGAAGGGGGGACTGCCCACCTTGGCTCGCCCTCCCCATTCACTCATTCTCATGCCTTTCCCAGGTCCTTGTCCCAGGACCCCAGGATGCTTCTCCCTCCTGTCACACATCCCCCCCTTTAAGCCCAGCAATGGCTCTCAAGGGGGAGAAACCTAGGCCTGAAAGATCTTCCTCCAGGGGCCTTAACAGGATGTGTATCTTCGGAGGACAAAGCAGGATCCGTTTGATGACAAGGACCGTGCTCTCCTATAGCTACAGAGACCACAATGAGAGACATGGCTGCTCTTATCCTCAGTGGCAACCAGGGCCCTCAGGACCCTGTACAAAGATCCTGTGAGTCTCAGACAGAGTCAGATCAATCAACCAATCAATAAGCATTTATTAACTGCCTATTATAGGGCAGACTCAGGACCTGCCTAGTAAGTACACAGCTGGTACTTAAATGTTTGCTGTTGAGCGATACTGAGTTAAGTAGGGAAATCTGGGCAGCGTTGATAACTACACTGGCAACACATTGACTAAGTGTTCACTGGATGATGTTCACTCTGCTATGCGTACAAGAGTACAAGCCAGCCCTTGCTCTCAGAGGTCTTAGAGCCCACAGAGGGAGGGCAATAGAGAAGGGGAGTTGGGAAGTAGGGGTGGGGGAAGGTGGGAACCTTCGGAAATGGGGGCCACAAAGAAGCAGGCTGCCTGACTCTGGGCCGGATAAGGGGGAAGTTGGGCCCTCAGAGTCTTGGGGAGGAGGAGGAAGAGGGTGGCTGGACTGTGGGAGGAGGAGCTGCAGCTGCCAGATCTGGGGGTCCAGCTTAGGACAAGTCCTTAGAACATCTATCTGACTCTGGTCAACTCTCCTCAAGTTATTTCTGACTCAGAGGGATTTTTAGCTCAAGGTGGGGCAGCCTGGCTTTACTGTTCATGACTCAGCACTTGGTTTCCATCAGGCATAGCAGGAGCACAGTGGGCTCCTTTCCCCCAAAGTTAGGAGACATGGTAGGAACCATATGAGTTACTCCTCTGAACTGGGGCTGCTTCCCTCTATTCACTGCTGGCTGTCTCTGTTTAGCCATTTATGGGAGCACTCTCTGACAGGGGAATCCCACCCCTCCCAGATACCTTAAACACAATAACTGAAATTATCTGGCTTTTCCTGGATGTCACAGGGAAATTATCTGGAATCTTCATCTGACAAATCTTTCCAAACCTATCATTGGTTTGGATAGGGTACCACGGCCAGAAAGGGAGGATTATTTTATCAGCCAGCTCCTCAAAGATAATAATTTTTAAAACTCTAATCATGGAGTCAGGCAGGACATGGAGCCTTTGGGACATGGAAATGTCTTCCTAGGGCCTTTAATTAGCATTTTATTGTCAAAAGAAAGAAAACATGCTCTAGGAATATGAAAGTGATTTTCTCTTTAAAGGATCAGAAATCATTCTTTCATTTGATTCTAAAAATATTTTCTCACATTGCTTTGAAGTAAGATTTGATGTTGCTAGTTTCTAAATACCTAAGAGAACAAAAATTGGATTCTCTTCAGTAAATCTGAAGAGGCTGAGGATTAGATTCAACATGACAAGGCTGGAAAATCTCTATCTCCTTACTCGTTTATTCCACCCAGAGGAGGGACCCTATCTTAGCCTTCTGTGGCCTTGAATCAGCTCACAGAACAAATTCTTAAGCAGCATTTTCTGGGAGAGAAATTTATTGTGTGTTGGGTTTTGATCCATGAAGACACCCCAAGCTCCATGATGGGTATGCAAAGCCCTGCCACAAAGCATTTTGGGAGGACAGACTCATCAAGGCTCAGGCTGAACATTTCATGCCTTCTTGTTCAAACAGATTTGTAAAATTCTTTAGCATCGTCAGATACTAACCGCTATGGAGAGTCACATTATTTAAGGATGGTCTCCAGAAAGCAATTTTGAATTGAAAAGGTTCAATTATGCTTGAATGCTGAATCTTCCCTATAGGACCTCACTGGCAAATGGTGACAGACAGCCTTTGGACACACACTGTCCTGACTCTTCCATCCAACCAGCACCTCACCCCCAGCCTCACAAATGTCTTATTTCCCCAGCTTCCCAGTATGACCCAAACCCCAACGGACCAACCGCTTGGAGAGAAGTCTGGTCCTAGGTGTAACAGCAGCTGAACTGAAGTCATGTTTGGCTTCCAAACAAAAGGGATTTTCTAATAAGAAATGGAGATCCACCATTTCTTATCTTCAGCTAGGAGCAGCTAGGTGGTGTGGTGCACAGAGCGCTGGGTCTGGAGCCAGGAAGACTCCTCTTCCTGAGTTCAAATCTGGCCTCAGACACTTATTAGTTGTGTGACTGGACAAGTCTGTTTGCCTCAGTTTCCTTACTTGTCAAGTGAGCTAGAGAAGGAAATGGCAAACCTCTCCAGGGTCTCAGCCAAAGAAAATCCCCAACGGGGTCGTAAAGAGTTGGACGTGACTGAAATAACTAAGACAAAAGATTTCAACTGGTTATTCCCAGCACATGTTTTTGAAAGACAAGGAGAGACTGTGGAGGTGGACTTGGAATTGCAGATTCCTCCAGCCTCATCTTGTCTGGCAGGTTCTTCACAGTACCTGTAACCTGGCTGCTGAATGACTCTGCTCCCACCCTTTCTTCCACCGGGAGAAAGGCTGTCAATGATTTTCAGGTCCTCAGCCAGCTCTTTGCTGTCAAGACAGAGTGCAGAATATAGTGTGCTATTTTTAGCCCTGCTGGGACTCACTTATGCTTGCTGGACGTGGCTTTCCAGACTGCCCAACCTCGGTGAATTGACTCTTGGCTTTTGTTGTCCAAATAATCGACCAGTGTTCCTTTGCTGGCTTACAGTGGGACAATTCACATGGATCTTTCTTTCCATTTCATGGTGGCTTATGAAAGGAAGGATTTCCAGCCAACAGGACAGGCATCATGGAGATGTGCAAACAACCAAAGAGGATCTACAGATACTACAGTCGGGTCCACCAGCATTGCACAAATCAGAGAATCTCGGGATCCAAGAGGAGCCCAGCATCCTTGAGTCCAGTGTTAGAATGAGCAGCCCTGGCCACTGGTCATCCATTCAGCCTTAGCTGGGAAACCCTCTAGTGAAGGGGTATCCCTATTTACATGCCCATTAACTCTTGGATAAGAATTTGTTCCTGGCCTTAACACCTCCCCCTGCCAGTGCATCTCATTCTGCCCTCTGGGACCAAGCAGAACAGTGTGAATCCCCCTTCCAGGTGACAACCCTTCAAGCATTTGGACGTAGTGCCCAAGTCACCTCTCCTCCAGGCTAAACAGTTTCATTATATCCCCCTAAGTCTTTTCTTCTCCGGCTAAATATCCCCAATTTCTTCAAAGGATGCCATGGACTCAAGGCATGTTCTAAACTCACTTCCTCAGCCAAGCTTTGCCCTTACGCCATAATTATCTGTAAGCCTAAGATTACTGAGAGCGGTCATAGCTGCCTCGGACTGCTGGCCTGCATGACCACTGCATCATCACTTGACCTTTCTGATGCTCAGCATCCTTCCTGATAAAAAGAAGAAACTGCCCTTGTGTTTAGCTCTGCCCAGACGTGCCAAGACAGTGTGCTGAGAGGGCTATCGGCATGGTGAAGGGCCCTGGTTGGTCGGAAGCCTGGAGGTACCGAACCTGGAGAAGAAATGACGTGTCTGTTTCACCAGATGGGCTCTCTTGGAGAAGAACTTAGGTTTGTCCTACTTGGTCCCAGTGGGAAAATCAAGTGCAAGGGAGCAGCCAAGGTGTCCTTTGAGAAGGACAGAGTAAACTACCAAATGAACAATTTCTTATTAATTAGAGGCATCCTTGAGTGGACCAGACCAACTCCATGACTTCCTGAGCCCCAGACCTTGCTAGACCTGACATTCTTGGAGCCCATAGGACACAAGCTGCCTCCTGGAGAGTCAGAAAAGTGACTATCCCATGGCCAAAGCAAAGGAGAGCCTCTGATCTCAGCCTATTTGTCCTCCGAGTGACACCTGATCCCTGAGACTGCCAGATGTCACAGCCAGCACGTGGCCTCACTTCCAGAAAACCAAGCTTCAGAAAAACTCAACCTTTCCTGAAGGGACAATGGAGTCACCACTAGAAAAAAAATGGCACAGACTGGGGAAACAGAAAACCAGCAACCATCCATCAGCACAACTGTCCTTGGCTAGACAAATGACATGCCTATGCTGAAGCACCTTTGACAAATCTACAGGCTTGCTCAGATCTGGTGCTGGAGGACCTGCTTCCTCCGCAGGGGCCAAATTGCGCTATTCACTGTAAGCATCCGCTGCCTCCAGTATGAGCCCCATCCCCTGCAAACCCAGGACGGCAGGGTGCTGTGACTGCCCCAGCCTTCTCCGGGTGAGCGGCTGAGCACCTGAGCACCTGCACTTACTGCCAGCCTGTCGGGGAGTTTAGACTCTGGACCCCAAGGACAGCCCGGTGCGGGTCTGCATAAAACGGAAACTAAAAATGCATAATCCCTAATAAGGACGAGATTTCAATTTCAGACAACAAGGACTCACAAGCCTGCTCCGCCGCTGACGCACCAATGCTGATCGGTTACGAAAGAACGAGTGACAGAACGCTCCTGCCGCCTCCCGTCACTCCACCTGCTGCTGATTTTTTCTTTTTACATGCTGGCAGGCAGTGGGGCCTCTCTGAGTGAAGTTTCGGCTTGGGGGCAGTCATAGAGGGAGATGGCCATCAGACAGGTGAGGACCTAAAGTCTTGGGAAGAAAATCAGCTGCTTGAAAAATATGCTGGGTTGGGGCGGCTAGGTGGCACAGTGAGTAGAGCACCAGTCATAGAGTCAGAAGGACCTGAGTTCAAATACGGCATCAGACACTTAACACTTATTAGTTCATGTGACCTCGGGCAAGTCATTTAACCCCAACTGACCTGCCCTCCCCCCTCCCAAAAGCATAAAAAAACCAAAGAGGAAACTTGAGACTTGCCTGTGACCTCAGTCATAGGAAAGAGCCCTCTACCCACTGCGCAAGGCCCAACTCTTGAAACTGATCCAGGAGATCCCTGTTTCTCTGGAGGGACACAGGGTGGGATTCTCTGCCCTAAGGAACATTCCAGAAGAGATGCTGTCTCTGCACCATGCTTCTAGCTCAGTCTCCAGCCCTGCCCCCCACTTCCCAGCTCCTGGGCTCTGCCAGGGCTGCTGGAGCTACCTACCCATCCACCCCGGTCACCATGAAAGGATTCTGGGGGTGAGGAGGGGGGATCCCCAGTCTATGGGCTTGGGGATTGGAAACTCCAGCTCTTTGTGACGAGGCCGAAAATAGCTCTACCAGAAGGATTAACGTCAGAAATGAAGTGCTCCTGTGATCATCTGCAGGGCCAGGCAATCTGAAGCGACCAGCCACGGTCTGGAGCCCCTGCATTAATTGGCACAATGAGTCAGTTCCAATGCAAGATGGAGAATTAAGCCACAGAAACCACTCACTGCCTGGCTTCGAAGACTGCCACACTGATGCATACTTTTTAAAAAGCCCAGCCCAGCGGAGTCAGGAGAGCCGGAAGAACCACTCTGAAAGTGCTAGATTGAGATGAGGTTTGGTGAGGGACCTGGAGTCAGGAAAACCTGGGTTCAAATCTGGTCTGAGACACTTCCTAGCTGTGTGACTTTGGGCAAGTCACTGAACCTCTGTTTGCCTCAGTGTCCTCATCTGTAAAATGAGCTGGAGAAGGAAATGGAGAACCATTCCGGCATCTCTGCCAAGAAAACCCCAGGGACAATGTGGTCTCACGAGGGAACAACCACGATGAGAAGCCGAAGGGCAGTGAGTGTTCATGAAAGGGTCGGATCAGTAACACAATGATTCACAATCAAGAGAGCAGATTAAATCAACACACTGAAGGCAACGTCAAGCAAACCATCAAGTAGTTTCTTCTTAGGACCAGACAAAACCACACTCGTATTTGTATGGAAACTCAAACAGGTGAGAGTATGAACCTTGAGGGGGAAAGTCAACAGAGGTGACCTTTAAAACATATTAAGAAGTTGCTGCTGTCAGATCAGTCTGGTACTTGACCAAAACTGAAATAAAGAGCAATGGGACAGACTAGAGATCTCCCAGGGACAACAAAATTCACAGAAATAAGTAAACATAAACATTTAAGACATAATAAATGTCTTAAACATTTTTAAAAATCCTCTCACATTAGGAATATGTCTTTTCTCAGTTGTGGAGATGTGGCTTTTGCTCTATTAAACAAAATAAATTATTGGGGAAAGCAAGATGTGCTTAATTATAGAAAAATCAAAACAAGCGACAAAACCAGAAGAACACAACAAAAAGGAGAAATCTGACCACCAAGCTGCAAAGAGAACTGTTCAAAATTCACAAGGGCAGCCCCCTGTTGCCAGCCAAGAAATGGTCAAAGTAGGTAAACAATTTAGAAGAGGAGGGAAACTAATGTTCCCTGATAGCCAAAGAAATAAAAATCCAAACAGCTCTGAGGCACCACCTCATCCCCACCTAATTACTGCGGATGACAAAATAATTAGAAGCAAGAAACACACTTAGAACACCCACCGCCCAGCATAGTTATGAGGATTGAAGGAGAGCACACACACACACACACACACACACACACACACACACACACACAGCACTTGGCCAACCTTAAAAGCGCTCTGTGAATTCTAGTTCTGATCAAAATTACTTCTGCCAGGTCAGAGCTGGAGAAATAGGCACACTCAGTCATTGCTGGTGGAATTGCACACTTATAGAATTTTCTTTTCTTTTGGAGAGTAATCTGACAGTATTCAGCAAAATTATGAAAAAAACATACTTTTGGGGGGGGGGAGTGTCATTTGGTCCAAGATTTGCATAAATGTATCATTTGTAGTTGAAGAAAAAACATAATGTCCAACCAGGGGGTAATGGTTAAATAAAGAAGGGTACATGAAGGCAGTGGAATGCTGAAATCCAATTAAGATTCTTAAGTGGGCAGAATATAAAATATTCTAG